>VMRN01000004.1:6310830-6364784 GCA_010277015.1 Poeciliopsis turrubarensis
TATATATATATATATATATATATATATATATATATATATATGAAAAGTGCATTATTTTCCTGCTTCTTCATGACTAGCTAAAACTTTTAGTGTTTTAGTCTAACCCTAAAAGTCACAATAAAATGCCTTGAAGTCTGTTTGTAACATGAAGGAATGAAAACATTTCAAGTGTCTGAAATCTTTAATGCAGATATACATTTTTCTTACCTGTCTCTACGTATCCCCAGACTTCTATGTTGACCTTGTCTGCATTGACTAAAGTGGTATTCCATCTCAGCTGTAGTTCGCCTCCAACGTTAGGCGTTCCATAGTACTGCCACTTTGTGGAGTTCACCAGAATAGCTTTGAATCGAGAAGCTAACTTGCCTGTGTGAACTGCAGCAGCACATGAGATGACATTTGAACTCCAGTTATTAAGCAAAAAAAACCTTTCGTTGTTATTTTATAATTCTTTAGTTGCAGTACCTGAAAGCCATGATCCAGCTCTGTTGAATGTGTTGCCGTTGTCTGAGGAGATCTGCAAAGAAACCCATCCGGTTTCATATAACAGTGGGGAAATGCAGTGGCCTCTACCATCTGCATCCACGTACCCTAGAGTATCAGTTTTACCATCAAACCTGCCAATTGAAAAGAAGATTGAGCACTTGGTTTTAACTAGTTTGGGTCAAGCGTTAAGGAGTAAAAAAAATGCCCTACCTACAAACAATGACAGAGCTTTTGTTGAAGTTTGCATCAAGGACAAAAAAGTCTGTCCCTCCCAGTATGGACCCAGAGTATGGAGACGTGTTCACACAGTACTCTTTGTAGTCAGAGCAGCAGGATCCAAGAGACCCACATGTTGGGTGGCAGGAGCAGGAATCTAATTTTTCCCCACAATTTTGTTCACACGTCTTTCCTGTCCGCAATAGAAAAGATTAAGTAAATGCAAATGCACAAAGTTATGCCTCTGTATATTCTGACAGGCTTTGCAGGGTGCTGCATGTCAAAAAAAAAAAAGTTGCAAGTAAGACAGATTTTTATTTTATATTTTTAAAATTTAAGCTGTGACTTTGCATTAATGGAGACGTAAACATCTTCTTGTGATGGCATAGATGAGCCAACGGTCTTTGTTTTGTGTTAAAGTTGGGATACTTTGTTTCTTAACCTTCATTTAGAAACATTTGAAAAAACATAGACAAAGTTTTGTGCCTGCGAATGACGCAAAACACATGAACACATTGCTTGTTTTTGTGAACATATTTTCCTCATTTTGTTTCGCAATAATTTCGACAAAAATGTTTTTATATAATTCGTACCCTGGAATCTTAAGAGTTATAAATGTAAGTTTGTAAGTGTGCAAGATAAAACTTTGTATCTTCAAATTTATAGAATGTGAATACTTTTGATCCATATCCACTCTCAAAGACAAAATTGTTTTTGTTCTGAATTTAGTAAAGTATTCCCAGTAGATCCGTCTCAACATTATAAATAAACAAAATAAATAAAAAGAATACTGGATCATTCAGAACAGCCACAATGAAGGAGATACTTGCCTAAAGTTTTGCAGAGATGTGAAACCAGAAAGACAAAAATCACTGCTGTTGATCTTCTCATCCTGGCAAAGTCAGATTGTTAGCTCCACTCTCTTGTCTGCCACAATATTTTCTCTATGCTGACATGCGCAGCATTTTTCCAAACCTTGGCCCTGGCATGACCTTTATATATCTTCCTGTCAATCACTAACTAGGAGTCATTATTGCAAGCTGGACGCTCACGTGTTCAACTTTGACCTTCTCTCGCTTTAAAGATAAAATTCTAAACTTGATTAAAAATGTAAGATAAGCTCCTTGCATTAAGAAAGAATAAATTAAATTAAGATAAATTAAATATGCTGATGCATTCAGAGGCTTTTTTATCTAAAAAAGACAGTAGTCAACAATCCTAAATGTGCTTGGTTGTGAAAACATCAATGTTTACTATCACAGCGGTAATTTTAGCATAAATAAAACTTTACAGCCATAAACAAGTCAACCTGTGTGAGAGGGATTCAATGCACCCTCTCAGTATTGTTGAACTGCAATATCAAAAAAATCATATATGTATATAGTTTATATAAATTTTGATCTAAGAGTTGCTTTTTCTACAGTTGGAATATTAGCATTACTTAATGACAAACCACCTTGTATTATTGTAAAATAACATCATAAATATGTACAAATGAAAATCTAAACCACAGCTTGTCTAACAAATACACTGAAAAATGTAAATATTTTCTCTATCGACTTTTTTCCTGTTATTGAAGTGCAGCTACGCATCCTTGTGAATCATTGCATGGAAAAAAAAGCAAAAATAACATTTAAGTTACATCATTTACTATCACACCTATGATAATGTGAACTTTACCAGTTGTCTGTTTTTGTTATTTTTTTTACTCTTTTGTTTTATTTCAATTCAACTCTGTTTAACAAAAAGTCAGAGAAATATACTGCAGTATCAGATCAGAATGATAAAAACTAAACTGTAGATAGTAAATAGTTGACAAACTGAAATATGCCTGCAACCAAATCATCAGTATGTCCAATAATGTAAGCTTATCACAACTATATGCAACATGTAGTCTGTAATATATGTAATATATGTCATTTCTATCAATTATATGGCAGCACACTTGCAATGCATTTTAAAATATTACAGGATATTTATTTTTCACCATTACAAATGTACTATTGCTACCCCTTAAAAATATTAAATTAAGTGTTTCAACCACTTTCATGACAACAAAGCTATAAAATTCAGCTCCTATTTTCAGATTGTTTCTATGAACATTTGGAAAGTATAGATTACTCTGTTAATCCCAGTGACATGACATTGGGAATAACAGAGCTGGTTGGTAGATACTGAGGCCTGTTGGGGGTTGAGATTCTCCAAACTTCATGTGGTCTTCAGATTAGCAGATTAGCTCAAGTATATTGTGTAGAGCTTCATGAGTTTCCATTTCCTTTGCCATCGCAGAGTCCTGAGGTCCTTACAGATGAATAACAGTGGATCCTGGAGGCCAGTCCCTCTGGTCCAGCATCAGTGTCTGATCTCATATTTTCCCCTCTGATCAACACTTCCCAAAACCACTTTCCTAAATCTCTTGGAAAGCCTAAAGAGGTCAATCCTACAACTGCAAAGTGCAGACCAACATTATATTTAGCACCAAGGATTAAGGATTTGCTGTCGCTCAGCAAAATCTTTTCTGTTCTGACTGAAATAAGCGAGGGAAGACACTTCAGGATTTGCTTTCCCAGCACAATCTTATGCACAATCAGCAAACGCTCAGCAGGGGGAGCTGCAATACGAGGATCATCAGTGAACACAGAGCGTAGATAGACTGAGAATTATTTATTGCATTGTGTTTTCACTCACCTAGTTTCCTAAAGGTAATTATTATAAACTTATGTATGGTTAAACATGTTCTTACACAAAGGTCTGGCATAGGTAAGCTCTTTATGGTTTTACACATGCATGTCTAAAATTGCCATTTCAACAATAGTCAAATACAAAACAGGCTTTATTTAGTTTATATAGTTTATATGTTTTCTGATCAGGCTCTTCTATGAGTTGCTCTTTCTGCTGTTGAGATATTGGCATTATTTGGTGATGGACAACATCAGACTACCGTAAAGTAATACCATAAAATGAAACACTTAAAATCAGTCATTACGAAGAGCATGAGGAAAAGCAGGTTGATAAAGCATGGCTGTTTTGTTTGTTGTTTTTGTTTTTTTTTTTTTTGTTGGTTGTTTGTTTTAAAGATTCGCATCTCTGAGGCTTCTAAGAGCTTCATCATCCCAGTTAAGCTTCATCTTCATCTGGTTCTTGTTGATTCCTAAAAAGCAGAAATCTCAATGAGTTGCTTGTGCGTTTGCTTGAAAAGCATAATTATCCGACCTCCACACTCACCACCATCAAGTGGCCGTTCTTTGCTCTGTAGACCATGGACTCCTGGCCACTTTTGAAGTCAACAAACCCCTCTCTGCCAGGCTGAATGTCAAACCTCACACTGAACACAAAGGGAAATTATTCTGAACAAGAATCATTAAAATAATGCCGAATATGATCCAGATTCTGTACCTCCCCTGGACCACTTTGATACAGCTCTGCTTGTCAGCAATAAAGCTGAGTTTGGTCAGAGCCTCGTAGAGGAAGTCGCACTGCAGAACCAGGTCTCCCTGAAACAACAAACGTGATTGGGCCTCCATATTTAAATGCAGTGATAATCTGATTACTGTCTCGCAATGATATTTTACTTCAAAAAACCTTTTGTTTGATATCATCACATGAAACATGGAGGATGAGGAAGTTGTCACTCAGGTTGCTCACAGACACACCTACAAAAGAATCAGATCAGGATCTTGTACTCTTATTCTGATTTGCAAAACTCCCTGAAATAAAATAAATGTTTCAATACATGCAATATCTACTTTATTCTATTGATATCAGGCAAAAACGTTGCATTAATTAATCCTCAATGTAAGATTTGATTCCCGACCTCAGTTCTTTTTCTTCGGGTTACTAATAAGCATGGAAGACATAGCAAGAAGGAAATTAAGATGTAGCTACACAAAACAGTGAATAAAGCCTTCTCTGTGTGTAAGAAGTTTATTTTCATTCAGTAGCTCATTACCTTTCAGCGAGGTGAAATCAATCCGCTGCTTGATCTTCGTTTCTTCCACCAGGTAGGCGGCTTCCTGGGTGAAGATGAGCTGCCGGAGACGAGGCCTGAACCCGTTCCTGTCGTACTTCACCACTGGAACGCCGTACTGTGGACGAAACGCGTACAATTAGGAAGATATTTAAAAAATTACATTTAAACTCTGGCTCTGATTTACCTTGAGGTTCTCATGCTGAATTGTCTGAAGGACCTTGAGGTTAATGTCTTCTAAAGCTTGGTGAAAATTTCAAAAAGAGAGGATCCAGTCAACAAATTGAACAGACTCTACAGTTTCACATGTTTTAACAAACTTCAATGTATTTTATGTAAGCAGTGTATAATTGTAAAATGGAAGAAAGGAATAAAAAACTAAAACTTGTGGGGTGTATTTGGTTCCAGCTCTGCTGCCCCAACAAAACACACCCCCACAAAGCATAATGTCTCACAAAAGTAAAAACACTATTAAAATAATCTTACCAATCCTCGTGTCAACAAACGGTCTGCACACGCTGAGTGGGTAGTTTTCTTTTTTTCCTTTGAACATGGAGCTTGTTTGGGCTTTGAGGAGAAGCTGGAGAAGGAGAAACATCCAAACAATGTCACACGGCGACTTCAATTGTTTCAAAAGAGTTCTGAGAAACAAGAACAATAACTGCAAAAATTGTGAAAACAATTAAACAGGCTATGTATGGAAAATAGATTTAATACAGAACTTGTGTTTCCAGTGTTCAGATGTTGTCTTTTTATCTAACTTCAAAACTCATTTTTATGTAACGTAGGTTCTTTAAAATTGGAGATGGATCATTCATACTGAGACTGCCAAAGATAGAAAAAGTGAGTTGAAGATATTTTTTTTGAAAACGGTGGATCCTACCTGAGCTTTCCTTGGTGGGGTGATTTCTCGGACGTACTGCCTCACCAAATGGCGAACGAAGATGTTCTGCAAGAGCTGCGAGACCTACAAAATAAAAACACATTGTCATTTTTGGGGGTTTTTTTGCATCTTAAGAATGACGCACTGCCAAAGCATTCTTCAAAAACATGAAAAGCTGATTTACCTCCTTTAAAATGGGTGGTGGGGTGAGCCACGAGTCCATGTCCAGGACCGATTTGGGAAGGTTTTCCTTCAGGCGGGTGAGGTAGTTCTGCCTCACGTAGATCAGGTACTCACTGTTGTCAATGCAGGCTGGTTGATGTCTGGTCATGAAACCTTTGATGAATCTATTAAAAATCAATCAAACAGGCCAGCTAATAGCACAGCATCTTATTAAGCTGTTTTATTAGACATTGTCTATATATTGTGATTATTGTGCCGTACTTCTTGATGACTTTGACCGCCCAAGCTCTCCTTTCACGCTCCTTCCTCGCCATCAAACCTCTCCAGCAGTTCTCAATTTTAGTGGCTGTTTGGACAAACATACGGGATGAATTACTGTAAAATTAACATCCAAACAAGAACATGTTGTTTCTGGTTTTGAAAACATCATCACATCTTACTCAGTTAGCGTCACTTCAGTCACTCACCAGCTTCTTTCTGCTTCAGGTAGCCTTCTTTCACTCTGTAACCTTTGTATTTGGCTTGAATCCTTGTTGCTATGGTGACAGAGGATGTTTTCACATTTGACCTCACTTCTGATAACACTGTCCTATTAAATAGGATTGTTTTATATTTTACTTTTGAATTGATTGAAACTGAGTTGTTTCTTACCAAGCTGATGCTTGCAGACCTGAAAGGCGTCTTCTGTCGCGAACAGAGTCCGGGGATGGCGGATGAAAATCTTCGTCCTTCAAGTGGAAAGCCAACATTTAAAGCGTCGAAAGATCCAGTGATTCTTTACAGGAATTATAGATGGTTAGTGGTCTTTCAAAGCCATGCTGCGCATCTACCAACCTGCCTAACTTATACTCATCAGTTTTGTAGCCCAGGTGTTTAATGAGGCAGCGAACCCCCTCTGCTGGTGTACCTTTCCAGTTGGGCCAGGTGTCTGGACACAGAGCTTTATACCTAGTGCAGAGGAGGACCATTTGTATAGTAGTAGGTTTGTCAACAACTAGAGCAAACTTTACAACGTAAGATAATTAAATCAGGCTGGAGATGTTCTGTTACCTCTGGAGAAAGATCTCATATTTGCGTCGGTATGCAAAGCCGGCTCGCCTGACCCTCAGGTGCTCCATGAGCCCCAGGTATTTAACCTGATGTCTCACCAGCACATCATCAAATTTTGCTGCAAAACACACCAGAGGACTGAGATTTCAGCTCAGTGATCTGCCCCATCAGCAGCATAGTGAACAGACTCCATTTTGTACAAATGTAATCTGGCCTCACCTGGTTGTTTGGATTCATTCGGTTTGATGCAGCGCACATACCAAGGCTCTTTGGACATCAGGATCTCAGTCAGACCAACCAGGCTGTTCTTAAACTGGGTCACCACCTAAAGCGTTGCAGGACAAAGTGGACAATTTGAGCCACTTCCAGATTAAAATCTGAGGAAAATTAAGTGTCATCTGAGTATCTTCTCACAGTTTCGGGTCTCTTTTTACTGTCGGGTTCAGAGGAGGGAAAGCAGTGTTTGATGATGGCATTTTTGGAGTGTTGCATGACCTCATGGAAAACAGAAGGATAATACAATTATCAGTCTTGGTTAGAAATTCAAAAGAAATGCTAATAACCCCAGTGCAATGACAGATTTTTGTGATTTATTGATAATTGTATATATTTATATATTTATTTTTTCTTTCTTTGTTGGGGGAAGTTGTTTTTTGTTCTCTTTTGTTTCCTGAAATCAAAAGACAAAATACTTTAAACAAAATAGTAAAACACTGCACAATTTCTGCCAAGGCAAAATGTGAAATGGATAAAAACTTAACATGAAGCTTTTCGAACAGACTTTTGAGGATAATTGTTGTTAAACTCTGTTTAAATAAGACACATTTCTGTCCACAGAATCACCACTTTCCTGAACATAGCAAAGAATCAAATCACCTCTTTCCCACTTCGATACAACAGATCGTTGTTTTTGTCCAAGAATCCTGAAATGTCAAAAGAAAAAGATATTTCACTTATACGTTTTTAATAAACACTGTATTTCTTATCTCACTGAAAATAGCTGTGGTGTAAAAGGAATGAAAAAGCAAATTAGCATGTTAAGCTTCAACAGTTATCAACGGTCTCATTATTACTTACCAACAACACAATATGTGACCTCCCCAGCATAGTGTAGGAGGCGGAAATCTCCTCTTTCCAGTGTTTTTCTTGTGTTTTTGTCAGCAAGTTTGTGTCTGTGCGAAGAGAAACATTGGAGGTGACTGGAGTTTAGTTGCTGTAAAGGTGAATTTTCCAAAGAATTAAAGTCTCACGTGACAAAATGAGGATGGCCGCCAATCTTTTCCTCCATCTTCTCCAGAAGGGTGAGGTCGGTGGCCTCCCCAGGACGCAAACATTCCTCATCCTATGAAGATGAAAATCAAATCTATGTATTTTATTTAGCCAAAGGTTTATTAATTCATTCATTAATGACCATACCTTATTTAAATACCTACCAACAACGAGATGATTCCTCTGAATTTCTCCTCCACAAGGTCACAGATTATCTTGTTGTTAAAATATGGCACTGGTTCCCACTTAGCACAAGAACATTAAAAACATTAGATTGTTTTATGAATCGTGTCATTATCGATGTGACTGAATAACTGCATTAGTACTTCGATGCCTTCCAGCTCGTATTCCTCCTGCTCTGATTTCAGCGTCAGCTGGATGAAAAGCTGCTGCAGCTTCTCGTTGCAGTAGTTGATGCAAAACTGTTCAAAGCTGAAATGGAAAAGGGGAAAAAGTATTACAGCGATCAAGGCTTTTGCCTGAAAATGGTCAAATGTGCATGATCTCACCTGTTAACACTGAAAACTTCAAACCCATAGATGTCCAGCAGGCCGACCACCATTTTCCTGAAGGAATCCTGAACGTAGCCCAAGAAGGTATAAACACAAGATTAGTAGCAGGAGCGCAAAGTATAGAGGAGTTTGGTCACATGTGTTGTCTTGCAGAAGTATTTTATATTTTGTAACTTTACAGTCACAAATCAAATTCATTGTATTTCCCTGAGTTTTTCTTTTGTAAAGGAAAAAGTCTCAAAATGTAACAGTTTTCTATTCATTTTTATATACTTTATATGTTAAAAAATGCTACCTGTGGCAAAAGACTAACACTGCATATTTCCCTCATGCTGTTCAAAGGCTACATGAGGCAAACAGCAGAAGTGTTGTAAATTATTTTGCGAGGTAGAAAACATTGTAAACACATCGACACACAGTGCTGACCTGGTTAGCCAGTGATTCATTGATCTTGTTGACCAGCCAGGTGAAGGTTCGGCCATAGATGGCTTTGGCAAGGGCATCCCTGGCATATACAGCATGTTCCACTGAGAATGGGCTGAGCACCTTTAAGAGCAAAATAACGTGAATGTTTGACTGCAAATAAACATCAGAAATTGGCAAAAACGCATCTAAAGCTACGGGAGCGTCACCTCTTCTGTTTTGGCTTCTATCTTTCTGTGGGTCAAACCCTGTTGTAGCACCTGATTAGGAATACCCAACAACTGCAACAAAGACAGACAAAAACACGCACTGAGTGTTAAATTCATTCAGGGTACACGGCTGGTGCATCCCAGACACATGGTTTACTTTTGACACCCAGTGCATCTCCTGGTTGTTTTTGATCGTGGCATATCCTCGAGCGTCTGCGTCAAACTTTAGGTTTCCCAAGTGGAGCACACTGGCAATAATACCAAACAGGTGCTGAATCAACACAAAACAGAAACAATCAGAGAAAGAAAACATGTACATTTGAACGTCGTGATTTACTGTGTCATATCACCTCAGTGTCACTTTCGCTGACGTCTATCACAGTCAGCGCTTTCCGCACTGTCTTCCAGTCACTTTTATCATTGATCGAGCTAACTTTGGCACAATCCCCCTAAAAGCATGAAATATGAACTTCTGATTAGAAATTTGTGCAGCATGTGTGACGAAATATTTTGGCTTTTGAAATCCAGAAATTTCCAAGTTTTTTTCCTAATAGTCTTCAGGGATTAATCTCAAAATTTCTGAGATTTTTGGCAGATTTCTTTTCTAAATTTCCTCTTACCTGCACCAGGTAACGGTAGTTCTTGCAGTTTCTCTCCAGGCCCAGCCAGCGGAGCAGATCCTCCTCTCCTCCCTCCACCAGCTGGTAGAAGATGTGGAAGTTTCTCTCGCCATGGTTCTGGTGAACCACACGGGACTTCTCCAGCAGGTAACTAAGGATGTGACCACCCACAGCTCCACCCTAAGGAAAAAGACAATCTCTAAACTCCAGAAGCTAAATAGTTTGTCATTATTTTTTATTCTTTTTGTGGAAGTACTCCAGTCTACCCGATGGTCGAACTGGATGTCCATGTATTTCCCAAAGCGGCTTGAGTTGTCGTTTTTCAGGGTTTTGGCATTTCCGAAAGCCTACAGGAAAATAAAAGAATCACATACTTGGTTTAAAATGATATGATTATCTAAAACAGAGCACAGCATTAGTTTGCCACTGACTTCAAGCACTGGATTGGAGAGCAGCAGCCTGTCCCGGACGTTGTTCAGGAGTTTGGTGCTCGGACAGCTGACAGCGTAGAACTGGAGGATTTTTTTGGTGGCCTCCGTCTTTCCAGCCCCGCTCTCTCCTGAGATCAGGATGAAGTGGTTGTTGAACTCCGACAGCATGGTGCGGAAAACGTTGTCTGCCAGAGCATAACTGAGAATATAGCAGCAGGTTACGAAGATTCAAGAAGAGTCTTGATTTCACCAAATTTCTAACATAATTTATGTCTTCGTATTTCTCATTTTCGTATAGACACCTTATCTGTGTATCTGTTGTCGTCACAACAGCTGCACAACAGCACAAGCCACCATTTTGCATAAGATTTAGTTTAAATTGTTTTAAGTTTTACCTGAAGTCATTTGGAGGGGGGCTAACACATTCTTAAGTTTTAGATTTGAATGCTGGCAGTAAAAATGCTGAAACTAAATACATTTTTTCTCCATAAAACCTAAGATTCCTCTTTTGAAGACATACAAAGACCAAAAAATAGTCAAACTCGTCACCTCTAAAGACCAGTGGTTTATGTGTGAATGCTTTTCTTCAGCAGCAAAAAAAAAAAAAAAAAAAAAAACAATCTGGTAAAAGTTGATTAAATATTGATTGATGATCGTCCACAATTCAAAAACATCCAGACTCTCTGAAACAATACATTCCTGAACTGATTCATCTCATTTATCCGTCAGATGTTTAAAAAGATATAGAAAAAAAAACCCCAAAAACTTACATGTGAGGTGGTAGTTCAAAGAAATTAACTCCCATGTAGGTGTCCATTTGCTTCTTGCTGTAGATGTCCAAGTCTTTATACGGGTTGACCGACACCAGAAGCGTCCCAATGTAGGTCTTCAAGCAAAGACAAGGACATGAACTCATGATCTGCAGCTCTTGCACTTTCAGTAATAATACAACTATTCTTCTTACTGATTACATGACATTAAAAAAATATTCTTCCGCGATTATATTTAGTTTTGTCCTTTACCAACAGCAATAAGTTTATTTAATCACTTGTCATCATGACCCGCTGGGCGGTTGTGACCTTTTTAATGCTCGCTCTGCAGATCCAAAGAAGCAGAGCTGCTATATCAGCAGCACAAGGTGACAGATAGACGGTAAAATGCCACATTAGGACAGCAGGGGTTAGAGGCTGAGGGCTGTAAGGTTTCATTAGGCTTAAGGGAATAAGCTGCACAGGAAGCACCCACATAAATCAGGTTCTCATGGAAGCGTTTCCTCAGGTTGTCCAGAAAGGCACTCTCACTGGTGTAGGCGTCCAGCAGAACAAAATCCTGGATGCCCACGCGATCCCGGGCCGTCAGGGAGGCCTCCATGTTCCTCAGGATCCGGTTACACCGCTCCTCCAGGCTCTGTGTCGAAACAGGAGCGATAAGACAGGGAAACAACAGAAGTAGATAACAAGTTATTGTTCATTCAGGTCCAACTCCCCATCTCAACAAGTTTGGTGGAGGGCTGCCAGAGTCTGAAGGCAAACCTTAATATACGCAGACTTTCCATTAAAATGGCCCTGGATAACATCACCCCTGGCTTTTCGCTGTTTTCTTTGTTTACAGCAAGACTTTATCTTTTCATTTATTTGCTTAGAAAAATTGACAAGTTAGAGAATGTAACTAGAAAATGGATCTATAGCTTTTTGTTCATAGATGTTTTGTTTATGAGCACAGACATGAACATATCATTTCTGTTAGCAGTTAGTAAACATATTTCCCAGATACTGTGTAGGGGTAGTGCTAACCCTATTCACCCTTATTGAGAACCAAAGTGAAAATTAGAGGTAAACTTTAAAAAGACTGGAAGATCCTTTAAAAACAATTGACAAAGCAAAACTAATAGAAATCTCAGGGCAGTATTTTTCTTGAGAGCAACATTTCATTGTCAAGACACAGAAAAGACAATGTTGCTTTATATCGAAATAAATCTTAAACGTGAAAGAGAAATGAAATATGGAAACATCTACATCAATGTTTTGACTATCAGGGTAAATCAAACCGAGTTAAGATCTTCTCATATTTGGTTTAAGTTGAACACAACTGGTAAAGTTATTTTTACTCGAGTTTAGATGGATGCAGCTGTTGTTTTCTTTTTTGTGTGTCACTTTTCTCTCTAATAGTTTTTTTTCTGTGCTGTCGGTGAGGAAGATATTGAGACACATGCCAACAATCTCTCCCTGTGGGCGTCTCGCTGACGGCGTTTTTGTGCTCATATCTGTGAATTCCAGTTAGTGTCCTTGGCCACATCCGCTATTTCTATGTGAATCTAAA
The DNA here is from genome assembly GCA_010277015.1 of Poeciliopsis turrubarensis. NCBI lineage: Eukaryota > Metazoa > Chordata > Actinopteri > Cyprinodontiformes > Poeciliidae > Poeciliopsis > Poeciliopsis turrubarensis. The sequence goes on from VMRN01000004.1 coordinate 6,323,399, forward strand.
TTCGGCCACTTCTATCTTATCTGCATATGTGTTCTCCATCGACCCATTACTCTTTTTTTTTTGCAATTTTAAATCAGAAAATAGGCAACCAAGCCCGCAAAACAGATTTCATTTTAAGGCCAGAGTAGATTTCGAAAACATTTCAGTATCAAAGTACAGTTAAGAGATAGAGAACTTTGTGATTATATGCATAGACACAGAATATATCTGGCTATTTAATACACCGCTCAGTTTCTGCCAGGGTACAACCAGAGATTCATTGCACTTTGATTACAGCAGTATGAACCGTCTTGTATCACGTTTCTGTTGTTTAGTTTTATCTCTGCCAAGTTGAGCTGTTATCAAGTCACAGTAACTGATTTAATAACATCTGATTTAGTGACACAGAAGAGATGCACAATAAAATATTTGAATTTTTCAAATATAATAACGTTAACAATGGTTGACTGGAAGTCAGATCAAATAATTACCGACTCTCAGGGCCTGCGATGGTTGTCCTGATGTCTGCCTCTCTTCTTTTTTTCCCCAACTGAAACCTGAACATCTGCTTTTATTGGGGGAACACAGGAAACACTGATGGATTATATCCTCAGTTTCCTCCAATAGGAAGTCGTAAATTATGTAGGGAGTGCTTAAAAAAGGAAGTATGTCCAGTTCTAAATATGTATTTGTTTGTATTCTTCTTTTATTGAAATTTATGGGTGGATATAGTTGAAAATACAAACAAAACTGTTTACTAATATAGATTCATTTCAGCAGTTGTGATTGCTAAAACACATTTCTTACTAAAATCATGACTGGTTCAACGCTCAAAAAGCCCTTTGAACTGGAATGTAGGAAAACAACAGTTCGACTGACGTTTGTACAACAGAGTATAAAAGGTGGTTGTCTATAATTTGCTCATAATTGACAGTAAGGAAATTTAGCTTTGTGATATCTAATGGTAGCAAGCTGCTTGTAATTGTTATTATTTTATTTAGGTCACAGAATCTATCCCATCTTGTAGTTTGAATAGACCCAAATGGGGATTTAAATAATTATTACAAATGGAGAATCAAATAAAATATATATAAGAAAATAACGTGAGATTTGAGCATACTTTCTAAAGTAGTTTGAATGATCATCATTCAGGCTTGTGGTAAAAAAATTTTTTTACATTTTTGTTTTACTCTGAACTAATTTCCTTGGTATTTATTAAAGGCTTTGTTTCTTTTTTTCACTGTTTCCACATGTGATTTTCTCTGATTGATTTGTCTTCTCCTTTTACTTGTCAACATGTATTTTGCTTGTTAGGCCACTTTGGTTGGATTAATCCACTCTTCCATATTATTTAATTTGGGGAAGGTATGAATCTCTAAGAGCAGTCATAGGTGAGAGGCAGGACACACATAGGACAGGTAAGGAGTTCATTACATTGCAACACAACGATAAAGAACAGAAAACCATCCAAATATAAAATTACATCCAGCAAAACTAGTTCAAACTAACTGAGAGGATACTGGAGAAAACCCATGAATGGAAGGGAAGAATATCCAAACATTATTTAAGCAGATCATATTCAGTTGAAAATCTCATTTTTAGTTGTTGCATATCTATTCAGAATATTTCAAAACTGCTTTATAGGACTATATGAGCAAATGCCTGCATGTCTCAATGATATTTGATATTGTTGCGCTCCCAGAAGGTCGTTGAGGTCAATGGGGCTTAAACTGGGAGCAACAGGATGTTGTTGTTCTCTGTTGTCCTCACATCATGTTTCTGTGATCGTCTAACTGATCAGGTATCAGTCAGCGCAAAACACGGATTACCAGTCAAAGGAAATGTGTCATCAAGAAACAGACAGAAGGCAAAACACGATACTGGAATGATACCAAAAACCACTAAAGGAAGCATTTGTTTTCCTGGTAATGGAAGTCAGTACCATTTAGTACCATTTGAGCTAAAAGGTAATGACTTCCTGAACTGTAAACCAAAAAACAATAAAATTACATCACCCAAGTGACGACATTTCAATAAGAGCAACCTCAATAAAAACATATCTGAACTGGAAAGTCTATCTGACTTGAAGATCATCACCTGAGAAGACACCCCATTGTCCGTGTCCATCCAGTATGATGCTGGATCCTGTTACCCAGCCACAAAGTGGCAGTTAGCCTCCTGAAAGAGATAGCTCTCCTCGTGGGCCGCTGAGTGACACCATACAGCTCCAAGGGCAACATACATTTAGGGGGGCTTCAGGTGTTTGGAGAAACCTGACCTTAATCAGTCCTTCAAAGACGCCAGTCCCAAAATGTGCCTCCTCCAAGTTACACACACCTGCCAGCTCAGCTGAATGTTTTCAGCTTTGCATGCTAGAGGTTAGATCCTGATAGATCTAAAAATAAAATGTTTATTAGACAGGATTGAAATTTTTGGAAGCATTTTGTGCCGAGCATCATGCTTTAGCTTGTAAGAATCTACAAATGTAAAGATGTAAAACCTGCAAAACAAACTAAATTGTACCACAACACAAATATAGTATCTTTGTGTTACTCGTATCTAATATTTCACCAATATTCAGATAAATGGACCAACATTTGCAATTGCTAATTTATTGTAAATATAAAGTTTGAGATCCTGGAGGGAAACCCTGACACCTCTCTCACCAGCAACACCCAATTATACTTCTTGTTGATCCCAAAGTGTCCCCAATGGAAAGCTTCAATCAACAAGCTGCGATGCATCCAGAAAACTTGAGGTGGAATCATATGTCTGAAAACCTTCATAGACTAATTTCTTTTCTGAGGAGCAGCAGGTGGACTCCAAGCTGTCCCCAGATGAAGAAGACCTTCTCCCCGTCTCTGAACCCATTCTGCCTGAAAAGGAAGTTCATTTCAGCTGCTTGCATTCAGGATCTTCTTCTTTTGCTCATGATCTGCAGATACATGTATCAAGACCAGAACCCGGAACACAGACCGACCAGTTTTTGAGTCGTCTCTTTCTTTACTATGACAGACCAGGGCAGTCGTAGCTTGAAGCAACAAAGCTAATCTAAATGACTTTCAATGAACGCCACAGTAGGATAAGTGATATGTGGAAGCCTTGGTGAAATGATTACAACAAGCTCAACTTTTCTCAAAGAATGCAGACATAACTCATAAGAACTGCATATCGGTTGAAAGCATCCCCAGCACATGACAAACCTCAGCACTACAAACACGTGCCAGTCTTGCATCAGCATCACCACAAAAGCTAAGATCCGGTTCACTCTTCAACCGCCTGGAAATAAACCACAAATGGTCTCTTCTGTTTCTGACGTTCTCCAGTTAGTTGAAGCCCATTCTTTCTAACGTCCAAGAATTTCTTCTTCGGCGTTTGTTTTGTTCACTTTCCTTATTTATTTAGGCAAATTCTGCACATTATTGACATGTAAAGGAGCAGGAGAAGAAGAAAAAAATGATAAACATAACATGGAAAGAAGCAAGATTCCATCTAACGGTTGCACAATATTTTTTCATGTTAAGTCATTTACCTCCCTCTCTTCCAGAGCCATGTGTGTCATGGTTGAACCGGTCTTCTGTGACGATTCTCAGTCCACAGGTGTGCAACTCGAGCACACAAACTCCAGCACAGAGACTTTAAAATATGAGAATATCTTCCATATTTGAGTCTCTTCAGTTCAGCAACGGGCTAATCTATTCTGTCTTCGGACACTCCACTGTCCTTGATCCAAGAAAAAAAAAAAAAAAAAAAAAAAAACAGTCAACACAAACCCTTCACCACAACTCAAGACAGAAAGGGATGGAACTGCTGCTTCCTGCTTGGCTGCTGCTTTGACACTGGTGATTCAGAAATGGGCCACCTGGTTCTGGAAGCAGGGGGCTACTCAAACATTAATGGAGCTGAGGCAGCAAACATTCATCCAGGTCTTCACCTGAGTGTTGAACTGTGTGTTCACGAAGAGTGTGTGGGTGTATGTCTATGTCTGTGCAGGTATGTAATACCAGGTTGTTGTAATCTGATCCACCCAGAGACCCACTCTCACCCTCCTCCACACAACATACAGGAAAGGCATTCAGTTACTGATCTTTGATTAGATGGATGTATTTCAAAGTAATTACCTGCAACCTGATAAAACTAGAAGGGAAAAGATTATTCCAAGACTGAATTATTGCAATCTTATTCGCTGAAATGATCAATATTGACCTTATTTCAATGTCCAGTATGAAATAATTTATTTTTATGAATGTGAAATAAAAAAAACATGTTATAATATTACTTAGTAAATCTGTGAGGTACAGATAAATTATGCTTGAGCCCCAAAAATGTAGATTTGGGACACATTTATTTGACAGAAAACTAGAAATGAAAGAAGTTGACATTGAAAATATCCATCACTGTGAAACACTGTCAACGCATCTGCAACTTCCACCTTTTGTTTTTCATTTGCTACAGTTCATGCTTGTCAGGCCAGGCGGTGCTGTCGTCTAATTGCATTTGTTTAAAATTTAACATTGCTTCCTGAAAGCATCAACGGAGCCGTCTTACGTTACTGCCTCATGATTGGGGAAACCACACAGTGATACAAGAGAGCAGGCTGGAAAAATGCTCATTAACATACAGCATTGCATTATGTAATACTTACACATTTGTAAAACCTAGATGGACCCTGAGGTGGTGTGCACTCTAAAATGAATGAGTACTTAACAAATATAAAACCTCTTCTATGATGAACACAGTCTTGTTTAAAGCTTTCAAACATGAGCTTTTCTGTCTAACAAATACAAACCAACTCATTCATATGAGGAAACAGCTTCATGCTGAAAGGGTCTCTCAGTTTCAGGGACCTCTCTGAAACTGTTACAGATACTTTAATAATTAAAAATATTTAAAAAACTAAATAAATTCTTGCAGACATCAAACCTTACCTTTGATTCCATGTCTGACTTCTTAGTGCTGAGCGCTTCGACTCTGCTGAGTTTCTGTGATGTTCAGTGTGAGTCTGTGGCTGATATTGGGACGGAGGGACGCGCTGTGCAGTCCACCTGCCTTGTATTTATGGCTGTCCATGCCGCAGCCTCAGCGCATCCTCTGTTGTCCTACTTTGTTTCTGCTTCTAAACCTGACCTTGTTCCCGTACAATGGGACAGAGGACAGTACGATTTAGATGCTCATCAAAAGCTGCAGGAAATCTGGAGAGTCTGGAATCAGCTTTGTACGGGAGAAATGCACTTCATCAGTGTTTGGAGACATTTTCGTTTTACAATATGTGCTTTGGACTGGTGGCTCACCAGGACATTGAGTTTATTACAAAGACAAACACAAAGTCTGGTTCAGTTATTAAAGAAACTGGATGACGTGGCTGTGCAATCTGAATAAAATAATGACTATTCTGGAAACACGCTGCTTTTCTTAATGGCATTAACACGTTTACTGTTCAAACAAACACACAAAAAGCATGTAACACAACTGATAACGCATAAGGTTTGGCTAGAAAGTTAAAAAAAAAAAAAAAAAAAAAAACATAAGGGTAATAGCACAACCTGCAGCCTATCACACGTCATGACACTCAGTCATGCAAAACTGTAAGTAATGCTTTTTTTTTTTTTTTTTTTGCATTACATCAGTCCTTTTATCTGCAATGCCAGATAAAAAAATTAAAATCATTTTTGATGTAGCAAATAGCTTATCAGGTAGATAACAGAATGAAGTACCATTCACTATTTCTGCCCATTAGTTGTTTATCTTTATTTAAATACCTTGGATTGAAACTTAATTATGATTTCTGCTCTTCACCTGTCAAGCCTTTGTTCATTCTCTTAGGATTTCTGATCCAGCTTGTTTTTGTCTGAATTTCTTTGACCAAACTCGACACTAATAATGATTTATTTGAGTTTCGTCTTCTTATTCCAGCATCGTTCATCTGACATATTGTACTTATTGAAATTTTGCCTACTTTGCACTGATTCTTTTGAAGCTTTATTGTGAATGGCTGAAAAGCAACGTTCTCGTTTCCTGGTGTGACCACGCCCCCTGGAGTTTCTGCAGGTATTGTCCTCTGATTGGTTGTCTCGGTGAAACTTGAAGCGACCGCACCAGCAGGTTTGACAACAAGAGACCGGTTTGTCTTCAGCTATGCGTCCTGTCCATTGCAGGACGAAAACATGGAAAACTGGATGAGATCTGCTAAGATCACTTACAGGCGCTGGAGCAATTCTGAAGCAGGGTAAAAACAAACAAAACAACAAAAAAAAAACAAGATTTTTGTTTTTTCCTTTGTAATTTATTGACAAGTGTGATAGTGTTGTGCTTTCACTGTTTGCTAATGCACCTTCACTTCCTCTTTTGAACGTCAATTTTTTTTTTTTTTTTTTTTTTTTTTTTTTTAAGCTGTGAAATGAGTCGTTTTAATGCAGCAGTGACTGACTGTGTCCTGTCTGTGTGCTGACAGAGATGAGGGAGATTTTGTGGGTCACACTGATGAAGACCAGGCCACGGACAATGAGATCTGCACCATCGCCTCAGCACAAGTTGACTCAGGGAGCAGAGTGTCCACCAACAGTTCTGGAAATAACAGAGCTGCAGGTCTGCACACAAACTTGTTTCTTATCAGCTATACTTGAATGCTTAGAGTAGCCAAAGATGTAGTTCAAGAATCGGCTTGATGTGATTAGTTATGGTAGTTTTCTCGAAGAAAAGAGCGAATGCAATGTAAAGAATGCTTAATTACAGGTCAGTCTGTAAATATGAGAACCGATTATGTAGGCCGTGGCCTCGTTTGGTGTTTGGTTATACAACTGGATCCATAACTGTGTAAAACAGGATCAATGCTGCTGATTTATGTCTCTTGAATAACTAGACCCACAGTATTCAGTCAGTGAACACTTTTTACTCTTTACTACACAATCATCCTATTTTGGAACCCTTGAGTAAATTATTGTCTGTTTCTATGTGCAGGAAGTTGCATAAATACAATATGTTCTTTGTAATGACAAATAACACTCCAGTATGGTCGAATAAGTGCAACTCTGGTGTTTTCCTACTCAAAGACCTAAAATACCTATTTTAATCCTATCTGACCAGAGAATCATCTTCCATTTTGCTTTCTTGTTTTTACTTTTTCAGAAAGATTTATATTACTTTGCTTACTAAGCTGTTGTAAGTTTGGAGCATTTTTTTTTAAGCAGAATTATATCCTAATTTAAATTTCCTTCACAATCTCTTCACAATAAATAGATCGGATGGTCCCCTATCCGATCAATTTATTTCAGTTTTTTGGATGGTTAGCAGACCTTTGCTGACTGCAATCATCTGAATCAGTTCTGTTAAAGCAAGAAAACATCTAAGCATGTAGGACAGAGTGCCTTGAGGACCAGGGTGGGGAAACACTGCTCTAATATTCTTTAAAAATCCCTTGCGGCCTTCATAGAACAGCTGGATTTGTCCTGAGGTTATACTGAGATTACATGGATGCTCTGGAGTTTATTTAGGCCTTTGGGGATGACAGGTTTTGAAAGCAAACCAGAGACCTTTATTAACGTAATCAAAATTAAGAAATCTGCATTTTGTTAAATTGCATCCACAGACTTCAGTGAATTTTCTTGAGATTTCATGTGGCATTTAATTGTGAAGTGGAAGGAAAATGATAAATGGAAGCAAAGTGTCTGATAAATTGACACCAATCACTGTTTCTGCCCCTTACCTTCCACAGAAACGTTTTCAGTGGACGATGCACTGGAAGTGGTCGGATTTGGAGTTTTTCAGTGGAAGCTCTCGTTCGTTACGGGACTCGCATGGGTAGGAATCCATAAGAGACCCTGGAAAGGCTTTTCTCTCATTCTCTCCGTTCTACATGTGTCTCGTGCGCTCATCTGTGTCAGGTGGGAGATTCCATGGAGATGATGATCCTCAGCATCCTGGGCCCCGAGCTGCACTGTGACTGGAGTCTCCCCAGCTATCAAGTGGCGCTCATAACATCAGTAAAAATGCCTTTGGGTGCTTTTTGAGAATTGGTGTCTGTGTGACGGTTGCTATTGTTTGCATTCAGCTTTTTTTTCTCTTTTATTTTATTTTATTTTTTGTATCAGGTTGTCTTTATTGGGATGGGGATCAGTTCACTCATTTGGGGTAATGTGGCTGACAAGTACGGAAGAAAAGTAGTAAGTGTCACATTGTTTTGTTTTGTATTTTTGTTTTTTGTTTTTTTCAGGTGTGTTTCATGACCTTCCAGTACCTTCAGTTTTGTTTGTGTCTTGGTGACAGGGCCTGGTCATGTCCATGTGCTGGGCTCTGTACTACGGCCTGCTCAGCGCCTTCAGTCCAGTCTACGGCTGGCTGTTGGCCCTTCGAGGCTTCGTAGGCTTTGGCATTGGAGGAACACCTCAATCGTAGGTTCTCTCTGTCCTTTTTGCGAAAGTGAGATATTTCAACAATTGGTTAATGATTTTTTTGCATTTGAGTGTTTTTTTTTTGTTTGTTTGCTTTTTTGTTTTTTTTTTAGAGTGACTCTGTATTCTGAATTCCTTCCCGTGAGAGCAAGAGGCATCTCCATTATGTTGATGGCGGTATTTGGAGTTTGTTTCTATGTAGTTTATGAAAGTTTACATTCAAGAAATCATTCAGAAGCATTACATAAATCATTCTGTTGTTCAGATTTTCTGGGTCCTTGGCACCGTGTCCGAGGTCCTCCTCGCCCTGTGGGTAATGCCCACTCTGGGTTGGAGGTGGTTACTTGGTCTCTCCGCCATTCCTGTGGGAATTTTTGTTTCTTTCTGCTTTGTAAGTATATTTTATAAGATCAAGACATAAATGTTACTACTGACAAACTCTTACCTACCTTCATGTGTCACACAGTGGTTGCCTGAAAGTCCTCGGTTCGATGTCCTGTCAGGGAGAAGAGAAAAGGCAATAGCAACTTTGACTCGCATCGCCCGTGACAATGGCAAAGAATTACCTCAGGGAACACTCATCGAATACAAACAGGTGACGTTGAAGACAAATGTTTCCTTGGAGATGAGATGATGAAGATGTCCTCACAGGGTACAGGTTATTTATATGTACTAGCACATATAAATAAAATAACATTGTTTATGACTTTTATTTTCACAGAACGAACGTGGGCAGTACAAAGATCTTTTTTCTCCACAGTACTGGAAGATGACTCTTCTTCTATGGTTTATATGGTTTGTATGATGTGTGTGTGCTTTGTTCTCAACTTTCAGCTTTAATCAAGCTGAAATGGTTGGAGTCAATCAGTTTGAACCTAGTTAGCATGTAGCAAAAAGTAATTGTCTTAACCTTTGGGCTCTCACGTACAATCATGCACATCAATGTCATATTGGAATTTTCCATTATTTATTTGATCTATTCTTTTATTCGGAGTGACAGGATTTTTGAACAAGAAAAGTATTTTTTTTTTATGCACAAGTTTGAATTTCGTTTTTATAATTCACAAATCTGAACTGCTCAGACTTTATAGCCATCAGTGAGCTTCTGGTCAGGTTGGATATTTGACTGAAATGAATAAAAAAATATTTCAAAAGGGCTTATATTGGCAACCTTCTAGAAATTAGTTTGATGCTGTGATTTAAAACTTAGTATTGTTGAGACACCAGATTTATTTAGGAAGGACTTTGAAAGTAGGTTACTTAATTAGCTTTAAATGATTCAGATTGTTTTTTACAAATTGAAAAACTTGCCTTCTTTTATTTTTGTGTATTAAAGAGATAGTGCTCAAATAAATCATTACAAAGCCAGAATAAATATTTTATTCATGTCCGTTGTACATGTTTATACACGCCTCTAATTCAAGCTCTATTATTGATTCTTTTTTTTTTTTAATTTCCAAAATCTGATATTTGTTCCTGTTCTCCTTTCTTCTTTTTTTTTCACCAAAGGTTTTCTTTTGCCTTCTCTTATTTTGGGATTGTCCTGCTGACCACTGAACTGTTCCAAACAGGGTCATGCGGAAGTTCGTACCATATTTAAAAAATTATAATAAGTTTTACTTTCATAATGTGACCAAAAAAGATATCAAACGGCTCTTTTCTTCCTCGTAGTGACCCAGGGAAGCAGCATTGAACCAAGGTGCAGCTTAGAATGTAAATATTTGACGTCCGCTGACTACAAGGATCTCTTATGGACAACGTTGGCAGAGTTCCCAGGTAAAACATTTGCCAGTGTTTTTTTTTTTGTTTTTTTTTGTCTGAGGACTGAACTTTAACGTTATTGTGTGTTTTGACTTTTTTTTTTTTTCTTTTTGTGTTGTTTGCTGTTTTTTTAGGCCTTTTAATAATCCTGTTTGCCGTTGATTACCTTGGCAGAAAGAAAAGCATGGCGATTTGTTTTCTCATGTTTTCTTTGTGCATTCTGCCCTTGTATGCTTGCATTGGGAGGTGAGATCGCTCTGTGATACAACAACAGCAAATGTATACTTTGGGGCTTGTGGCATGGCTGACACTGATTTATTTTTGTTTGTTTTTGCAGGATAGCGCTGACAATATTCATCTTCATTGCAAGAGCCTTCATCTCTGGAGGATACCAAGTTGTTTTTGTTTACACACCAGAGGTATGAATCAGTTTTGCATCAAAAATATCTGTAGACAAACTGTTGTCCAACACGTATTTATTTTTGTGCTTCAGGTTTTTCCTACAGAAATCAGAGCCTTGGGCATGGGGACTTGCAGTGCTGTTGCAAGAATTGGTGCCCTGATTACACCATTTGTGGCTCAGGTATGCACCTCTATTATACAGTTGAAGCCAGATATTTATATTTTGTGCATAAAAATATACATGGGCAAATTTTCTTACCGTCAGTATAATACATCAGACTAAACTTTTCCTGTCTTAGGGTAATTAGAATTGCCAAAAATATTTTTATTTTTCGGAATGTCACCGTTCTCCTTCAACTGATCATTTCGCTGATAAATCAGTGAAGATATAAATCAACAAGCAGCCGCTAACGCTGTTGAGTGAGACTTAAGTTTTCACTCAACAAAAATAATGAATGTATTTTCTTTCTATATGAACACATGAAGAAAAAAAAAAACTCCTACAATAAGTCACCTTTTTTGGAGTAGCTGGGGAAAAACATGTACATTTAAGTAAGTTTAAGCATTTGGAAGTGAAATCACATTTGATTATTCTAAACAGAATAACACTGTTTAAACTCTATAATTGCAGATTAAAGCGAGAAGATTTGCAGTTTTCTCTGACAACCTGATTTTGTCTGTCATCTTAAGGTGCTGCTCAGGACGTCAATGTACCTGACCCTTTCGGTGTACTGTGGCTGCAGTCTGCTTGCTGCCCTTGCATCCATATTTCTGCCTATTGAGACTCTGGGCAGGAGTCTGCAGGAGTCCAGCCTTGACTCAGACAGATAAACAACGTAACCAGAGAGTCAAATAGCTCAACACACTCCATAGACCAACGACAGGTCAACCAGGAAGAAAGTAATCTTTTGTGCCGTCTAAGCCTTCTGGGAATACATTTGCTTTTGCAACAATGAATTGAATTATCAGAATGATGACTGGAGAAGGTTACAGGGCAATCTTATTATAAACAGGGGGGAAATAAATGGAAGGGTTGCTGTCTGTCTAACAACAGGAGAAGGATGCTATTGTTAGCATCCTATTGCTAAAGAACAACTTGTTTGAAAAGAATAGTTTATACCCATTCAGCTCCATCTGGCACTGAGACTGTGTCCTTAAGAAATATAAAGAGAAGTACATCATCTTCCATTTCAACCAAAAAATTAATTTAATCTTAGGCACCTTGGACATTTTTTGGATCATTCATAAGGTGATGCTGCTTAACTTCTTAGACTCAGAAAAACGAGAGATTACTTTGAGCCGAATGGAAAGATCAATAATTTTCAAAATCAATTTGTTATAGTTTTTCTCCTGTTTGTCTGTTTTACTTCACTGCATATAAGCGGAAAAAAAACAGCTTAGTGAAATAAAACCTGACAGATTGGGGGAGTGGAGGAAATCTGTATGATGATGGGTTCTAATTTCAAATCTTTTGAGAACTGGAAATATGACTGTATCATGTTCAACTTCAAAACCTATAGGAATTTTTAATTTTATGTGAAGGACTAACACAAAATGCTCCATTTTGTTGAAGACGAAGGACATTAATTCACTGCGTTTTTGTGCAATTTTACTAATAAAAAATGGAAACTGTACTCAGTTTGTTTTTAGCTTCTCATTTTACTTTCAAACAACTTTTGCTTCTACAAAAAAATATTGAAAGATGTACAACATGGTGACTGTTTATTCTTTGGGTCAATAAAACACAAATATTTTCCTGAGATTCCAGAAATGTAAATATTAATATTACATTTATTTTAATATTTAAATACATGTTATCATCTCAATCATTTTATTTAAAAGGTCATTCGCAGGAGTTTTATTTAGTAATTAATTGTATTTAAATTTTGTTATATAATTTCTATAATTACTATTTTTTTAAAAAGACGACTTGCATAATATTTATTTCGCAGAATAACGCTAACAGCATGGTATATGGGAGTTCCTAGTCTGGTCTGTCACCTTGACAACATTGGCCCAATGACAGCCCGCACGCGAACTAGGCCAGCCAATCAGAGGCGGCCGCTAAAGCTGCATGTCATTTCTGCTCCGCTTTGCTACCTGCAGCGTGTTTTGTTTGTCTGTCTGCCGTGAAAATCTCTGGGACCGCCGGCTGGAGCCAAACACGGGACGCCTCACTCCACTCCACGCTCATGAGGACCCCCGGAGCCGCGGAGGAGACGCGGAGCGGGCTTCTGTGGAGTCAGGTGCCGCTGGATGAGAGGGTCTGACTAGGCATTATTTTCTACCCGGCGACAGAGGCAGAAGCAGCGGCGCATCCTTCTCCCCTCCCTTCCCTTCTCCTCCGCTGCCCTCCACGGCCGCCGCAGTCCACCAGCCATGGCCCTGGTGACTCTGCAGCGATCTCCCACCCCTAGTGCGGCATCCTCGGCCAGCAGCAGCGCGGGGGAGGTGAGTGGGAAAGCCGGGGACCGGGATTTGTGTGAAGCAACTGCTCGTGCACGAGCAGATACAGTGTGGCGAGTGAATATCCTGCAAGTCACCCCCGCCTGTGTGTTTTGTGCACTTGGCAGGGTTTTGTTTCGCTAGTTTTTTTTTTGCAGCTTTCGCAGCGGATTTGTAAACACAATCCTGCAGAGGGGGGGAGGGGGAGCCGTCCAGGGTTTAGCTGTCAAGTCAAAGTGCTCATTTTGCACTCAGAGGTTGCTCTCCCTGTTTGTTTACTGGGATTTGTGCTCGCACAGCTTTTGCAATTTGGCAAAGTGGCAGTCCCTTTTTTACACAGTTTAGTCCACAGACTGTTGGATTGACCCGTGATCTTTAAGTGATGCAATAGAAACTTACAAAAACAACTCTGTTATGGGATGGCAGCTGATTTAAGGGCATAACATGTGGCTTTGCAAGGATAGCCATTTTTCTCTAGAAAACCACCCAGGCCAGCCCTTTTCTGACTGTTTGTTATCTCTTATTTTGCAGATTGTAACTGCTGCTTTTGTTGTTACACAGATGAAAAACAAATATATTTTCTGAGTTGTCCTTTCTTCCGCAACAATTCTTCATTGTCCTTGGATTTCAAATCTGTACTGAGGAAGAAAGAAGGTTATCTGCTTTCTGACTCTTGAAAAGAGTTTATAAAACGTTACATAGCTGGCCAGCAGATGGCGCTATAGCAAACCGTGTAAGTCAGAAATTCAGAAAAAAAACTATTTAATATTATAAAAAAAGGTTAGCTCCTATCTATGCTTGATATTTTAAAATATTTCAACTTAGAACCAATGAGCTAATATAAGTAGTATCAGCATTTGTTCATCTGCTTTCAAACAAATAAGTTTTTTTTTAACCAGAGTGGTTAAGAATAGCATCAGGAAAAACTTAAATTGTGATATTTTTGTTCCCTTTTTTTACATTTTGGAGAAATAGATTTAATTTTCTCAAAATGACTGCAATAATTACAAAATATTTACCTAGACATCTTGAATAATTGTTTTCTTAAATAATTAAATCTATTTTTTTTAATGACAGGAACAGTTTAATGTTTAATATATATATATTTTAAAATGATTATTAGGAAAAATGTCAGAGATATGCAAAGGTAAGCGACCTTCTTAGAGAACACCTCATATTTCCAAGTTGATCTAAAACATTTCACTCACAGCTCCTGTTCAATTTCAAAATCTGCACTTTTTTTTTTTCATTTCTCTTTCAGGATTTCGGAAGTGATGACGACAGGAAAAATAATCAGAGGTAAGACTTAATCTAAAGGAATTCATCAGTTGCATTAGCCTTAGGTTTTACAACGTCCTTGTCCAGGTGTGGATCTGAACATGACGGGTCTTTCGGAGCTTTTCTGAAACGTCTCTGGGTCTTGAACATCTCAGTCCAGACTGAACTTTGACTCCAGCATCAAGCATTTCACTGTTCTCTCTATTCTTCCTGCCTCTGTGTGAAGAGAAGCAGTCTGTCAAAATAGTACAACATTGCCCGGGTTTGGTAGTATTCGTTGTGTAGCTTTTGGTTTCTGGTTTCCATGGTGACACTGTTTGTAGCTGCTGCATTAGCCATGTTGCTGCTTGTGGTTGTGGCAGTCTGGCAGGTTGGTTCAGACCAGATATGTATACAGACCCATTAAATAAAGTTGAATATTATTTGACACCTTTATTTATCTTAATTCAGATGTTAAAATTAGAGTATTACATCAGACTAATAGATAAGTATTTTTAAAAATAGATGTGTGGGCTTAATGAAAAGTATGTTTACTCCTGCTTAGAGCTTGTTCTTTTCAAAAAAATGTTTTTATTCGGACAACCGAGACTCATATATATTCAAATTTATTGAAAACAACTATGTTTCCTGAGTCTCATGATTATTATTTTTTAAACCGTGAAATACATCATCAGCTCTGAGATGTCACATCATTGGTTGGTTGCATCCTCCTTTCATTCCTCTGCAAGGTATTTTAAAAAAATAAAGCTTACGCTGTCCCTTTTTATTTTTACTTACTCCCTCCAAAAAGCTGGTTTTGTTTTGTCATGACAGATTTCAGCAGCATCAGAACAGAGAAAAAAACTAAACAAATTGAATCTATTTTAAGAGCAGTTGAAGTCACAAAATGTGGACAGACATGAGGATTTCTGATCTTAGGGGTAAAAATAAAGGCTGAACAATTTTACTGAATGAGTTGAACTGTTACAATTTTGTTCACACTTTGACACAACAAAGCATCTGTGATAACTGTATGCTGCTTATGGTACTATTGTCTTGGTTCTGTTAAGGTTTTGGGGCACCAGTGGCCTTCATTCATACTGTTGGACAGGAAGAAGGCCAAGAAGTTCTTTTGTTAGTGGTATTTGTACTGATATGCTGTGTTTTGGCTTCTCTATCAGATTCAAATGGATACTCTGACTGGACCGCTCCAAAACATAATAACTCCGGTCACTTCACAGTTAGACTATTGGGGAAATGTGCTATGATACCCAGCTGTGTTGCACACATTTTCCCGTTGAGTAACAAACTTTGCAATGTACGGTTCTTCACCCGGTTTGATTTGCATAAATAGTAGCTTCTCTAATTCTTTACTGAAGTATTTGTGACTTGGCTTTGCTTTGTCCTGCACCTGTATCCTTAAGTCCAACAAACTGTCAAAATTTTGGTCTTATAGAGGTGGTCACACTTTCTGGTGACCAGTCAGTCAAGTGGTATTATTATTTTATTTTATTTGGAATATTCTTCATGCTTTTGTACAGTAGATGTTTGTTTTAAATCATTTTCGGACCTGGGAAATGCCACATAATTATTCATGTCCTGATCCACAAAGTTTTAAATTGTGTGTCAAACACAAGTTAACATTGAACAACGCTGTGAGAACAGAGTTATACTTTTTTTGTTAGACTTTATTCTGTATTGCCTTTCTGCCTGCCTATTCAATACTTAATTTTCCTCCATGGTTCTCATAGACAAAGCAGGTGAAAAAACAGATTACATTTTTTAAAAAACAGTTTCTCATGCTCTTACATAACAAACGGCGCATAAACTTTTGTCCCCGCTCAAAAACAAGGCTTTGCTTTATCCAACCAACGTCACAGGAGTCAAGGCATGTGTCAGCAAAGCTTTGCTGAACACTCTTGCCTTTGTGTTGGGTTTGGAGGCAGAAAAAAAGCCCCGTCATGTTTCGTGATACATCGTCGGCGCAAAGCCTTGATTCTTGCATGTCAGACATGAGACGTTCCCACCCGCCTGCACACACTCGCATGAATGAGCGCATTGTTGCAGAGTGTTGCACCGCAAGAGCTGATTGCTGAATCACATGCTGCGAAGAGAAGCCAGCAGCACGGCCATGGAAGAAGAATGAGATGGAAGGAGAGTAGAAGATGAAGGACGTGGAAGACGGTTTGAGTCGAACCAAATCAGGCTCCAGTTAGAGGAACGGGCGGCTCCGGGACATGAAATGAGGGCCGCCTTTTGGACCAGCTTGAACTTCTCTGAAGTGACTGAAAACATTAAAACCAGCAGGATGCATCTAGTTGTGAAGTCTTCACATGGAGCTATTTTCAAAGAGCTGCCTCACCTTGTGGAGAAAGCTTCTGTGACTCGGAGGGAGATTTGTCGCATGTAAGTTCTCAGAGCAGCAAAACGTAGCGACTGGGCTCATATCGAGCTTAAGCCATGAGAGTTACATCGGGTTAATTTACTAATAATTCTTACTTTTTTAAGCTTTTCAGTTGCAGCACTGTTCAAGCACATTCCTCATCTCTTCATAGTTTGTTTGCAAACAGCAGATATTTGTCTGATCCTTTACTGTGATCTGAAAGCAGTTCTTTGCATGTTTTTATCAGAGGTTTTTAGTTGTTTGTCTTTCCATTTCCCAAACCATGTTGGTCTCTTATGTGAAACTAATGTGTGATTTTCCAGAAAAGCTTTGCAACAATTAGATACATGGTATCAGTGGCCTACAAGTAAAATATGTTCACCTTTTTTTCTGGGCAGTGAATATGCACCTTTGGAAAGTTTCATACAGGAATGTAAACAGATACATATCGATTCTGAAGATATTTGCTCTGCAATGCACAGAGCATCAATCATGATGCTGAACTTCTTAGACTCAAACAAAAGTAACATGCTTCAGAATATGATAAAAGCTGGTAAAGTTAATCATTTTCCCAACTGATCAGGTCAATTCTTCTGCCTTGTGTGATGTCATCAACTGAGATGCACTCCAATTAGGAATTTATTTCTTTAAAACCCTTTCCTATAAACTTTGCATATCATTAAATAGCTCTATTTTTACTTTATATTGTCAGTGTCAATTTGTTTAAAAAGTCCACTTGACAATCTTCATGTTGTTTTGTCTTTTTAATAAACTATTGTTTCTAGTATTATGTTGGTTCAGCAAATCAGGCCTCGGACTTCTCTTTTACTTTTTTTTGCTGCCAACTCATCAAATGACAGTAGCAGTCGAGCTGAAACAAAAGGCCTTGTCATGGTCCCACTCAGTCATACCAGGCTTTGTGGGTTTTTGGTTGAAAGAGGAAAATAAATAAGTGGTAGAACAAAGCCAAACTCTGTGCTGGGATAAAGCTCTTTTTCTGCTGCCTGTGTGTTAAAGTTTGAAGTTTGTCTTTTCCCATTGTGATCGGCAAAGGCTTCTGAAACATGCAACATGGCTTAAATGCTGGATTGGGACTCACCTGAGCTTCATTTAGCAAAATCCTGCCTAGTGATCATGCAAGGAGTTTTTAAGGCTCTTTTATCAAGTGGGTATATAATATTTTAATGACTCGGCGCATAGAGAAATATAGTTTGTAGTTATAAGTTTATTGTAGCTTCATTTGAGACATGGAAGAGAGAAAAAGCAGCAGAATAAGCAATTTTAAAAGGAAACCGCTTGTTGTACCAACACTTCTTTCAGCTTATGGACATTAGTTGTATTATTAAGTAAAGCTTACCATTACTGGAGCAAATACAACATTCTTCTGTTGTCCTCACTGTTTCTGTTGCCACTGCCTTACTGTCCACTCTGTTGATGCCCTTTGTCAGTCTGATTTAGGCCTTTTGTTTTGCTTTTTTCCAGCATCAGTGAAAGCTTCTTCATGGTCAAAGGAGCTGCCCTCTTTCTCCAGCAGGGCGGCAACACACAGGGTCCAAAGACTCCGACGCACCACAAACATGCAGGTAGGAAGAAATAGACACCAAAGGCTAAATACTAAACTATATTTTTCTGCAGTGTTTGGGGAAAAGTTTATTGCCTTTTTTTTTGTCACCCCTGAAATGTTTCAGAGCATCAATGAACAAAAATCAGTTTTGAAATGATGATTTCAGTTATTTATCCAAAGCAGCTTGGATAAATAACTTCATTTATCCAATGACCTAACCCTAGAAACATGTTTTCATACCCACGCAGGTGAAAACTGGTATTAAACATTAGTGATTGCTGACGATGAGTCTCTTACATCATGCAGGAGGAACTTTGATCCACTCTTCTTTGCACAATTGTTTCAATTCAGCCACACTGGACTTTTTTATATATATATATATATATATATATATATAAGCTGCCTGTTTAAGGTTGTACCACAGAATTGCAATTAGACTTAAATAGGCCACTAGAAAACCCTCACCATGGCTTTTGAGCCAGTTTTGCTTTGAATTATTGTTCTGCTACGTAATCCAAGTGTCTTTGTGCTCAAGTTCACAAATTGATGGCTGTGCATTCTTCCTCAGCTTTTTCTGCTTGGTAGCAGGTTATTTGGGATCATTTGAGAAGGACCATTGTGCTGATTTTGATCAGCGATAGTTTTCACCTTGAAATGCTGCCATGGCTGCTATTTTTACCCCAACTCTTCTTATTATTGTTGAATTATGACCTTAACTGAGGCAGAGAGGCCTGCAGTGCTTTGATGATGTTCTTCTGTGACTTTCGATATGTGTCGTCAATATCCTCCTGGGGTATATTTGGTTGGTCGGTTTCAGCTAGAAAGGTTTACCGCTTACTTTGTTGCGAATCTGTTCATGAAACCATGACTCTTAATAAGTAAAACTATAATTTGAGAACTTCATTTTGTATTTACTCTGGTTATCTTTTATGTTATGTTTCCTTTTCAGGTGATTTACCTCAACATCTGCAGGTGATGTTCAAGATCCTGCGGTCTGAAGATCGCATCAAGCTGGTCAGCTTTTTGTTCTTCTATAAACATAAACATCATTACATTTATGTACAGCTTTAACATTATTGAAACACAGTTAAAATATGCACATATTAAACATCCGAAGTGGGGAGTTTATGATAAGGATGAGATGTTAAGCACTGCACACTAAAACAGATGATTCATATTTTAGGTTATTTCAACAGAAAGCACAGATGGCAGATATGACCCAAATAATAATCCAGACCTGCTTTGAACAACAACTTCAAGTCCCCTCTAAGTTGTTACTATTTTTATCGTTGGATTAAAGTTAAAATATCTCTACAGTGTTGCTCTGTTACATCTTTATTGAAATTGTATTTTTATCACCAAATGTTCTGCTATCCACCTCCAGGCTGTGCGTTTGGAAAGCGGATGGTCAGAGCGTGTGCGCTACATGGTTGTTATCTACACTAATGGCCATCAAGACACGGAAGAAAACATTGTTTTGGGAATGGATTTTCCAGACAAGGACAGGTATTCTCTCTTTCAAGCCACTACTTTCTGGGCACTTTCAGATTATTTAATTTGATGAAATGATATTCTTCTAATTCCCAGTAAAAACTGCTCCATTGGGATGGTCCTGCCTCTGTGGAGCGACACCAACATTCATCTGGACGGAGATGGGTAAGATGAGTTACTGATTAGTCTTTCTTTCAGGCATGCATTATGTCTGTTTGGGGGTCACATGGTAACATACTGCCTCCCAGAGTCAAAAAAGTGAACTACACATAAGAACGATTCTTGCTGACCTGGTAACATTGCCTATGTATGCTGGAGGAATGTTCCACCGCTAAACAAATCCTGTCCCGCTTTTTAACCTTAACCTCAAACAGATCCTTTTCTCTCCTTTTCTTCCTCGCCAGAGGCTTCAGCGTGAACACAGCAGGCCGGTCACATGTCTTCAAACCCGTTTCTGTGCAGGCTATGTGGTAAGTAGACGCAATACTTGGTTTCTGCTTAAAACAGTTTTATTTCTTCAGAGCAACAGAGCATAAAATCGGCAAATACAGTCAATACAGTTATTCAGAACTTCACAAGCTCTAAAATTGCATCATCAAGGACCCAAAAAGAACCATATTTTATTATTTGCTATTACAAAATAGATAATTTCCTTCTATTCAATTTTTGGATAACATAAACATATATCAAGCAACAATGATGCATAGGCGTAAAACCGGGGGGCTGTGGGGGGCCCATTTAAAGAACGAATGATGAATATGTAGAATAAATCATCATTCATGAACACTGTTAAGTATGGTAGAGGATGTATGATGCTATGGACCTGTTTTCAGTCTCTGAAATTTTAAGTATCAGCTTTAACTTCACCCAAATATTTTATCACTGTAAAATAATTTGGTTATTATAATAGTAAACATGTCAGATGCCACCTGCTGGTCAGTTGTGAAAGTAGCAATAAATAGTGTTTTGGTTTGTTTTTGTTTTTTGTTCTTCTCCACTGTTAGTTGTCCCACTACACATTATTCAGACTGACTGCGAACTGCAGAGGATCAAGCTGCCTTTCTGCCCACAGGTCTGCCCTGCAGGTCCTCCATAAGGCATGCGAGGTGTCCCGCCGGTTCAACTACTTCCCAGGAGGCATTGCTCTTACGTGGATGGCGTTCTATGAGAGCTGCGTCACCTCAGAGCAAAGCTTCATCAACGAGTGGAACGCAATGACCGACCTGGAGACCACCAGGTCCGATTCCCCCAACATGTTCGTCGATGGGTAAGAGCCTGCAACCCTTAGCTTTTAGGTTTAATTGTTGTTTTGTTGTCTTTGTTTTAAATATTTCTATTTTATGGTATAACTTGCTTCTTAGACCCACAGAGCGAGAAAGAACAGAGTGTCTTATCAAGTCCAAACTTCGCAACATCATGATGTTTCAAGACTTGGAGAACATCACGTCGAAGGAGGTTTGTACCGGGTTTAAACCCGAACAGAGTGAAATGTTTTATATCGTAGGCTTTTGGCAAAAAGTATTACATATCATCCATTTTCAAATATAAAGTATCAAACGTTTTGGGTGTCCTTCTCGTGGCCGAGGATGAAGGAAACAATTGGTGGTCCACATTTCTTTCTCTCTTATCTCGGTTTGTCTGTGATGTCACACAAGAGAACAATGTCCTATAATACATTAAAACCATGACACTGTGATCTGGACTGTTCCGAGTTGTCAAAAGGAATAGTTTTGTTAGTATTTACAAACTTCTGATTTTGAAGAAAGTCATTATTCTGGCACTTAACAATTTTGTTAATCATAACTGATTATACATTGGAAAAAAACATTTCTTACTAAGTATGCAAATATCTGGTCACAACTGTATGTTTATCAAAGTGACTGCGCATTTGTGGAGATTTTTATTGAAAAATGTGAAAATAATCTGGTGTAATACGGTAATGAAATCCTCTTCTTCAGATCCGTAATGAGTTGGAGCAGCACATGAGTTGCAACCTCAAAGAGTACAAGGAGTTCATCGACAACGAGATGCTCCTGATCCTGGGTCAGATGGATAAAGCCACACTCATCTTTGACCACGTTTATTTGGTGAGCCCGTTTTTTGTCGTGTTTTCATTTTAGTGACTGTTTTTGGTTGCTGCTGCTTTTATGGTTGAGTTGCATCATCATCACCACATATCCGAACAAAAGGTGACGTCACAAAATTTCTGTTAGCTTTAGTTTTTCAAATTTAAAATTTCTTGCACACGTTTTTTTGTTTTACTTATCTTTTAGCCTCTTGCACCTCTGAATAGCAGTAGAAGGTTGTAGAAACATGGATATCTGTGCTTTGTTTCCTTGCAGGGCTCTGAGTGGAACGCCTCCAACCTTGAAGAACTACAGAACTGCGGGTCAGCAGTTCATTCATCTTATGTTTTCATGATAAAATCTTGAATATGTTATTTTACTCCATTTAAAAGCTTGAGCAAAAAATGCATAAAACATCATTTTCATATTTGACACTGTGTACGCGGTTACAGATTGAAGAACACAACTCCTTATGTTTCCTTTTGCAGAGTCGGTTACATTCTGAACGTCACCAGAGAGATTGACAACTTCTTCCCAGGGATGTTTTCCTATCACAACGTCCGCGTGTACGACGAGGACGCCACTGACCTGCTGGCCCACTGGAACGACACCTACAACTTCATTGTCAAAGCCAAGTGAGAGCCCTTCACATAAACATGAATCTGACATCACTTGGAGAGGATTTGTCCAAAATAAACACTATGTGAAGGACAGGAGATGATTACTTGAAGTAGAAGTAAAATTGAAATCAATCATTTAAATTAAGAATAACAATTAGCTGGTTTTCCAGAATTACCTGATATTTTTTTCTTTTGTTTGACTTAGGAAGAATAACTCAAAGTGCCTGGTGCACTGTAAGATGGGCGTGAGCCGCTCTGCCTCCACAGTTATCGCCTACGCCATGAAGGAATACGGCTGGTCTCTGGAGAAAGCGTACAACTACATCAAGCAGAAGAGGAGCATAGCTCAGCCAAATGCTGGTTTCATGCGGCAGCTGGCGGAGTATGAGGGAATCCTCGACGCCAGGTAAGCTGAACTACATTTTATGCATAATAAGACAAAAGGCTTTTTAGCAGATTTTCCTTAATTTGCTCCTTCCTTCTTTCCATCCTTACTTCTGAGTTGTCCATATGTCCACACATCCATCTGTCCATCCACTCACTGTCTTTCTTTTCAACCATTCATCCACCCATTGACCTCTCTATTTGATAGTCACTTTTTCCTTCTTTATCTTTATTTTTTATCCTTTCTGTTTTTTCGTGGTTCTATTGTTACATCCTGTCCTATATTATATCTTCCATAAATTCAGAGTAAACGTGTAAAAACTGGCATTGAAAACTCTATAAACTAATGCAGTTTTAACATGAACATGAGTAGAAGCCTCGATGGAGTCTGGCATATATTTTGAAGCAGAACTTATTTTCTGTTCACAGTAAACAACGTCACAACAAGCTGTGGCGGCCTGACACAGACGAGGAAGGTTCAGACGATCTGCAAGCATCGGGTCACAGTACAGGTGGAGAGGAGACGCCGGTGCTCAGAGGGGAAGAGGCCTGGGGAGGCTGCGGGGCGTCACCCTGCAGGGGTCTGGAGATGGAACCCTTAGACTCTCTCAACTATAACTATTACTTCAGACGTTTGTCAGACTCTGCACTCGACAGCGAGCCGTCCACGCCGGTGCGGGGACCTCCTCTGTTAGGCATGGAGAGAGTTTTTATCGAAATAGAGGATGTGGAGAGAGATGCCCTGCTGGAGGACGAGGGATTCCCCATGGCCCACCTGACTCTGCCCGGCGAGGGCACCGCTGCTCAGACATGCAGCCGCCTCGACCCAATGGAGGACATGAGACTGAGGCTGGAATTCAGCACGCTGGAGGAAGAGGACGAGGAAGAGGCCAAGAAGGAGGAAGAAGAGATGGCGGCCTTGGCTCAGACACCCGGGAGTTCGGGTGGGAGGAAGACGGGAGAGGAGGCTGAGGGGAACGAGGAGAGCCAGCTGGGTTTAGCCAACCTGAACACCAACAACAGCAACCGCCTGGCTGCCAAGCGTAGCTGTCCTGCAGCTTTTGATGTGAGTTCTTTGAATTTTTATCACAATACAGTGGTCAGTTTAAACATTATTTAGGTTTTAAACAGAAATACATGTGGAAATTGTTGATTGACTGGAGCAGGACGATTTTCATTTGAACAAACCATTTCTCTGCATGTTTGAACAAGGAATGTTTTATAATTTTGGGTCTGGTTTTTACTCTGAGCTTAAAATTTCTCAGTTTAAACTCACCTCAGAGAAAAAGCCGGGAAGTCCAACATCCAATTTGGATAGACAAAGGTTTCTCACCACATCCGAAAGTGAATAGAAACTTTGCTGTAACTCATAAATTCAGACACATTACAGTAGAATCTGTCTCTTGAATGTGATCCTTTAAAGTGTGAATTGATAAAAGGTAATTAAAATCACTAGTGTTAGCAAGTACACTACAAAAAGTAAAATCTTAGTCATTTTATTCTAGGTTCTGGTGCTCACACACCTGATCTTTACACAGCTACAAACAGAAAGGTCAGATGATAAGAATTAGATAAAAGTCTGATGTAAAACCTTGAAATTGTCTTCAAATGGTTAAATATTGAATACTAAAATATGTCTCTGAATTTATGGTTTTAAAAATGTTTTAGAAATTGGCTAAAGCTAATCTTCAAAGTCCTGATCAGTATTATGATTTTATTTTTTAAATTATGTTACTGACTCTACACTGTTTCTGTTTCCATTTTGATCAATTTAGGACAGTGCCAGCACAGGAAACCCATTGAAAGTGAAGCCTTCCTATCAGTCCTGTAAAGACTGCATGCGTCTGCCACAAGGGCGGCGCTGCGACCGTCCAGCAGGAGGCCGTTCACACCGCCTTAACCCCTCCCGCCACTGCACCGTACCCTCCATATGCATAGATCCTCCGGGGACGCACTTTACGTCAACCCCGGTTCTGTCAACCCCGACGGTCATTCCGTCTAACTTGGTCCAGCCCTGCACTAACTTCTACCAATGTTCCAGCTGCACGATCGGTAGCACATCCACTCCTGAAGCCAGCCATCAAAAACTTTTCTCACCCATGAACTGTGAGGAAACGCCTCCGGACGGCAGCTCGGCTGAGACAGAGGACATGGAGGAGCCGCAGAACGAGGTCCCGAGGCCCAGCAACGAGGCCATCGATGTGACTGAAGCCGACGGGCTCAAATTTGGTGCTGAGATTGCAAGCTTCCAGTAGGTCCTCCGCCTTAGTCCCAAACTGATGCATCCTCTCCACGAAGGAGCTGGCTTACCACTGCCTCAGCTGCTGTGATGGCTGTGAATATTAGATGCTGTGGTGTTGCACCAGGAATGCAGAAGCTCTGCAGTGACCTCTGCTGTTTCCACCTTGCCTCATAACTTCAGAAAATAAGTCAGTACACTGCAAAAGCACACTGTTTTTTTCGTCTAGTTTCTAGTGAAATAAAAACAGAATTAACTTACAAATAACTTTTCAGCAAGATACAGGAGTTTGAGTCAATAATTCCTTAATATTGTTTTTTTTTTACGCTAATTCTACTGGCCGATTATGTCACTATACATTTTTTTTATTATTAAGAATTATTTACTTAAAACAAGCTCTTATCTTGCTGAAAAGTTATTGGTAAGTTGGTTTTGTTTTATTTCAAGTGCACTAAAATATTTGCATTAGAAACTTGACCAAAAATACTTAAGATTTTGTGTTTTTTGCAGTGTAGCAGCTGCGTGCGGCTTTACAGAGAGTGCCCTTTTATAGAAGCTGGCTGTTTTCGAAACCTGGATAGAGAGGGCCAGGTGAGGAGAGAAGAGCTGCTTCCTAACCCGTCATTTACTGTTTAAGAGCCTCATATGGACCCTGTACACTTTCCAGTCCCAGCACACATGCAGTTGCACCCATCATACCTTCAGCAGAGGTTGTTGGGTCTAGTTCATGTTGCCTGAATACAAAACGCTAAATTTGGCACATTAATCTTAACACAAACAGCTTCTGACAGCATGCTCTATGTTTTCAATCATATTCAAAGTATTCAGTATGTACTCATGCGGGAGCTCAATACGATATTTACATTTGGGCCTGGTCTCACACATCATGTTATCCTCTTGCCTGCTGATATTGTTGCTGCTGCAGCTGCTTTTTGCATTGTGTGTGTATTCACAGTAATTTAAAAAAAACAGATGTAATCATGAGTCTTTGGCCTACACGCTTTTCAGACTGTTTTGGAGAAGGACTGTTTTGTTCTCAGTTCTCTTTTATCGTGAAGCCTGACCTCTTCTGAAAAAGCTAATTGAATCATCTACTTTACGCGCTCAGTTTAGCCCATGAGTAAGCATGAAAAATTACAAAATATGTTTTGTTAATATATTAATATTGTATTAATATTGTACCTGTGGGTCACGCTATTTAATAACAACTGAAAGCACATTGATTTAAAATGAAATTTTGTCGTAAATGGACTAAAATGTTAGTTACCTCGAGGTACAATTTGACTGAACCACTGTTAACTATTTCCTCCCATAACGAAGTTTTCCTGTTACTTCGGCCACTTCTTGTGTGTTTTTCTACTTTTTGATACAAAACTGTGCCATTTATACAAATTACATCCACTAACAGTGTTTTTTTTTTTTTTTCTAAAAAATGAGTAGCACTAAAGACTCTTGAAGTACTCCATCTAAATGATGGAAAGTATTGCCTGCCTTCAGTCCTCGCTTTAAAATTGAAGGAAAGAAAGAATTATATGACATAACAAAAAGCCTAAAGGTTGATTGAAATGTATTGAAAACTATTGATAATGTAGACCAGGCCCACATTAGATTTTTGTTCTTGGTTATGGTTCAAATAATAGGCATCGTAGTTAATGACATCCTAGTTATTTAAATATTTAGTCATTTACAGAACAGCCAAAATGCGTCGCGTCTCCTCTGCCGTTTTTGAGAGCTCTAATAGAGTACGATCGTTATGCAGAGTGAGTTTCCTGAATGTTTCGAGCCTGCATTGCTCATTTTCGTAGTAGCAGCAAAGCTGATTTTATTAATACAGGAGTTTAAGAACAGCAAGCTTAAAACGAATAAAAAATAAGAATTGAGAGTAGTTGTGAAATACTTAAAAAGCAGAACATTGTACGAGTAACATTAGCAAGAAGAAAATATGGCAGATAGAAAGAAAATCAAAAATTAGATTAACAACGTTAAAGGAATGAGACGGGTCTTTAGGGCAGATTTATGTCTATAATTTGTTAGCTTCAGTGGAAAAGCCATTTCCTCCCTAAGTTTTTTTTTCTTTTTTTTTTTTTTTTTCCTGAGCCTTGGCACCTCAGCTGCAGCTGATTAGCTGATCTGCCCGACCAATAAGGAGATTGCAAGCACATAATTTGAAGATGAACTGGGAACGTGAACCTCAAGCCAAGGATTCAACCTCATCACACCCCACCTGGCTCTGAGTACCATCATTTATTATATTTACTTACTAAGAAAAATATTTCAAGCTTTACAGCCTTGGTGCGATTAATGTGGTGTTTGCAACTCCACAGCCAGGCTGAATCTGATCATGAAAGTGCAGAATCTTATTCTTTGAGTAATAAAACTATGTAGACTGTTAAAAAAATATCTTTCACCTTGACACTAATTTACGGTTTTCCAAATTTGATAGGGATGGCGTTTCTAGAGGTTTTGGGGGGTGATACATTTGTAATTACACATCAACCAGTCAAACATTTATTATTGCTCTTAAATCCAGTCAATCTTCATTCTTCAAGAAATATGAATGCAGCGAAAAGAAATTTCAGTGGTAATCTTCCTTTTTGTCCAACAAGCTGTTAAAAGCTGGAAAATATTTGATATTCACAACAAAAGCTACTTTTGTTATAAACTGAATGGTCAAATAGCACATGGAGGGTTTGACGTCTGGCCAATCCATTTTGTTTTGAAGATTATTTTGGTTTTACACGAGCATCCAGTCCAACTCACAGCTGTCCAGTTTATTGGAAGTTGAGCCATGATTAGTTTCTCTTCAGGTTCTTTCAGTGTAGCTGATGGTACTTTTTTTTTTTTTTAACAGTTGAGCCTGAGTGACGCCTGCTTGTGTGCAGGAAAAGCACTTGTTATTTTGCTCTGTCTATATTATGAGCACTTCAGGGAAATGAAAGAATTGAAAGAGTCATTGGTGATTAGTTGCATCTACCTTTTGTGTTATTTTACAATTTTTTTTTATGCATCTTAGTAGAAAACGATGCATCCAGTGTGTCTTTGCTGAATCTGAGAGAGCTGCGTGTTTGCTCTTCTAATTAAATTATAACACTTTGGGTGTTTCTCGAGCTGTTTTGTTCCTTCCTGTGACTGTCTGAGCATCTTTAACACATATTCCTGACATTTTTTAAGCGTCTAAATGTTATATTTAAAAGTATAATTCAATTCTAATTATTATATGATTGATTTTGCAGTCTGGAATTGCATAAACCTATTAATTAAATTCCCACGTTTTTCTTTTGTTTAAATTTTGTGGCATCTAGTGGTAAAGGTGCGAGTTGCAACTTCCTGAAGAGCTTCGTCCTACCTTCTTTGTGCCACATATTTCCCTCATTAATATATTAGTTTACCTCACAAGTGTCAAACTCCAGTCCTCAAGGGCTGCTGTCCTGCAGTTTTTAGATGTGCCACAGGTACAAAACGATGGAATGAAATGGCTTAATTACCTCCTCCTTGTGTAGATCAGTTCTCCAGAGCCTTGCTAATGACCTAATTATTCTATTCAGGTGTGGTGCAGCAGAGGCACATCGAAAGGTTGCAGGACACCTGAGGACAGGCACCTTGAGGACTGGAGTTTGACACCCCTGCTTTAACTGGACTGGGATGTTTTAAATCTAGCCAACCATGTAGTCCATTGCAATAGTAAATAATTCTGATTTTCTTGTTTTGCGTTTATCGTGTGTGTGATATGTTTTCAAGATTGTTTATATTTCTTTTTTTTTTTTTTTTTAAATGCCTCTGAGAGTTTATTTATAAAATTCAGGTGGTATGTATAATAAGTGTCTGTCACTCAGAAGTATGAGGTCTATGCCCCATCCGGTGCTATTATTTTTATGATTTTTACTATTGTTTTTGTTTAATTAGGATACCATTGTTGTTTTTATGTTAAGTGTGAATATCTCAAAGTTCTGAGGGGTTTTCTTTAGACTTCTGCAAGCTTTCGGTGACTGCACTTTTTCGGGTGTGGTGGTTTCTTGCAAAACATTTTCTGGTGTTTAAGAAAAGGTCCATCTGCCACAGGACAATTCGTACTCATTTTGACAACCGATGAAAATTGCAGCATAAAATGCATTTTATGCTCCAATGAGATGGAATCACATGACTCCAATAAACAATGGCCTTCAGCAGAAGTTATTCTGGTTCATTTGGGGGTCATAGTCTAAAGGTGCTGACCGTCCAAAAATAGAGATCAGAATCACAATTGTTTGAAACAGAGTAGGAGTAAAAATTTACAGCACATATTTTATTGTTAAAACTGAATTATGTAAACTCTGAGCTTTCCATAATTCATGAAAAATAGTTCAATGAGCTGATATGCAATGCTTTAGGTGCAGGAAGGCATAAAATGGTGACGTATGGATACAAAAGGATTATCAAGAATTAGAATTGTTCAGGAGCCTAGATTTCAAATATCCACTATGCCACCATCTAGAAAACGCTCAAAATGCTCAATTTCAGTTTTAGTTTCTGATACCTGGTGCTGTGTCTGCATCAGTCTCCTTCTTCATAAGTTATTTACTTAGACTCTTAACAGCTGCTTTACTTGATACTCTCTGTCTGTCTTCTAACTTCAGCACCATATTTGTTTTGCTTTTCGCCTCACATTTAAATATCCTTTTGTATTGAAGTGCCTTAACTGTGGCCACAGCTCTGTTGTAAAGCACTGCAGCAATTGCGGTTGGGTTTTCAGAAAATGCGTTTAACTTTTACGTAATCTTCACCTTTTGAAAGTTTATGCTTCTTGCAGCATTTAACTCAGCACATGAATATTGTATGCAAACAAATATGCTCATACATGCCAACTTCTCCCTCATAACTCATGTACTTAAAGGACTTCCATCTATTATTAGCCTGTAATGATACTGTATTTGTTATCGTAAAGCTTGCCGTATGCTGCATCGGTTCAGTAGCTGGCTGAAGAACATTTATTTGCTGGAAAAAAAAGAAATCATTTGCATCAAATTGTTACAAATTAAGAGTTTGTCTTTGAGATGCTGCAGTCTGGACAAGTCTTTCTTCTACAGTACATCAGCTTAACGACAACATTAAGAAAAAAAAATGCCAATAGTGTTATTGTGTATCAAGAAGCACCTGTGAATCATTGTGTTTTTAGCACAGTACAAAAAATGATTTGCAATCATTGTAACTTTGGAAAATATTTTCCAGTTGTGAATTAGTTTTTTACATTTTTATTTATTTATTTTTCAGTTCAATTAGTGCCAAATACAGGCATCAAAAGGGACAATCCCAGTTATGAGCCTGACATAACCGTGAGCGCGGTGGGCTGTCTTGTAGTTTAAAAGGGGGGGATTGTATTTATTGAGTGTCCAGAGCACAAGTATTTCCCAAAGCATGTGAGGTTGAGATGAGTGGTAAATGTAGAAAAAAAACACCTGGAGAGCAAGCTGATTTAATGTTCACGTTTTGTTTTCTGGTTATCTGTGTACTGTATCAGTGTTCAGGTGTACGCACTTTTTTTTTTTTTTTTTTTTTTTTTTTTTTTTACATTTTGTTACACTGTGTCCAGTCTGTTGTATATAATGGAAATAAATAATTTTTTCTGTAAAATTGAGCAATAAGTTGCTTAGAGAGTGTTGTTTTTAATTTTAATTTTTTGAGCTAGAGGATCACACAGAAAAGTACATCCACTTACATGTGGAGTTCCTCTTGGTTATATTCTTGCACTCCCTTTTTTCTCTCATAGTATCAGACTCGCCCACAAATAATCATCCATAGTCATCTTGCTATTTGCAGAAACAGGAAAAGCTTAGTTTTATTTCAATGTCAGAAACATAGCATTTTTTGTGTGTTTTCTTATTCTCACCTGGTTTCTGCTGTTCATAAAACTGACACTGGACAAGAGAGAACTCTTCACTGAGACCAATTGTGTCCAAATGCAACTATCAGGTGAATGTTTTTGGAGGAAAAAGGAGAAACTGTCATGAAAGAAGCTCAGAATGTAATAATAAAGAGCTCCAGAAAGGACACAAACCAGATCTCCCTGTTTCTGCTTTGACTGTCTCTTTTAGTCAAATGCACAGAGCAGAAGGAGCTTTTATTGAATTAGTCAAATGAAGTACAGCTGACATAACGGGGCAGGTGACTCCGGCAGGAGTGATCTCCCAGACGGAGCAAAGTCCCAGAGGACGACGGTCAAGCGCAGCATCATCGTGGGTAAGTGTTCACTCTATTGAATTATCCCTCTGGCTCTTATAGTTGCAAAACTCTTAGCTAACACTGTTATAACTTGTGAAAAATTAGCTCGCTGTTATTGACATGAACACTTTTATTCTGTTATTCTTCTTGTTGTTTTAATCCTCTTGTGTTTATGGCTTAAATGTCAATGGTTGGTTTATTTTTCTATAATAGTAGAATAGCTCTCATATTAAACAAACAGCAGGGCCAGATCAGGGTAAAATATGTGAACACATAAATACATCTCTGAACCTTAATTCAAAACATTTCTTGAGTTTTTGTGAACCCTTTTTGAAGCTCTTTACATCATAGTACATCCTGTCTCGCTTGTCCCCATGTAAATGTTACTGTGCAGCTTGATCAGACATCTGAATATCACCTCCAACTATTTGAATTTCAGTTTATTAGCGACAGAAGAGTCAGTTCTGCAACTGGAAAACAAGGCCTCTTCTAAGACGGAGATAATGGTTCGGGTACTCTTGGTCACAAGGCTCTTATAAACTTTTGGCTAGCACTGTACAGCATGAGAGACACAAACATGGGAAATGCGCATAGAGACAGAGAAGGAGTGGGTCATACCATGAATGCCTCCCACTGCTGCCGTTTTGACACATCCATCTCAAAATAACGCTTCAGATGCAGTAAAGCCGCAAGAGCACGCATCTGTCAAGCTGTTAAACTGCCGTCATGGACACACCAGATGAACAGAGCTGCAGCCAAAACATGTAAGCTGGTACGGGAATATAAGGAGTTTAAGTTGAACAAAATGTGATAGTACTCCCACACTCCGGTCAGAAACAAAGTCCCTTTTGCTGATCCAACTTTATCTGTTTTACCCTCATCCAGTACATTTCCATAGTCATCAAGACAGGGAATACAATTAATACACTATGTCTTTATTCTAATATTTAACTAGCAAAAATTAAAGCCACACTGTCTTCAAAAAATATTAGCACCTTTTGACCTTTTTGACTTTGTCATGTAGCAAAAAACTTTGTGTATTCTATCTGAATTACCACAAAAGTTTCAGTAAAATTAAATGTAAAATTAAATGAGTGTAAGAACAACTGTTTCAGACAATTTTCAGTGAATTTTAGAGAACAAACAGCAGAATCTAGGAAAACACCAGACAAGTCAGGGATGAAGGAATTATTATGGTATAAAAATCTCAAAAAGCATTGTTCCAACCATCGTCCAGAAGTGACAAGAGTATCACACACCCACTGATATTTGGCCGTCCACCTAAATTGACATACTGGACAAGAATCAGAGAAAAAACCTAGAGGCGTAAAGTAACGAGGGGAGCTGTACAGACACACAGCTCAGGTGGAATAATCTGCCAACATGCAGGAACTCCC
The DNA here is from genome assembly GCA_010277015.1 of Poeciliopsis turrubarensis. Classification (NCBI taxonomy): domain Eukaryota; kingdom Metazoa; phylum Chordata; class Actinopteri; order Cyprinodontiformes; family Poeciliidae; genus Poeciliopsis; species Poeciliopsis turrubarensis. Next base: position 6,355,969 of record VMRN01000004.1, read on the forward strand.
TGAAATGCCCTTTACAGAGAAGTAGCAGGAAGAAAGTCATCAAAAGCCTTTCAAAATATAAATCCCTTGTGGAAAAAGAGTGAGAATATTGTAGCTTAGAAACCAGTAAAAAAAGCACAGATGTGTTTTGTTTATCTTTTGATTTAATTTTGTGAACCTTTTAATCACTGGAAAAACTTTTAAACCAGAACAAAAAAAACAGGATCATCTTGCTAAAATGATAATTAAATTCATCCCAGAGTTCATTTTAAATCAACTTTATAGTGGTATTTCAACAAAACTACTTGGTATTGCATTATTTGGGGGGGATCTTGTCTTTTTAGGCCTGGTGCTTTCTTTGTAAGTTAAAAATACTAGGAGCGCCTGACAGTAAAGTCAGTTGAGCCGTTTTCCCCTTGTTATAATCCCTCATGCACCATCCATCATGTCTGCAGCTAAAACAGGCTCATCAGACCACAATTCCCCTCATGTGTCAGAGCCTTTGTGACTCGAATCACGTATTCCTGGCGACCTTTCTGTAGCTCCCGTCACCAAAACAATCATAAACATTCAGACCGTCTGAAGGAAGGCACGCATGGCACAAACAAGCCTTGTCAACACAGCACCAATTGGCAATGTGGGGTACGTCAGAACAGAGTAGGTGTGTCTATAGTAGAAAAATTGATTTCATAGGAAATCAAAGCTTCGTGATTTAGATTCAAAGAAAAACAAAAGGCGTATTTATTTCGTTGACGTATTTGTCTGCAAGCGTGGGATCATTTGATCATATCTGACCTTGGCACCTGGCAGCTGACCTCCTATCAACCTTATCTTGTTTCCTTTTTGGCCTCTTGACTCACTGGCAGCAGTCAGACCTGCTTTAATTATAGCCTCTGCAGCATTCCTGTCTGACAGAATAGGGAGAGGAAGATAGTGAGGCCTTGGGAAGCCAATTATGAACAGTGGAAGAATGTCTAAAAATAGAGAGAGGTTCAAGAAAATTAAAGATAATCTGCAAAATCTGTAGTGGAATTTCACTTCATTCGGGGCAGAGACAAAATCCAACCTTTATGTGCGTGTTTTGCTTTTGCATTTACAGAAAAGGAGTCATGGGGCAGAAGCTGGAGCGGGTGTCTGAAAAAGACGAGGAATCCCTGGATAATTCTGACTGGTCCGAGCAAACCGGAGACAAGCGTTTCTCCGAGGTTGCAGGACAAGACGAGGGAAGACATCAGGAAGATAGCAGTTCTGTGTCCAATCTGAGCGTTGGTGGGATTAGAGTAATCGACAACTCAGGGAAACTGGCTGTCGTTACTTCACATACAGGCCCCCAAAGCGGGCAGCCAATCAGGGCTGAGGGTCAGCAGGAACACCTTCTGAACTCCAGAGGAGAGTGGGTGGCGCCGGGCAGGGAGACAGACTCTCATGCTGTTGAGGACTCAAAAAGGGTCCTGAGCTTTAAGGAGACGAGACGAATCTCCAACAAAAAGCAAGGCTCTGCAAAAGGGGCTGCAGCCAGGAGGGGGGCTGCAGCGATGGATGAGCAAGACGATCTGAACTTCTCAGACACAGACAGCAGCAAGGGTGTAACAACCGCATGCAACCCTTCCAACGAGGAAGACTTTGTAGTTCTGGAAAGAGTTGAGAACTGGATGTCGAATGATGTGGAAAACGACACCGCAGGTCCCCAAAGCAGACCTGGGCGCGAGGAGGACGGTTCTGACATTTGCAATGACGGCGAACTTTCACAGTCTTCCAGGATTTCTCCTCAAGAGAAGTATAAAGACATTGCACGTGCTCAGGGTTCAGGCGGAGACAGTTTAGAGACGGAAATGGGTCGTCATTCAACTCAAGTGACAGCCAGCAGGTGCCAGCTAAAAGGAGTAAGCTGTGCCGGGGCAGCTCTAACCAAGACAACTGGGAAGGTAAGAGCAGAGACGGACGAAAATGTTGCCATTCGTATGAGGGGGGAGCAAAACAGCCGTAAGGATCAGCAGCAAGAAGTTGGTCACAAACATGAGAACAGGTTTGCTGGGGCTGTATCCAAGAGGGCCAAAGCTGGAGTCCATAGCAACCTATTATCTTCTACCAAAAGAGATAACGTTCAAGTCACCAGCTCTCACCTTTCACAAACTGTAGCATCTAACTCCGGAGAACCACACCTGCAAGACGGCCATTCATTGATCCTAGAACAAACTAACTCTATGCCTTCTCCACTGCAGGCGGGAAGCTGTGGTGAAACTGTGCAAGTTGCTCGCCTGAAAAAGGAAAGTGAGCTTGTTTGCTTCTCTGCAGTCGTCACACCTCCACCTGTAACTCACAGTTTACCAGGGAAAGACACACCAAGTCCACCAGAAGCACCGTCTGCCTTGTCCACCATGCCAGCAGAGAAATCCAGACCAAAAGGTCCACCTCCTCCTGTCCCCAAAAAGCCCAAAAATCCTTTCATAAAGCTTAAAACTGCACAGCTAATGTCTACTGAGGTGCAAAGAAGAGTCAAAGATCATCTGCGATCAGAGGATAGGGCCAAGAGGAGACACACGTTTCATTTTAACAAAGATCTTCCATATGGTGCACCAACTAATCAGGACATGTGCATGTTGTGGGACGAAAGGGGCTCATACGCCGTACCGCCTCACTTTCGCCGACTATCAGCTGACGTTGGTCTGTGGGACCGTCTGTCTCTGAAGGATATGGATGATCGCTTTGGAGATATGATTGATTATGAATATTGTGTGCGAATGGCAGAGCTGTCTCCAGAGGAAGAGCCTCAAAACCTGGACATGATGCAGAGACGGGTGTTCCTGGAGAGACGATCCAGGCGCAAATGGTCGCCTCCTCCTGTTACGGAAACTCTTTCCAGGCCAGGGCTCACGCCTAACGATGAAATTGAAAGCCGAAAACATACGTTTTTAGAGAAAAAGGAAACACAACCGATCCTCCTGACTCACAGAGTCAATGCACACAGCCAATGCGAGCATGCTAAAGATTTAACAGATCCCACCAGCAGCAGAGACACAGAAAGATGCAGCGAGGTGGGGTCCTACAAGCCGGTGGCGGAAATTGTGAAAGAAACTAACCAAATGCAGAGACAGCAAGGTCGAGTCAAACCTGAAGGGCCCAAAATTCAGGTTCGTCTGGCAGAGCAGAACCCAACTTTGAAAGTTTCCCAAATGAAGAATGCCTTTGATGTCCCAAAGAAATCCAAGGAGAGGCCAGTGGAAATCCAAGCACCTCCAAAGAAAGGTAGGAACCGAAAATACACATAACTAATGTCCTCTCCCACATGTTCAACATTATTAAACATGTCTCTCATTTAGAGACTATTTATTTTATTTTTAAACTCCAAAGTTGGTGGGCAGAAATCACAGTAAACCATCCCGTCTGCTTCTGAGGTTTTAGGTTTTAAACTCATTTATTTAATTTTCTGCCAGCTTATGCCATTTTCAAGCTAGAAAACGAAAAAGAAAAATTACTTCCAGACCAAAAACTAAATTTATTAAGCCATGACTGAATTTATAAATAAACTCTGCGGAAAATATATGCTTCAAGGAAACAAAAATGTCAAAACATTTTACCGGTTGTCGGCCCTTTTAATCAATATCCTCATCACTTTCTTATATTGCGTTTATTTTGTATTAATGAAGACAAAGTCCTGGAAATCAAGGAGAGAAACCACAATGAAAAAGATTTTAGACATATTTATTAGTAGTTTATTACCAGGTCACATCAAAACCTGATAATAAGGTGTGACAAACCATTCCTTTAGTGTCATACCCAGCTTACAGTTTCAATGCTTTGTGCACAATCTCCATAAAAACACAATTCTGCAGACCTTTTGAAAGAAACGCCAAGAATCCAAAGGTCTGAAAACCTTCTTTTATTTAAACGTTTCCAAAATATGAACACAAACAACCACTTACGATGCAAAGCTGCAAAATCACAGTAGACTTTAATCTGACCATGACAGAAACATGCAGAATCCACGAAGGAAACCACAAAACGATTTGCATAGTGCTAAGAAATTAAATTTTCCAGCAAAGATATCAAGAAGAAGAAAAAAATATTAAAAGCTAAAGGGAAGGAGACACATTACAATGACCACATAGTGGACAAAACTGTGACATCAGCTTAATGAAAACTGATGAACAAACTGTAACAGCGCATTCTTTCATATCTGATTTATTTAAGCAGTTGTCGCCAGAAACTGTGTGGTGTGAAGGGAAATGAGGGAATGGAAAGATGTCCAGCTTGAACTCTAATTTTTTTATTATTATTATTATTTTAAGAAAACAAAATTATTCTATAAAGACATGTGGAGGACAGACTGACGTTTTGGTCTTTTTCTGACACCCCCATCCCCATTTCCATTCAGATCATTGAGAAATCAGAGCTGGCGTTTGGTTTGCGCATGTGCCGTAGCCCAATGTATCCTGGTGAATTTAATAACGGGATGAGAATAGAGTACGGCTAGTCTTCCGCAGGTGAGGAGCGGGCAGCAGATGCTGTGTTTTTAACCACTATATTTAAAGAGATTTTAGCCCGGGTTCACTTTACCTATTAGTGCTTGAGAGGGGGCTATAAGATCCTTGCAGCTGGGCTAATTTTTTCCAGCGGAGACAAGGGATACTGAAGCACCGTCCTGCAGGATAAGGGCGCGCCTAAACTGCCACATTCATGTGTTGAGATTGATTTTTCTCCCTCCTTGCGTTGGAAAATCTTGCATAGATTTTAGGAGGTAAGGAAACTTAAACTGTGTCTTTTTTGCATCGTGCAATTAAGCATTTATTCTGTGAGCTTTGCAGCATCCGTGGAGGCTCGCTGGATGGGTTTGGGAATGAGAGCGACCCAAAAATGAAAAAAAAAAAAAAAAAAAAATTCTGGGTGGAAATTTCTGCACTTGCGTCAGCTGGCAGCGGTCCACCGCAGCTAACGGTTAGCAAGCCTGCTAACCCACGGGCAACCGAGATGGAAAACACATTTCGGGGCTAAAGGAAGGCTTTTTGTCTGGATAGTGGTTTCACATGAAGCTAACGGCTCCTATTGTTCAGCCTCCTAACGGTGAAACGTCTGTGTCGGTGTCTGTTGACGGGACCAGCCCCGTTACAGCTTCCAGCTGCCACTGCGCTGAAGTTGGCTTCCGATTCACGAGTTCCGAGGCAGTTGTGTAAAGGACCATTTCGCTCTTTTTACGGGCTCTACACTGGCCATGGTCAAAAATCTTAAAATGCTCAAAATTTTAAGATTTTGACCATTTTGTTTAAAACATAACCTACAACATGTGAAACCTTTATTCTTTTAGTGAAACCTAAAACTATCTAAGCTCAAACGAAGCTATTAAAAATAGCTATTAAACAATAACACTTTGTGTTGCTTAAATGTAATGTATATTATATTCATGGCTTCAACAGTAACAATTCTCAGGATTTTATTTATGTATTTGTAGCTACTTTATTATTTAAAAAGAGATCCTGAAGTAATTTAGGAACAAATTACTTCAGGTGAAATCCTGCTGTTCTTAAACAACTTATAGATATATATACATGTGTGTATTATTCTGCATAAAGTAGTTTTGTAAAACACTGTTTTTTTTATCTGTGAAACCTTTCTTGGTGTGTAAATCCACAAATATTATTGAACTTATTTGCATTCCTACAGATAAAGATTTGAACAGTCATAAAACTTGTTTTAATCTATCTGTAGATTAGGTTAAAGTTCGACTTACTATTTTAGCCTTTTTTTTTTTTTTTACTAGAGCAGATCAAAATTAACCTATATTCCCCAACAACTGTAAAAGACCCTCATTCTATGAATCGGAAGCTAACTTCAAAGTCCACACTCTGTTTAACCTAGCACTAAGGTTAGCAAGCGCGGCTAGCTTTAATTAGCATTCTCTTTTACAACGTCAAAAAGGATGCTTTATAACATCTGGCAACATCATTTTGAACCACTACTGTAGCGTAACTGTCTCCTTAATTTCCATTGTATGTAACGCCTGTTTTTAATGTAGAGCTCAAAAGGAATATTAGCTAATGTTGCTAGCATCGCCTGCTAGGTAACCATTGTTTAACAGCAGCACCGTGCTGCGCAGCTTCCATTGAAAACACGAAGCGGAATTCAAATGTTCAACTTGCCGGTGGTGTGATAGGCTAAAGCCGAGTTAAAGCGATAGTAGCTGTGTCTGTGGAGGCACTGTTAACGGTAGCATCATGTTCTGCATGGTTTTTCACTGTTTGCTTTTGACAATAATGTCTAGAGGAGTGCTAAAAATGCACATTAGAACATGAAAATGGAAGTAGACAACTGAAAACGACAGCAGGCTGTTTAGATTGTTATATGATAGGAAAACAGATGACTAAAATAAACATATAATGCCACGAGTTTGGCACAATTGGATATAGACGTGCACAGGAGCTAAAATATTAAGTCACTATGTCCAAGATTAAATGTAGAGTACAACTAAGTCATAAAAAATATATAAATATTGTATTTGAACCCAAAATGGTTACAGACATTTAGGAAGCAAAAACTATCAAGGCCACTAGCTTGAGAAAAATAAATAACCTTTTTTTTCCCTCATTGGGGAAAGTCAGATGGACTAGTCAAAAGTGAGGTAGATTTATCCCAAAATAATAATATAAAAACAGAATAACATACTTTCTAATACTAATAACATACTAATTGCACATTTGGAGAATATAAAAATACCGTGCAGTTCTTAAAAATGGCTGACTGTTATTCTTTTTTTTTTTGTGAGAAAAAAAGAATAACATGTCCATGTATATTTGTGCTTAAGAAACAGACCATTTACAAAAAGTGAAAAAAACGGCAAACGTGGAAGTTGTTCGAAATGAGGGAAAACAACAAATAACAGCAGAGAGATGTAAACACTTTGTGCCTTTGGGAACAGCAATGCCGGAAGGAAGAAAGAATCAACGATATTTATTTAGCATGTTTAATTAATTATGGATACAAACAATCATAGAAATATTGAATTCTCATTTACTTTGATGTTGGACCATAAGATGTTTCCTTTCTGTTGACATCCTGACCTCAAAATATGATCCCAGTTTTGGAGATTTGAGAGTAAAGTATTACTGCTGACCATCCTGTGTGATAAATTTGTGAGTTAATCTTGATAGATGCTGCTGAATGGGGTTCTGTGCGTACAGGATGTTCTGATCGGCTGGCTAGACATGCCATGTGTCACCGCCGTCTCTTCCATGTCTAGGTTTTGAGTTTGATTTATTAGATTTGTCAGCTCTTTCATTCTGTTCTCAGAACATTTTAATAGTTACAAAAGTTCTGCATGAGGCCTTTATTGCTACTAACTCTTGGCACTGATACTTTTATCATTTAATATCAGAAAAAATCAGTCACGGAATGGAGAATTAAATTAGAAGAGGCAGAAAGGAGACAAGACTCTTCAGTCTTCTGCTGAAATTCCTGCTGCTTAAGAAGCTTTTATATGTCATCATTATTGTGTAACAGACATAAGAAAAAAAATTAAAGACAAGCTAACCTTTTATTCTTTGTTTTCAAAATCCCTGGTACCTTTCAAGGTTCCTAAAAAAATGAAAAATGTAAAACATTTTTTTATAGATTTATGAATTTTTGACTGTGGTCAGACGACACGAAGCACTTCATGTCATTATCCAAAAGATAAATATGAGAAAAAGGACCTTATGCCCACTGTTAGGTACGATGTAGGATCTGTGATGTTGTGGGCTACTTCTCAAATGCCCTAGTAACCTATGACCTTTGAAAATATCAAAATATTTTTTTTATATTTTCCAGAAAACAGAGTGAGTCATCCCTGGGTTTGAATAAATTTTAGCTTTTATTTCTTGTGGTAATTTGCTTTCCACACCACAGATGTATGCAAATAAAGATTTGGAGAGTCCAAAATGCATTTAAATAAAAGATGATAAAAATCTGCGTATTACACCTGATGTGACCAAAGCATAGGACGCTGTCAGTCAGTCTACGCACACCCACACGGTGGTAAGATAAAGTCGAAATGGATGAAATAATTGGCACTTATGTGGGTGTATAATGTGTATGTAAGGGCTTTGAAACAACAGCGGTCCAAAAAAAATCCTGGAGTCCCATCAAAAATAAATATCAAGTTTCCAAGCAACTGAGCTATTTTATCAGAACAGAACAACACCAACAGTGGCAGTGTTGCACTGATACAAGTGCAGTTCACCTCTGCAGTCTGGTTTGTAGACGAGGGTTCTGGATTAAATCCAAGTCTGAGCTCAAAGAGGGGTGAGTCAGCTTTTCCATTTTAGAAATCTCTCAACTGTGAGGGAGCAGGTGGTCTGCTGTGACGGCAAACCTGGTCAGAACTGAAGGTACGAGACAACTAATGTATCGCAAGAGTGCCCTTTTACGACTTTACTCATATTTAAACACCAAATTGGAACATTATGTCAAAAACGATTCAGTTGCTAGCTTGTGTTTGAGAAGAAATGAACAGCATCTAGAGCTTTGTGTTTAGAGCAACGCTGAGTCGAGCGGCGTTTAATGGTGATGAAAGATGGGGATCGTTTCGTGAAGGCTGCAGCAGTAACTAACAGCCCATCTGTGCTGGATTCACAGGAACTGATGCAGCAGCTTAAAATTGTAACATCCGTTATGACGGCTTAAAGCCTTCGCCCTGCTTCCCATTCTGCAGATCCTGAAACTAAACTACAGAGTCCGAGAGCTTAGGCAGCAAAATCGGTTCTCCACTGGTCAGACTAGAATATAACTAGATTAAAATATTTACCAAGAGGATGACATTTTAAATCCTATCTATCTATCTATCTATCTATCTATCTATCTATCTATCT
>VMRN01000004.1:6364884-6623113 GCA_010277015.1 Poeciliopsis turrubarensis
ACCTACCTACCTACCTACCTACCTACCTACCTACCTACCTACCTACCTACCTACCTACCTAAAGCCTCTGTAAATGTCTGCAGTGAATCCATTTAAAAAAATTTTTATTTATATTGTACCTTAAACTGGGAATATAATGATTTAATCAGACCAACTTAAATAAAATGTGCTCCGTGTTAAATGGCCTCATTGAATCTAGTCTGGAAATTTGCACTGATGTACGTGAACCCATCAGGAGAAGACGTGTCTTGCACAGAAAGTGGCGTTGATGGACCGTAAAAGCATAAACTCAGACGTAATTAATAAACTCAATCTCAGTGCCGTAGCTCCTTTGTCACACACTTCTGTTTGTCTTCTGTTTGTTTTGATGGAGTAGCCCAGACTCACCATGCTTCTCCCTGCTTTGTTTCTCGCCATAGAAATGTCGCGGCGAGTTGTGCGACAGAGCAAGTTCCGTCACGTGTTCGGTCAGGCAGTGAGGAACGACCAGTGTTACGATGACATCCGTGTATCCAGGGTGACATGGGACAGCTCCTTCTGTGCCGTCAACCCCAAGTTTGTTGCCATCATCATAGATGCCAGCGGAGGAGGAGCGTTTCTCATTCTTCCTTTAAACAAGGTATTCAATTTGTGATTTTCATTTTGTCTTTTAGAAGGTTGATGTTCAGTTTCTGTGTTTTTAATTGTGTCTTTTTTAAAGAAAACCCTGATAAATACTGATTAGAACTTGAATTTGGACATGCCACTAAATGTTACATCAACCCTACAGTGATAGGACTGTTTTCTAAAGCAAGCAGATTTTCCCAAAGACCTCACTTTGGTTTGTGAAACATTAATAATTGATTAAATTATTATTGGGAAATGTTGTCTCCTTCAACCAAAAACAGACCAGGTCAGAAACTAATATGTTGCTTACGTTTTTTTAGAACACGCCTGCATGCATTTGGGATATAAAAACATGATTACTGCAAATTACCTGAGCTCCGGAAAACATTGAAGAGCTCGGCCTCTGCACTGAACCCCACTGAAAACCTCGTGTTTACTCCACCAAACATTGACTTCTGAACTCTTCCTGAGATAAAACATTAGTATTGTTGTTTCTAAATTAATATGAAATTTGTTCCTTTGCATTATTTCAGGTCTGAAAACACAGCATTTTTTTTTTGTTATTTTGACCGTTTCTCATTTTCTGCAAATAAATACAAAGTTTTTTGGGGGGTGGGGGGTTTGGAGACATGTTGTCAGCAGTTCATAGAATAAAAGAACAATGTTTATTTTACTATAAAACTAAAATCAGAGAACTGATCACTTTTGCAATGGTCTCTTAATTTTTTTCCAGAGTTGTACATAAAAATGTTAAAAAGTTTCACTGTACAAACAACAAACATTTTACATTGTTCTACAGTTTCAAGAAAGTGTCACAGTGATTGGAGTTTTCTCCAGCATGGAGGAACACAGTCATCCCTTCCAACTATTGTTACACACTGCAAACCAGCAGTGTGTAATGTGCAGGTGAAGGAAGACACCTGCACATTACTGTTCTGTACAAGATCAACAAATTAGTGTAATGGGAAAAACCCTCACCACCAACCTGCTAGCACCATGTCAACTTATGCATGATTGGCTTGCTTCTGTTTTTTAAGTGCCTTGAGATGACTTGGGTTGTGATTTGGCTCTCTCTCTCTCCCTCTCACTTATATATATATATATATATATGTATATATATATCAATAAACTGAATTGTATCGATCAGGAATGACAAACCCTTTTCCTCTGTCTCTTAGACTGGCCGTATAGACAAGGCGTACCCGACAGTTTGTGGTCACACTGGCCCAGTGTTGGACATCGATTGGTGTCCACATAATGATCACGTCATTGCAAGCGGCTCGGAGGACTGCACAGTCATGGCAAGGCCATATTTATATGTTCCAGCACTCATTCAGCGTTTGCTTTATAGCGAAGTATAAAGATGGTTCTGTGATGTTATTTCTGTGGTTCTTAATTTCCCTTCATTCGATGCAGGTCTGGCAGATCCCTGAGAATGGACTGGACGCTGCGCTGTCAGAGCCTGTGGTCGTGTTGGAGGGCCACTCTAAAAGGGTGGGCATTGTGTCCTGGCATCCCACGGCTCGCAATGTTCTACTCAGTGCCGGTGAGTTTGGATCAAATTCCTCTTATCAAAATAAAATTGGCCCACGGCTGAACCAAGAACATCACAATTTATACGAACGGCTCCTGTTGGATTGTAGTGTCTGCTGAGAATAAACCCGCCTCTGTTCCAGGCTGTGACAACCAGGTGGTCATCTGGAACGTGGGGACAGGGGAGGCCATGATCAGCCTGGACGACATGCACCCGGATGTCATCTTTAGCGTCAGCTGGAGTCGCAACGGCAGCCTGCTGTGCACCGCCTGCAAGGACAAAAAGGTCCGCATCATCGACCCTCGTAAAAAGAAGATTGTGGCGGTAAGTAAAAGGTGCTAGATCAGAGATTAATGTCTCCCCACTAAATACACATCTGGTGCTACAGTTTTACAACCTGACTGGGGGGATTCTGCTTTTAGGAGAAGGACAAAGCCCATGAGGGAGCTCGACCCATGAGAGCCATCTTTTTAGCAGACGGAAACATTTTCACCACTGGATTCAGCCGCATGAGCGAGCGTCAGCTGGCCCTGTGGAAATCTGTACGTGTTCATCATCTGGTCCTCTTGAATCTAAAATTAACTCTCTACTCAAACATCACTGATGATTTACAATAGGACTGAGACGATCGGGTTAATTGTGGTGAATCAGTTATTGAAGTAATTGTCAACACATTTAGTAAACAATTAATTGTTTACTGAAGTGTATAGACTTAAAAAATGCCAATCGACCTATTAAGAGGACATTTTGTTTTTAAGATAAAAAACCTTTGTAAATGTTGATTTTCTTATTTAAAAAAGAAATTTACGTTTTTTACTTGCATGATTTAGTGCATTTCTTAAAAAAGGATTAAATGGAAAATCTGCAGAATGTCCAAATTGTTTTCATCTGATTAATCAATTAATTCTCAAAATAACCGATCGAATTATCATCAGACTGAAATTGTTTTTAGCAGCCCTAATTTAGAAAGCGACGAGAGAGAATCAAAAACATAAATAAGTCTTTAAATAACTACTTTTATTGGGCAATGCTACACTGAAGTTAGAAGTGAATACAGCAAATAAATTCTGACATTTATGTCATATAATGTTGTAGTAATTCATTAAATAAATAATTATATTTCAAAATAATTGTTCAAGGCTTATAGAATTGCATCAGTATTTTTAGTCTTAATGAAACTAAAATTATTAAAAAGAATTTTGGGTCAGATGACTTCTTAATCTGCACAGCTGTTTAAATACAGACCAGTCAGATGGTTAGTTTCAATATAATACACAATGTCTAAATAATCTAAAATATTGAACATTTCCTTTTTTTTTCCCAATCATGCCAAAGTCTCTGCTGTGCACCTCTTTTCCAGCAGAGGGCGATGAATACCAAGTAACATTTCCTAATAGAGCGCATGTTCTTGGTGGGGTTCCATTTTTAATTAATATAATCCTAAAGCATACCAATAAAAGTTAAATATATAATTCTGTGTTTGCAGGACAACATGGATGAGCCTATATGTGTCCAAGAGATGGACTCCAGTAATGGAGTTCTGCTGCCGTTCTACGATCCAGACACTAGCATAGTCTACCTGTGTGGAAAGGTAGTTGACACTACATCGGCTTCAATTTTTTAAATTGTTGTCAAACGTTAAATCAAAAGGTTCACACGTTCTGTATCTGCAGGGAGACAGCAGCATTCGGTACTTTGAGATCACCGACGAGGCGCCGTTTGTTCATTACCTCAACACCTTTTCAACAAAGGAGCCCCAGAGAGGCATGGGCTACATGCCCAAGAGAGGCCTGGATGTCAACAAATGTGAAATAGCAAGGTATTAAGACATTACTGTTTTATATATATATATATATATATATACGTGTGTGTATGTATATGTACATATATTGTTCTTTTAAGAAGTTTGCTCCTTTTTGCTTCTTTAGGTCTAAATGAAGCAAAATCGTGATCGTACTTTTTTTATTTTAAACAATAAAGGAAAATGTAAAGGCAATGAGTCTAAACCTAAATCTGCTCCGGGATTAAAAACATTAATGATTTCAATTAATTGACAAACGTATAAATCCATATTATTGATGTTTGGTTGTTGTTATAGAAATGTGGTGTTTGGGTTTACTGTAACAAACACCACCATGACTCTGCAAAGGACTTTCTTTTAGACGTCCTGTGGTTTATTCAGATGCAGCTTTAAAAACGTAATTCGTGCTGGAATAATCTGATTAATTACATTTTTCCAGCCTGCGTGTCGGGATAAATATAGAAAAAATGAAGCAGAATATGGACGTTTTGCATTTCCTAATTTTCTTTAATACTCTCTCTTTGTTTCAACACAAAAAGCAATTTTCTTTAAATCATTTTTCAAAACAAAATATTAATTAAATGTTCTTTTGGTATTGCGTTTTGTTCCATCCACATAAGCCCTGGGGTTAATAGTTTTAAATATATCAACAGACCTCTGATTGTTTTGTTTTTTTTTATGCTCATTAAAATAAAATATATTTTTTAAAATGCTGTACAAATATTTAATATTTCAGTCTATATGTTAAATTGGATTAAGATATAAGGACAAAATGAAAATCTTTTGTCTTCAATGTGGCTGGAGCAGCAGAAATGCAAACTAAAAAGAAAAATCACAGGATCCAAAGTTGCACAGCTCAAAATTTTTATTTATATTTTTATAAATATACATTTTTGACATCGATTCCCTTTCAGACCAGTACAGCCACTGCTAATCATATTGTGTGAAGCCAAACGCTATTAACTACAATAAATCTCTAGAAAACAAACATTTACAAATTCCCAGTTTACTTTAACAACTTAATTTATAAACTAAGCACAAAAACAGTCAATCATCAGTCTTTCCTCCACTTGGTGTGATTTCTTCCCCAATGATGCAGATTAGACTCACCAGTCTGCTCTGTTTATGGGTGCGCTTCCATGGCAACACATCGCTGGTTGAAAAACATCTCAAAGTTACATTATGAGTCAGATCAACCAATTCTTTATGTAGATCAGTATTATTTATAAACCAGTTTCACTTAGTGATTCCTCTCTCCTGGAAATCATAAAGAGACCAAAAATAAACCTTTTTTTTTTTTTTTTAAAGATCTGAATTCAAGATTCCAGATGTATGAAAATCTCAACGTTGCAACATGCTTCTGTTAGCGTTGAAAGGGCATGAATCTGAAAAACTATGTAATTTTGAAATGGAAATTTGTAGTAACCCTGCTGGAAATCCCCTTAAAGTCATTTAGAAGCAGCGTTATTGTCATTTTGTCACACACTGTAAATGTTGCCTAAATGTTATCGATATAAATGATGATAATATTGTTTTTATGCCAAATAAACAAAGTTGTTCTATTCATAGAGCTGCAACTATATTCACATATTTATTCACTGTTATGATCTATTGACAAAGTTGAGCTGATATGCTCAACTCTGTAGTTGTGTCAGACCAAAGGACATGTCTGACATTTGTCTTTAAAAGTATTTCCACTCTGTCCTTCATGTTGTATTTGGAGTTCTGGCTTCTTCCTCACTAAGTGGCATTCCAGGTCATCTTGGACTCCTTTCATCATTTTCTTATCAGCTTCAGTCAGCATCTTCACAAAGTCTTTTGATTTGGTTCTGGACTTTTTCACACATTTCATACCAAAGTAGGATCCTCAGAACCAATCTCCTGGTATGAAGGCTGGTTCCTTGCTATTTATACTTTCATAATAATTCTTAAAACAGAGGGAAAAGTCTTTTTCAGCCATGTTTACATTGTACCCTTGAAAAAAATCAAAAAATAAATAGACTTTGTTTTCTCTTATATTAAACTCTTTTCATTTCTCATCTCTTTAGGTTTTATAAATTGCATGAGAGAAAATGTGAACCAATCATCATGACAGTCCCGCGTAAGGTAAGTTTGCTTAAAGCCATCATGTCTTTTACCGTTCTGTGAGCTGATATGCTTTTCCCTAATTGGCGCCTAATAATTTTCCCTTTATTCCTCGCTTCGCGCCCTCCCAGTCGGATCTGTTCCAGGACGACCTGTACCCGGACACGGCCGGCCCTGATCCCGCCTTGGAGGCAGAGGAATGGTTCGCCGGGAAGAACGGAGGCCCGATCCTGATCTCGCTCAAAGACGGCTACGTCTCCACCAAGAACCGGGACCTGAAGGTGGTCAAAACGAACATCCTGGAGAGCAAGCCGGCCACAAAAGCAGAGAGCATCCCGACCATCCAGAAACATGTTTCTCCGCAATCTACTGTTGTAAGTGTTTGCAGAAAATACAATTTTTACTAACATTTATTGAACATTAACTGTTGTTGTGAACAGATGGTGTGGTGTGATTGCAGGATTTTTCCTCGTTCACAGTCATAATTTTGAAAAATCCCAGAAAATTATGGATCAGTACATAATCTTGTTTCTGGCTCTCAATTTAGCACAGCTGCACGGAAAAATAAACCCCATTGCCTGTTGGATCACATTTGACTTACACCGGATGAACAGATGTTATTTTTTTTCTGCTCACGATCCAAATTATTCCTCCTCTGGTTCCAAATATTCAATATTTATCTTTGTTCTTTTTTCTTTCTCAGAAAATGGAAGACAAACTGGAAGAGGTACTCCGAGAGTTCAAGTCACTCAGGGACCGCGTCATCCTCCAGGACCGCCGGATCGCCCGACTCGAAGATCAGGTCTCCAAGGTTGCCATGTAAGTCGCAGAGACCCTTGCCAGGATTGCTGTTTTCTTTTGGAGTCAGCTACGGCCAGTTTTTAAAGATTCGGCTTCACCGAGCTTGGTTTCCGTCCCATTCCGCCGAAACCAAGCCCACATTCCAAGACGAACTTTTACTTTCGCTCATCGGTCCTCCCGTTTCACACTCTGCCCTGACCCCCTCACAGAGGAGAGGAAAAACTTTCAAAGCTCATGTTCACATCCGAAGAAAAGACGTTTTTGTTAAAGAAAGTCTTAACTGTCTTTATTTTTTAAGATGCGGTGAAGCATTCTCTCGTGAGGGTTGTACTTACTGCTCAACAACTGTAGCATCAGTATTTCCATTGTTCTTATTGTGTTGCCAAATATGAATTGTGTGCCGTTTCAAGCACTGCTTTTATGTTGTTGGGTTTTTTTTTCTCCTCCTGTTGTACATTCCAGTCACAGCCTGGTAGAACAGTACAAGTCAAAGCTGGATTATTTTTAAAACAAATGCTGTCGGACTGTTTTCTTCCCCGCAGTTTGCTCGTTGGCATCAGTCAGAATATGAATGTGGAAGAGATCCTAAAACAGTTTTCTCCTGTTCTTCTGGGGGCTTTTAAATTTTACCATTGGGGTCCGAACATGGAGGTGGAGGGTGGGTGGGTGTAACATCTTCCTGCTGTAAATGTTGTGAAAATGTCGTGGTGCCTCTTGTCACTGTTAAGGGTCAGACGAAAGTTGCCCTCTCCGGTGCGTCTTGGTATTGGGAAGGGACCACTCACAGCCCGTGTTTTACTCAACCTCTGACAGACAGTTCTGTGCACATAATAAAAATTTTACACATTAAAGCGCTGCTTCTTTTCCTCTTCATTTAATACCATCTGATCTGTCAACAGTTTTACATTTCCTCTATTTCACTTCTGTTATCAGATAAGCATTTGTAATCTGACTGAAAAATCTGACACATTTCAACTATTCACCGTAGTGAATAGTTGAAATTCAACTATAAAACTATATAAAAACTATTTGAACTTCTTTCAGGGTGAGATTTTGTTACGCGTCATGTCACTTTAAATCCAAATAAGCTGATGCTGGCCACGCCAACCCGACTCAAAGTTTACAGTCGCATTTGAAAATGGCTGCAAAAATGTGCAGTGATATAATCATACGTGTTTGAAAAGCAGAAGTAGAGCCTCCTACACAGCCAACAAGAATGCAGGAAGAAGTTTCTGGATAGCAAGTCAACAACAAAATACTTCCAGCAACCATTGTACAGCACATACAATAGCTGACCAAATGTGCTGGACCTCTGTTTTAACCCCATTGCTAAGTAATAACTGTCTATAAACTGTTTCTCTCGTTATTGTACCATGTAACAAGGAAGGATTTTCGTAACACTAACAGACCAAGGACAGGAAAAGTTTCGTCAGATTTGATGTTGCCCAGTAAGAAAAGAATATATGGTTTCATGTGAACTCCGTTATACTTTTCTTTTCCTCTGCGAGCAATTAACATTAGAGTGTGAGTGTACTGAAAAAGCCCATATCCAAAGGCCAAAAAGTGGATGAAAGGAGAACTTCTGCTATTTGGATCCATGTGGGCCGATGCAGGAGGAAGAAGCAAGAAAAAGACAAGTAATCAACCACAGGAAGACGTTGTCTATTTATTTACCAATAAACAAACAGGCCTGGACGCAACGTTTCCATGTCATATGTATCTTTATGTGACTTCTGCTTGGTGAGCCTTAAACAAAAACAGGCTGAGTGTGTATATGACTTGAACATTGAGCAAAACCGCACGTCAGTGTGACTCAGTACAGGAAGTGACAGTTACGGTTTCCACATTAGATGGACGAGTCTGGTTCCACTCGGATGTCTAATGTAGAAGGCCAAGCATGAAATTATGCGCCAGCCTTTTACAGTTTAGCCTCCGTCGTCAGTCATCTGACCACAGCGTTATCTCGGCACGAAGATTTCTGACTGACAAAAGGGAGTTTCATTTGATTCCACGGTTTTATTTGGGGAAAAAAAAAAACATGCATACTAAGAAAACAATGACGTCCTCATATGACTGATCTTCAGTCCCTGATGATCAGTGGTTACTTCTCAGTCCCTTGAAATCTCTCATTTAGAGCTTTTACCCCACATGACCTGCAGCTCTAAATGTGAGGCAAAAATGTGATCGAGTGTTGACATGCGACAAGCATCTGAGTGTTTTACAGAACTGAGCACTTCCTGCTATTTTAAACAAACCAGCATTCTAGACATGCTGAGGACGCTCCGCAACAACGAATCTGAGCTCTGCTCTGCCTTACATCAGCCAGGTGAGTCTCATCCTATCTCAAAAAATACAAATTCATATTGACGGTGGGGTCAAATGAAATGGTCATTTTCTCTTCAAAACTGCATTTGCTCTTTTTTAGTGACCGCGTAAAGATATGGATTTCAAAAGGAAGCGTCTCGTCATATCTAAGTCGTCTAAAAGTGTGATATACCGTCATGTTTTTTCTTTTTTCTTCATTTCCTGTTTCTGTCATCAAGCAGAGCAACAGTTGCCATATCAGTGCAACGTGGCTGTGCGCAAAGAGAGGCTGAAATGAGCTGAGGTGAACATTTTTGTTGGATCTAACATCAAATTCGTCCAATACCAAGGTAAGACATGAGCAGGTGATTCTGAGAACACTTCTTGAGGCAGTTCGAAACACCTATTTCACCTGCATGTGATGGAGTGTGTTAGTAAAATGTAATGACATGTTCCTCAACTTTTGTCTTTTTTTTTTTTTTTTTTTTTTTTTTGACCTCAACTGTACCAGACTGTGTTATCTGAGTCTGAGTGATTCAAAATACCAACATTTGCTGAAGTTTTTAGTGGTTTTCTGGTGAGAATGAAGCAAAGGGTGTGGCGAAGGAACACGATTGTTTCATTATATGTAAGAAGCTACTGGCATACAAATGACACATGCAGTTTTCCCCTAGTCAACATCGCAGTGGGAAGTTTATACACTCATCATAGGCGTGGTAATATAAATTTGGGGGATTTTAAGGATGCATTGGAGATGTTTTTATTGCAAATTGTATGATTACGTATAGATGTTTGCAATTTTTGAAGGATAAACACTTTCTGGTTGTTTAGCCACTCAGAATTTGTAAACTTCATTTATATTGGTTCATCTCTTTTTTTTATTTAATGCTGCTGAGGTCTATGTAAATGCAGAAGCTCTATTTGAACTAGTTTTTCTTGCTAGAATGCCCAATTATGTCCAGATTTCAACCATCTGACCCAAACTCTGAGACTCAGATAACAGGGAATCGGTGGAAATCATCAGGACTAGTTACGCAGTTAATGCATGACTTGTATATGGAGGATGCTGTAGCGTCACTGTCCACAGCAAAATGGGCTGAGTGAACACAGAAACAAGAAATCAGTCCATGCTTCAAAGTCAAAACTGGATGGAAATTTTCACCTACAGTGAAGACAAGAAAAATCCATCCTGGTGAAAAGTTTCATGGTGAAAAGAACCAAACATTGAGCTTTTTAGTCATATTACCAGAGGAATGTTTGGACAAGCCAGGCAGAGAGTTTAAAAGTTGAAAACTGTACCAGCTGTCAAGCATGGTAGTGGCAGCGTCATACTGAGGGTCTATTCTGCTTTATGGATAAACGTAATATAGGCAATGTTTCCAAAATCATTTTTTCTGTGATTTCAGATCTCATATTTAACAACCATGCCCTCCAGCATGAAGATACGTGCTGTGCTGCTGTTGGGAGTGTGTGTGTTGTTTCCTGTGGAGCCCGTGACGAGTTCAGCACCAGAAAACAGCGGCACGAACGTCACTGTTCCACCAGACATCACAACCAACCAGCGAAAAACTGCACATACTTTGCAGCCTACAACCCTGCATCCAGCAAAATCTACAGATGCTGCTGCTCATGCGACGGAGGCAGCGTTACCCACAGCGCGCTCTGAGAACGTTGACAGAAACACAGGTAAAAGCGAGAGCAGACGGCTTGGTTTGACTACTGCTGAAGTCGCAGTCAACCATTCCAAACCTCTCACACCCACGGAAAAGGTGACGACTAAGGATGTAGATTCTGTGACGGCGACAACTGCAACTGCACAAACCTTCCCTGCAGAGCAGACGACGAGCACAAGCAAACCTCTGTCTGTCAATCAAACAATCACAGCGAGAAGAGAAGACGAAACGTCTGCTGCAGTGACCACAGCACGCGGTGGCGTTAGACCTTCCACTGCCATCTTCACTGCTGCAAGTAAAGAACAAATTTCCCCGTCAAAGACCACAGGCCATGCACACACCGTTACAGAAGTCACATCGACTGGAAGTGGACGACATCCGTCCACTGCCATGACGACAGCTACGAGTGAAGTGCAACCGCTGCACCCTTCAGCAACAGCAGGAGCAGTAAATCAGACAACACATCATCTCCACACATCTGCCTCCAGTTTTACGAACACGACTCCTCCTGCAACACATTCTGCAACTACTTCGGCCTCGTTTGTGTCTACTCAAAATTCAACATCCGTTGCTGGATTCAGATCAGAGGCACCTTCCACCACCTCTTTGGATAACTCTACTCAAAGCACTTCCAGCTCCAGTGCTCCCACAACTTCAGTTCCTACGTCAGAAACCATTAAGTCCACCAGCACTGAGCTCTCATCGAAATCCTCTCCTATTTCCTCCACCACAAACTTCAACTCTACATCACCTGAACCAGTTTCCACTTCAACAGATTATTCCAACACCACCGCCAACTCTACCAGCCCCGCCGGAGCTCTCATTCCTCACATCATTGGGTCAACAACACGCTCCACTCCATCGACTACCAAAGCTCCCTGCGAGCCGTCAAAGGACTCGTCCAGCAGCGAGGTTCTGCCCTGCTCCAGCAGGGGCGTGGTGAAGCAGTGCCTCATAGTCATCGCCGTCTTGGCCTTGGTGGCCACCATCTTCGTAATTTCCACCATTGTCCTTTGCATCAAGCTGTCAGCAAGAAAATACAGAGTTAGGAAACCTCAGCAGGACACGGAGATGATGTGCATCTCCTCTCTGCTGCCTGACAGGAGTCACACCTACACAAGGCAGCGCAATCCAGTGAGCAACGGAGTCCTGGTTTTCCCTGCGGGAGGAGACAGCGACGAGGAAGGAGGGGATAATCTCACTCTCAGCAGCTTCCTGCCGGAAAACGACCGCTATGTTTAGTTGGTTTGGTGTCGCCCCGTGAGATGGAATGGATCTGCCTTGGATCAGTGATGCAGAAATTGAGTCAGTTTATGTGGTAGACACAAAAAAGCACAAACACTTACCCCTTAATGCTCAAAGCTGGATCACCCACATCTGACATTTGATCTGAAGGATGTTGACTTTGAGCAAAACTTGTCATTTTTGCATAACTTTACACATGTTCTCCTCCCTCATGGGAGAATTGAAACCAGGATGCAGAGAACGATCAAAGCTGCTCTCTTTTTTTTTTTCTTTTCTTTCAAACATCCGGACCAAAGACTCTTGTGGGATTTCACTTTGCAACAAGAGACAGGAAGCCTTTGCTTAGTCAAGAAAGATCTCTTCTTCACCGAGACTGCTCAGTTGTTTGGAAACTGAAGACTTAACAGTTTAAAATTTAACTTTATTGAAGATATTTTACCATTTATCTGTGTGTATCTTTATCTTTTTGAACTGCAATAATTGTTTTTATTAAATGTTATATGCACGGCACATAAAAAGTCGACACACCTATTGACATGACAGGGTTTTTTGTAACCAATGTCACTTCCAGTTAACTCCTACTTATTGCTGATAACAAAATACGTCTCTACAATTCATGCCTTATAACACAAAAGGCACATGGTGACAAGTAGATATTTTATGGCATCATGTGTCGTTTCTTAAACCAGGGACAAATATATGAAATGTTGATCGTTAATGCTCACAACAGAGTGTATGAAGCCACATTATCTGATTTATTATTCATCCCCATTTGAAAAATATGTGATTTTAGCTCATTTGCACAGAGAAAATATTTGATGAAAAGTTGTGAAATTATTCATGTTGGTGCAAGTTTTATGTCATTTTGTAATGTGGGTGTGTAGACGTTTTATATCCACTATATAATACTCTGCTGAAAGTGGCTTTTTCCTTGTCGGGCTGCAGGATTTCTTATTTATTTTTTTGGCAGCTTTGAGAAAAACGTTTGCAAACGTCGAGAGAGTGCAGGTATGGTTGACAGTGAAGGGGCCCAAGCTAAGTTTTAGTTGTTCATTTCTTGGAAATTGTAGATTTGAAAATATACACATATATGTTTTTGTTATTTCTGCAGAACGTTTTGAGTGTCGTTGTCTTCGTGTTGTTTTGTAACGATACTCTTATAAGAAGAGTATCGTTACAGACTGGTAAATAATGATACTATTTTGGTTCGGGTGCTTTCCTCAAAGATTCATCTGTAATTGATGAGTAACACGAGGATAGAGATTCGTACTACTGAAGTCAACTGCAGGAAATTCAGGATGAATCAAAGTCATTTTGACCTTTTTATGCACAAAATCAAAAATCGCAATTTTGCATCATGAACTTAGACTTAATATTTGTTTTCTTGTCTAATGTTAAACACAGTCTGTTTGTTGTTTAAAATTGGAAAAATCAGAAATCTCTTTAGGAAAGTAAATGAGAATTGGTCAAATTCGCAGAACTTTAGCTCCCTTTTCTCTGCAGCCGAGCTGAGTAAATAGATTAATAATTGCTGTAGAAAACAGTGACTTCCGTCATTAAATGTGTAGTTTTTTGTCCTTCTTTTGTAACTTCTCTTTACGCCTCTCTAAATGTCAGTCATAATAAAACTGGATCTTCTCTAAATTCATTCAGTTCCCTTATTCACAAAAGATTTAACAGACAACCTTTTGCTTCCTACACTGGATTTTAATTTCACATTCACTTCCCTTCTTGTGAAACGATAGCAGTTCTCTCAATGCTTATTAGCCTCCCGGTGTCCCTTCCCCCCCCCCACCTTTGTGTCCCATCAAATATGTGAAGCAGGCAGCAGTAACTATCAACAAAGCCGAGACCAACGTAAACCTTTCTGACGCCGGACGTCATCTGATGCTCCTCTTGACCATATAAAGCCGGGACTGTCTTCGGTCGCAGACAAAACAGAGTAGTAAAGAGAAATGCGCCGTCTCAGGCGCAGTCACACTCCCATCCTAAACTGGACACACACTCGGCGTGTGCGTTGAATCGTTTGCTTGTGGATGACAGACGCTTCATTGTTTGCAATAGTCTCTCCTCCTCGCCTTTTCTCTGGTTGCTGAAGTTGTTTTGTCTCCACAGGAAACATTAACCTCTTCCTGCATTAAGGAGGTCAATCCACAAGCTGCTCTCATTTAACGCCTGGTTAACAGTGATGTTCGTCCTGCTGCTCGTTCGCATCACTTGAACATGTCAGGCTGTCACATCAGGCCTTCTCGCTGCATAAAGAGTCGCAGCTTTGTACTAATCCAGTCACTTGTTTTTACAGGGTCCTGCAAAAGTATTCGTTTCTGTTAAACCTTTTTTCCATGTTGTCACAATGCAGCCGAAAGACTCGATGTGTTTTTGTGACATTTTGTGTGGTAGGCCAACGTGAAACAGTACAAAATGGTGAGCTGCATATTTTTTATGGCCGATCTACAGACTAAAATGATCAGCCTCTGTGTTTGGTCAGACTGAAAAAAAGCATCAGTGAAAATCAGTTTGCTTCCAATACCTCATTGGATCTGCTCCTGGACTTTGACTGGGCCCTTCTAACCCATGAATGTGCCTTAATGTAAACCATTTCATTAGAGCTTGAGCTGCATGTTCAGAGTCAACCTCTGACAAAGTATTTTGCAGCTTTTCTTTCTGTATTTAGCTCCATCCTGATTGAGCAGATGTTGAAGGAAAGCTTCTTCACAGCATGATGCATTTCTTTGAAGAGATGTGCGGGTTTTTTTTTTTTTTTCAGGGTGAAGTTGCTCACACTGGATTTTATGTTGTAGCATCGGGAAAAATGTGCTGCAAAACAAATGCTCTTTGCACATTTTGGATGTCTCCGTGTAACGAAAAGCACAATGTACTTTATTCGTTTCATCCACTCTGCTTCACAATGGATTTTGTGTTGATCGGCAGAATAAAACCCCAATTAAATACACAGGATTTCTTTGGGTTTCAATGAGACAAAATGGGGGAAAAGGGTATAGAGGTTTAAATACCTTCCATGTCCAGTCAGCCGCACAAAGAGCAGAGAGGAGGTCCCTGCCCCCACAGCACTTTATAAACTCATACCTAACAAGAACAATCTGTGCACAGGCCTGGAGAACCCAGACACTGTCGGGGAAACTGGAGGAGGGGGGAGGAGAGCAGAGCCGAGCCAGAAGGAGGGATCTGTGCTCATAGTTAATGACATCTCTCCTGTGCTATCCAGACAAACCTCCGCACTGAAACCTGAAACTTGCAGAGGTTGCACGGTTCCCCAATCAGTCACATGCACTCTACTCTCCCTCTCACTTTGCTTCTCGCAAACTGGTTTCAGTCACCCTTCCGCCAGAGGGGATTTCAAGCTGAGAAACGTCTTCCACACTGAATGGTGAGTGAAATGGAAACACATTAGAAAGTTTTCTTCTTGGTTTGGAAAGAGCAGAGAGCATCATGCAGCTCCTGTGCATGATGCTCTCTGCAGTCAGGAGACATGGCAGCATCAGGATGCTTCCAGCCTCCAGCATTTATTTAAACTTCTGGATTCATCCAGAGCTGATAATTACCTACAAAAGAAGGTGATGGAAAACTTTAATATTCCTTAAACGTTTCGTGGAACTTCCTTTCCTTTGTTTCCATTTGGGCACCTTTCGCTGGCATGTTTTTTGTGTCTGACTGCACAGACATATTTGGGTATTTGGCTCGGGTTGATTCAAGAAGTGGAGGGGAAAAAGTTGATTTTCCAGTCGGAAGCTGGGTTTCATGTGGGACAGCTTGCACACAGATGCAGCTGAGAGGGGATTTTAAAAAAAAAAAAAAAGTGAGCCTCTGCCAGTTTACACACAGACAGAGCAGAGAACAGCGAGAAGGCCAAGTCAATAAATACAGCTGGCTTTACAGAGTCGGTTCACAAAATATGCAATACAGAAAAAAAAAAATCTCCCAAACAACCATTTGCAATTAGGCCAAGTATATTTATTATATTTTATCCTGTTGTCACCTTCCAGTGATGGAAGAGCAAAAATAATTACAGTTTTAAAGGTGGCACTTTTCAGCAAAATGACATCTTATAACTATAATTTTCATAATGCCCCCATTTGCATGCATTAGTTGCTCATTATATTTGTAAATTGATATATTGCAAAGAATACACAATGTCTCTCAAAATACTCTCAATCCATGTTGAAACAGATTGTCTTAGATTAAAATAAAAATCATTAGGAAGGGAAATTTATACGTACTAATGGATGTTTTGTGCGTTATGTTTACGTTCCCTTCCCTAATGTCAACATGTGTTCATGTGTTCAACATCAGGCTTGGTGGGAATGAAACTGGAGACTGAAGCCAGTTCAGGGTCAAACTAGAGGTCACTAAACTGAGTGACCTAAGTCTTCTCCTGTTTCGTAGGGTCAGGTTAATGCAAAAAAAAAAACAAAGATGAAAAAATGCTGACATTAATTTACAATGCAAATATTTTCAAAAAGTTTGAAGGGGAAATGTGTGCGACACAAGGAGCTGTGTTTCACCCTCGTCGGTTGATACTGACTTGCAAAAAGGCTTTTTCTGAGTCCTTTTTGAGAATGCATAAATCGTGTTTTATCCAGAAAAGATTTCAACTCAGCAGGAGCCTCTATGAGATTCTCATGGTATAACAATGAGTGAAAAAACTGTTTTATTAGGAAAATAAAAAAATATTAAAGCAAACCCATAAATCCTTTATCTAAAACAGAAAAACAACAGGAATTTCTTTTATTACAAGAGTAATTAACTGTCTGATTATAGTGTGTGAAATACAGGATAGATACTTAATTATAATATTTAACGTTAGAACATTAGTAGCAGTAATTAGGTGTGTAATATAGTGACTTTTTATGCCTTAAAGCTGTATCACATTGTTTTGTGTTACTATTGTGATAACGATAAAAGTGACAATAATTATGTGGCTCTGACTGATTCACAATCATCGCCCCCACAAACACAAATACTGCTCTTGAAAAACATTCCCACCAAACAGCACACAGTACATGAATTTAATCATATTTTCAAATGCACTGCAATCCATTGATTCTCTCAACAACGGAGAATATAATAAAATTAACATCCCGGACAATACAGACAACTTTGGAGGCATTTAAGTATCAAAAGCCTTATCTTGTTAAAAATAATAATAATAATAATTAAAGTCTCACTTTAATTGCACCCATTTTTTACTGAAAACAATAAAATAAAATTTTGACTGCACAGTCTTGTTGTGCAGCTGCTTAAAAGCACGCAATTCTGTCATTCGCATGATAATAAATCTCCATTTACAACAAGTGATTTATACCTCCATGTAGCATTAACTGTCTTTCCATATGGACCTTCCCAGATCCGGAGAGGAAGCCATGCATCCAGGAGCCCTGCGTCCCGTCAGCCTGTGTGTGGTGTTTTGCATCAGCAGAAGCCTGGCCACACATTTACCTCTTCTCGGTCCCCTAGAGGGAAGTACAGATGAGGAAGAGCTTAGTCTCATGAATTCATCTGTCGCTCCCAGAGTTCACCCCACTGAGTACCAAACCACACCACCAGAACCGTCACGAGAAGAAAGAAGCCTCAGCGAGTTCACCAGGTTCCTGCAGGACAACATGCTCCTCATCCTTGTTTCAAGCACACTCATCTTTCTCACCCTCCTCATTACCTGTGGAGCGTTTTTCATGAGCCGCAGGCTCAAGGTGAACTCCTACCACCCTTGCTCCTTCCCCTCAAAAATGTACGTGGACCATCAGGACAAGACCGGAGGCACCAAGCCCTTCAACGAAGTGCAAGGCAAAGCCGTTCCCGAGCTGGAAATGGAGCCAGTGGACTCCAACAAGCAGCTCCAGGCTGAAATCTTAAGAGCTGCAAGCAGCCTACGAACGCCAACTAAATGTCCTCAGGCAGCAGAAAGCAGTGAGGCAGCAGCAGACCCCAGGCCTGAGGACGACTTGAAACCAGACAGCAGCATCCTGGAGCAGCAGCTGCCGACTCTGGCTGAGGAGGAGCAGGTGGAGCTCCACGACAGCAGGGAAGCTGAGGCAGCGAGTTTTGAGTCGGGCCATCCAGAGCATCTTCACCCGGGAGACGGGGATTCAGAGGAGCCTCCGACCGGAAGGAGTCTCCGGCCCTCGTCTCTGCACATTCACAATGAAACTGCTACACTGCAGCTCATCGCTGGGGAGAAAACGGCCTTCTAATCAGCTTTAAGGAGACAAGCTAAGAACTTATTCACAGGGATCCTCCAGCAACGTTTCATTCTCATCAAAGTTGTGTCATTTTGTAAAGAAAACAGGTCTTGTAAGCGCGAGTAGTAAGACGATTTGTCAAAGTACTAAAACTACGACTATATGTTGAAGGATCTACAGTGCCTTGTAATTGCATTCATGTATTAGAACTTGTATTTTTTTTGTTTCAACCACAAACTTCAGTCTACTTCATTGAAACTGAACTTATACTTTAACATGAAGTAGAGCATTCATTTTGAAACTTTTTCTTTTCTTTTTTTTTTCAAATAAAAAGGAGAAATGTCTGGTATGTATTTCATTCAGTTCCCATTCAACAAGCTCAGAACTTCTTCCATTTCTATGCATTTCTCCAGCAGGGACAGGTAAGCCAATCAGAATTGATGGGATGATGGATTGACACAACAACAGGGCATTACCAGAAGACAACCTGCTAAATGCTGCAAAAGCTGAGACAGATTCACCTGGTGGAGGCAGCATCATGCTGTGGGAAACATGGATGGAGCTAAATAAAGGACAGTACGATGGAACAGAATTGAGACACCCCTTAACATCCCGCCAGAGATGATTAACATCAGACATATTCCTATCTAAAACTGGCCCAGTCAAAGTCGAGTGCATAATTTCACCATGTGTGGGACAGTGGGTAGTTTTGCAGCTGTATTTGTGGTGAAAAGAAGAGCTACGCAATATATTGCAGCAGAATTTTCATTGCAACACCAATTTGTTCAATTGAAGCACAAAGGACCACTTGGATGCTATAATGCTCGAATCATTCTAGATGATTCCGAGCATCTCAGTCACAGATCTTGGAGGAGTTTGGAAAGCTTAGGAAGAACAGTAAGGACACTGTGATTGTGGAAAATGCTGAGGAATATGTGGGCTAATTATTATCAATAATAATTTTCTAATATTGTGCAACCCCATGATGAAGTACCATTATGTTATTGTGAAATTTGTATTGATTTTGAAATCAGGAATCAATTTCTTTCCATGATGATGCACTACTTTGTCAGTCTAGAAATTAAAATCCCAATAAAAAGTATTGATGTCTATGGTTGTTATTTTATAAATGAATAAACAGTTCAACTGGATGAGTATTTTAGAGAATTACTGTCACTTAAAAGTGCGTATCAGATTTAAAACGCTTGCTTTTTCTCTAGGTGTCATGCAAGTCATTTAAAAAATAATTAAAATAAACATTTCCATTTAAACAAGGCTTTGAGAAAGTTACATTTTCTGCACATCTGTCAATAAGCTCCATTAATTATGAGTCTTAAAAAATAAACTGGGCTGAAAAGATGATGATGCAAAACATTTTTATTACAGGCTTTCGAGGAAGCATTTGTGAATATAATAAATTACACTTTCAACTACTGGACCCCCGTCTTCAGCGCAGATCTTTACCCTAATCACCCCTTTCAAAATAAACACTCCTCCTCAACACAATCTGAAAACCAAACATAATCTCAAACAGCATAAGGCTCAGCTTTGTACTGCCAACCCAAATAGTACATTGTGCGTTTACGTGACAGGCTGAAACATACAGTAGACAGGGTTAGAGGATCAAAGACTAACACAGAAAGCCTTGTGTAACAGTTCTATAAAGGGTTGACCAGTGTGCGTTTGTCTTAATTACTGCTGGAAAGTGAAACAGTGGTACTGGGCCGCTGCTGTTTCACTTCTTCTGAACAGGAAGCAGGCGGCATCCGGCTCAAAGCAGGAGAGCTTGGTTTAGTTGCTGGCTCTGACTGCCTCCTGCTGGTCGTCGTGCTGCTTGAGACGATAATCTGCAAGGGCCGCTTTGATGGCGTCCTCTGCCAGCACTGAGGGACAAACAGGCAAAGGTCAAGAAGACATGCATGAATGCAGATGGTTGAACTAGGAGAACATTGCTAACAAAATAAATAAATAAATACAACAACGTCTTACTGGAGCAGTGCAGTTTAACGGGTGGAAGACGGAGTTCCTTGGCGATGTCGGTGTTTTTAATCTCCAAAGCCTCATCCAGCTGAAACAGAAGCGCAACATTTAAGTAACAACAAAACTCGGATGTATAAGACATCAGATTAGTAGGGCTCCGACTAACTTTTCATTTCAAAATTCTGCACTTCCCTAAAAACTGGAATTTGCAGATTCTTTTTCCATTCGTTTTCTTAAAGCTTTGGAGAGTTGAAAAAACTAAACATTTGTCTTGTTGCATTTTATGATCAACATTTTTTTAAAAGTAAAACATACAAGAGAAAAAGTAAAAAGTGTTAGCTTACTGTTTTGCCTTTCACCCACTCAGTTGCCAGAGAGCTGGAGGCGATGGCAGAGCCGCAGCCGAAGGTCTTGAACCTGGCATCCACAATCTTCCCCTGGTCGTCCACCTCAATCTGTTAACGTAAATATCAATTTTAAACAAAGGGATTATAAACATAAGTCCATACATTAGTTCTCTACACTTTCGAGAACCCCTATGACATTTTCAAAAGTTTGAACTCCTCTATTCTTTGTAACAAAAAGTCAGTACCTGAAGTTTCATCACGTCTCCACAAGCCGGGGCTCCCACCAAGCCGGTTCCAACGTTCTTGGAGTTCTTGTCCAGTGATCCCACATTTCTTGGGTTTTCATAGTGATCCACCACCTTGAGATATGTAAAGAAAATGCGAGAACAATTCCACTGCTGCTTATTGTGTGATTTGATCTCTAACTGTATTTTGGGAGAAGAGTATCCCAGAGCACCACAAAGCATTCTGCCTCGGAATACATGTCTGAAAGTCATGAATGTTACGTAAATACCAGTTTCCTGGCTTTCTTACATAAGAGAATGAAGTACACAGACGTGGCTTGGATTAGATTTATCCACAAAACCATCATTGTCCCCCCATCACCCGTCCCTCCCTCCTATTTTTGGTTTCTGCTGAGTCACTCTGACCAACAAAGTATGAGGTCAGAGGTCGTCTCAACACTCAACATGGTTCTAAATTGGAAACGCAACTCTAATATGTTGAAAGAATTTACTCTACACTATTTTAACATATTTCTTCAAATATCAGCAATGTAGCGTTTTATGGCAACATTTAAACCTAGTCTCATTGACCGACTGCACAAAGTTATAACTCCTTTATAAATGTGACTGACTATTGAAATAATCCTCAACCAATTTAGTAGTTAATTAATCATTAACTGGAGTATACAAACTCAAAAATATGCTTCTTACTTTTTTATTTGAAGAGGAAATTAAATTAGTTGTTTATTTGCAGCTTTTTAAGCATTTCTAACATTAGATATAAAAAAAGACAAAAAGGGTTCAATTAAAAATTTGTAGAAATTGCAATTTTTTATACAATTAATCAATTAATTATCAGAACAATGGATTACTGAAACAGTTGCAGCCCCTCTTTTTCCCCCATTTTACTCCAGACAACTATATTTGAAAACACCACTCTAATTCTGAGTGACACATGGCCACTTTATTTTGCTAAATTGATCAAGTAAAAATGTGAATATAGCTGCTGTTATGCAAATGAAACAAGCATTCAGCTGTTTCTAGCACAGGACACCGTGGACACTTAAGCATATTAATAGGATCTAATTACATTTAAAACTGTGGGCAGCTGGTTGGAGGATCAGTGACCCGATTCTAGTTTTAAACTTGCCAACTAGATACTGTAAAACAATGAATGTACATTTCTCGGTTTCCTCCCCTGCTTCATAACATAACTCTGTTTCACACGCCTCCTGCTGCTCTGATGTAACTCAGGACATTTATCCGCCTCATATGTAAGCCTCTTTCCTCCGGTTATCCCCGAGTTTCTCACAACGTTCAAGTCATTTTCTGAGCAGAAAAAAGTTCCATATTTGCGCCATTCTTTTGTTAGCAACACATCTATGCCGAGAGTAAACACATCGTAAACATTATCCCGCTTTGACGCCGTTTACCTTCTTGTGGTAGCAGCACTGAGTGACGAACTCAGGAGCCGAGAGCCTCCGAGTGAGCAAAGACAGAGGACTGAGACACTTCTTCGCCACAGAAACCGCCATGTTGACCTAATGGCGCAGTTAACGTTACCGGACAGAAGACCGAGCAGCACCGAGGTGGAGCGGGGAGGACTTACGCAAACCGCGCATGCTCCGTTAATGTGAATCAGCCAGAGAATAAATACGGAGTCCTGTGGGTGCCAATTTTTACAGAAACAAAGTACTGCCATTACTTACGACGAAGTATTACGGCCATACCAAGAAAATAAAAATAATACGAGAATGAAGTCATAAAACTGTATGAAAATAAAATCGAAATAATACGAGAATGCAGTCATAATGTGTATATAAAGGTGTAATATTGTGAGTGACTTTTTTCTTGTAATATTCTGATTATATTTTTAGAGTTGTCTTATAGTTTTCATTATCTTTACTTTATGAATGTGGTCACAATACTCTGTTGTAATAGGGTCATAGGGAAAAAATATATGGGGGTTTTCTAAAGTTTTTAAAATGTAAAACAAATGATTAAATCCAAGATAAATACCTTCTAAGACACTGTTGTAAAAAAAAAAAAAAAAAAAAAAAAACTAGAAAATTCCTGAAGAAATTTAACCGGGGCCCTACCAAAGTGTGCCCGTCGGTTTGGACCCAGTGTTCTGATGCTAAACATTAGCATCAATGCTAAGGAAAGCTGCAATGTAATCAATAGCACGTGGAGTCACAAGCTTGGCTTACTCCATTCAGTACACTAAACATGGGTAATAAGTAGGGGAAATAGCTAATACCTCATTTAAGGTAAAAGGCTAATGCTAATGCCTTTTACCTTAAAAGGCATTAGCCTTTTAAGGTAAGTTAGGGCTTAAACTTACCTTAAAAGTTTAAGGTAAGTTTAACTTTTAAGGTAAAAGTTAAACTTACCTTAAGTTTAACTTTTACAAGCACACTCATCTTGAGATGAGTGTGCTTGTAAAAGCACACTCATCACTTGAGAGGGCACTGTCTTGAGAGGGCAAGACAGTGCCCTAACTTGAGAGAAAACGATAATGCAAGCTAACTTTCCAAGAGAGCAATTACGTGATATAAAAGAATGTCAGGGCTTTTATTTTGAAATTTTCATGAAGCTTAATTTAAAATTGCCACACTAATCCTGTGTGTAACGATGTTTGGTTAAAATCAGTTATAAAATGCCCAAACACAATGTAATTCTAAAGGCCAGCTCATTCCTCCTCAGTAAAAACTGACAATTCCGCCATGTTGTAGTCCTGACCTTCAGGAATTGTAGTTCTAAAGAGGTCAATCCTTCCTCAGAGTTCTGCCATAGTAAAAACTACAGTGATGCGTTTTTGTAGTTCTAATCAGCTGGCCCTCCTCTGTTCCGTTGCTATGGTAATGGATCCTCTGCCAGCTGTCAAGTGTGTGAGACAGAGAGGTGGAGACAGATTTCTATCTTTGTGAGACACCCAGTCAGTTTGAATGAAAAAAGCAGTCCGAACAACTCCTTGCCGTTCGGGAACCGTGATACGTATCGGAAAACCAGTTGAAGCGTATGAGAGGGTTATTTGTCGTTTCCGATAGTCCTGCAATTCATATCTGTTGCTCATTCACAGTAATTGCAGCGATGAGAGAAAAATGGTGTGCGCTGAGGTCTGAAATTTTCCACAAAAGCATGAAAATGAATGGTGGAGAGCGTCAGTTACCCTGGAACTTGATTTCGCTCTGAAGCACCTTGACAGAAAACCGTAAGGCCTAGCAAAATTTTGAACACATTTTACCGGAGCAGTAATGTGTATCAACGTCATGACCGGGTTTGATACCGATACGCCGATATTTGTGGATGTGACAGCGATTTCAAAATTGATTTGGGGTCAAAAATCCACTTCGTTCTCCACTCTAGCGGAGCGGCAGTTGGTGGCAGTTATGCTCTGCGTTTCGTCAGTTGGAAATTTCGCTCGTTTTTTGCTTTTTACGTCGCCATCGTAATTGCCATCGTAAAAAGCGAAAGCGGTTCTGGAAAACCAATGGGTGTGAGAGGGACCGCGACCTCAGACCCAACAAGGACCGTCCGTACAGAGGACGACCCCACTAGCTCTGAGCAAACCTGCCCAGCTGGGGAGGTTTGCTCAGAGCTAACAACGGGTGAAACAGACTCTGTGCGAGACAGTCCTGAGGGGGTTCCAACTGTCGATGAACAAACTGACCCGGCGGGGGAAGTTTGTTCAAAGACAGCGGAACAACTTGAGGGCGAAGGAACAGCCGCAGAAAAGTCTCCCCCGGCTGGGGAAGATTTGACTGCGACTGACCTCGCGGCCAAAGCTGTGGCAGAAAGCACAGAAAGAGCTTTGGTTTTGCTGGTCCCATCTCTGGCCCTTCCTGTTAAGACTCCTCTCCACACTTCTTATACCAGGATCTTCTCTTTAACAAGTTCAGTGGATGAAGAGGATAGTTTGGCTCAAACACAGACTGTGACTGCAAGGATAACTGTTGGCATTGAGATCGATTGTCCCCCGGACATGAAAAAAGAAGATGGAGTCAGCTCAGATTTTCCTGAGACACAGAAGACAGCATTGGTAGGCCATGGACTAGCAGAGGATGGACTGCTACAGCTGGGTGGACGCTGCTCTCCAGAGCGTCCTGAACCTGAGCGTCACACGGAGGTGTCTCGCTCAGGAACGGGACTTGAGGGTCGACACCCTGCATGTTTTAGTTCTCTCCCTGCTTTAACGCACCTGGATCCAATGACGGCTCATTAGAAAGCCTAAGAAGAACATCGACAGGCTGAAAAGGTTGTTATACCACCAGGGAGGGAACTAGAACAGGCAGGATGCCGACCTGGAGGACCAACTTTGGGCACCACTGAATGAGGATTGTGAATATAACATGACTAAACTCACAACATTTGATCAACATTCGTCAAACGTGGCAACATTGGCCAGCTTTACTAATAATAGTAACTCCTTATATATAATGTAGTCAATGTGGAGAGGTTTTGAGTGGAAGGAGAGCAGCTGCAGCCGGGGAGCATGGAGGTGGGCATTGAGCTAATTGGTATATTCAGAGCTGAGATAAATAAATTAAACAACAGTGAAGAGTTGCATCGAGGGCATTCAAGAACATGAGTGGATTTTAAGATGAAAAAGAAGATTTTAGGAACCGATACATGTGAGGGAGAAGAAGAATACAGCACTGCCTGATCAAATACTTGGTAGTTGTCACGTGGTGCCAGTAGTTTTTCTGTTCACTGGGTGATTTCTTTTTCCAATAGACCCAGGTTGGTTGGTTAGTTTCTTCACTTTCAGAACTTACACGTTACACGTTTGGTCATGCTTGTCTTGATCATGTTTTCTCTAGAGTGGACATTATTAGGACTTTTTCTTCCTCATTTTTGTTAAGACAATACTGAACATATTCTCTGACAATACTGTGAAATCAGCATTTCTGTGATCAACTGACCAGGAACCAGTTGTGCACCGTTCTGTTTGTTCCTCTTTGTTCAAAGATATCAAACCAATGAAATCCTGTAACGATAACTTGTTGTCTGCAGTCACTCCTGCTTGATTCAGTTTAGAATAACATCAACGTTAGTCTTTACTCTCCCTCCAGGGCCGACCTGAGAGTGTTGCTGGAGCCTTCGAACCCCCGCTGGACTGCGACCCTGAGAGATCTCAACCAATTACATCAACTGCAAAACTTTGATAAATGGTGGGCTTCAGTAAAGATAAATAAACTAAGGTATTCTCAGAATGCGTACAACACATACATTGTCAGATTCAGGAAGTGGCCAAGACCAATAAATCTTAATTTCTATTGAAGGAGGAACTGATAGAATCACATGAACAGAGAAATAGAGGATGAGGTCTACCACATCAGACAAGATCCAGGACGTGGGCTAAGCAAAGATAAACCTGAAACAGTCAAAAACATAATACCTGGCCATAGCATGCTGGCAGGCAAATCTTACATGGAACAGCACAAACAAGTTGATGAATAGTGGACAAGAATGTGGAACAGATTGGCAAGAATGTTTAAGAATAATCAGGTTTAAGATTGTGTGGGACATGCAGCTTCTCTTATAATTGGGTAATGTGAATATAGGTGAATTAGAAAAGAGAACAACCATGGTAGATATTGCAATCATAGGAAGCTTGAGAAATACCAAAGGGTCAAAGAGGAACTGGAGAAGTAGGATTTGAGTGGTGACAGTGGTCATCAGAAAGTAAAAAAAGTTAAAAACCATGTGTTTTAATGTTTTGTGAAGTAGTTTTTAATTTACAAAATAGTTTTTGTAAAAACGAAAAACAATCAAAACCAGGTGTCATTTCCCTTCTGTATCAACTACTTGATAACTGCAATAATTTGTCTCAGAAACTTCCTAACATGTGTGGCGGAATCACAAAATGTTCAAATGTTTGCGTGTGTTAACACTTTTGTGAGGTGCTGAAGCTGCATTCTGATGTTTATCATTCTGACGGGGCGTCACACCGATTACCACTGTTTCCAACCTCCTTGTTGTAATCTCGAACCTGTTAAGCAACATGCTCAGAGAAAGGGAAGTGAGAAGTTATATTCAGCACAGAGAACTACGGAAGGGAGATGTTAAGGTCTGTTTTTACATCCACACAAGAAGTAAGTATTTTACTTTCTCAATTTTAGGTTACACTTTGGATTGCAGTTGTTTATTTTCAGTGTTGTCTGTATGACCATGCTTATGAAGAATGTTATATATATATATTTTCTTTTAGGAAAACTGACAATGGAATTGGATTACGTTGAATACGATGATTACACTCCAAACAATGAAACGAGAACCGTCCTACAGCCATCAGACAGCTCTCAAGCCTCCCTGACTCTTGCTCTTGCAGTGGTCAACATCTTCATATCATTTCTTGGTCTGATAGGGAACGTTGTAGTGGTATGGATCTGTGGGTGTAAAATGAAAAGAACGGTCATCACCACCTGGTACATCAGCCTGGCTCTTTCGGACTTGTGTTTTTGTATCTTTTTGCCCTTTGAAGTTTATTACATTCTGACCTCAAACTGGCCTTTTGGCCAGGTTTTGTGCAAGTTCACCTCCTCTGCTTTGTTTCTCAACATGTACAGTAGTGTGTTCCTGTTGGTCTTAATCAGCGCTGACCGTTGTGTCCTTGTTTTGTTTCCTGTGTGGGCGAACAACCACCGAACGGTGCACAAAGCGTACGGAGCAGTCGCCGTGATGTGGCTTCTCGCTGGACTCCTAACACTTCCTTCAGCAATTTTTAGAACCACCGTAGTCCTAGAATCAGTCACCAAGTGCCAGCTGAATTACAGCTCCAACATCAGACATGAGGCTGTGGTACTGGTTCGGTTCTTCTGTGGATTTCTTGTTCCTTTCTTGATTATTGTGTTCAGCTGCGCGGTGATCTGTGTGAAGCTGAGTGGCTCAACCATTCGATCGAAGAGGCCTTATAAAATCATGGTGGCACTCATCTTGTCGTTTTTCTTCTGCTGGGTGCCCTACCATACCTTTCTTCTCATGGAAATGAACTTTAACAAGCACAAGGTAGATGTGCTTGTGGCTGGACTAAAAGTGGGGGCCACCCTGGCAGCAGCTAATGCCTTCATCTCCCCCATTCTCTACGTGTTCATTGGCAATGACTTCAAGCGAACTCTGAAGCGCTCTATGACGTCAAGGTTTGAGGAGGTGATGGCTGAGGATATCCGCACGACTGGATTCAATCAGTCAAGATCCAAATCAATGGAAATAATTGCCACTCTCACTGTTTCCTAAAAAAAAAACATTGTATTTTGATTTTCTTTAAGATGATTTAGCTGTAAAAAGCAAAAAAAACTTATATTTTGTACTTAAACTATTTTAATAATTTTTGCTATTCTTTGTAACTGAAACATATGCTGTGGTTGTAACTAAATGAATTATCCACAATAAATTGTTGTTCTATGCAATAAAAAGTAAGTGTTTTATTAAATTAATGTGCACTTTATTTATTAAGAAAATTAACAATCTTGTGGTTGTTTTACTGAGACAAACCAAAATATGCAAACACTCAAAATTTGTTTGTTATTTAATAGTGGAAGTATTTTATTCTCCAAACAAAACATAACTTAGAACTTGATTGAGAAAGTTTAATTGATAGGGGTCATTTTGTGTGGGTAATCTCCAGGTTTTACCCCAGACGGGTGCCAATTTCCACTGCTCCTCCCCGCTTGGTGCTGTTACTAAAAGTTTTACGTCAAAATATATCAAATATACTAGTAAAATATTTCAGCATTTGCTCACTGGCTTGCTTTAAACCAAAGTATACCAGAATACGAGGGAAAATCCATCAAATGTGGACAATATAAAAGAGACAATAGTACTGCTGTCTGCTGTCTAATCATGTTCCCCAAATCAAATTAAGCATAAGGCCTCAAACAAATGAAAATTATAATTATGGGTAAGAATCATATCTCCAAATCCAACGGCCCAGCTTTCAATCAAACAGCCAGTCAAAGGTTTAAAGAGACAAATTGTGTCAATAAGTAGTGTTTATCAACCACTGATCCTGTCATCCAGGACACATTACTGTGAAATTTCATCTCTGCTGCCCAGATATTGACCTGTTAACATGTCATGACTGTCAAACACCAACAGCCTTCAATCAGAGGCTTCCTCAAATTCTTTGCGAGACTGCCCTCTACTGGACTCCTTCCTGCTCACATCATCAACATCCAGACAAATAAATGAAGATATTTGGAGGATATAAGTTACATTTAATTTTTTCCTTCTGTGTAAATAAAGTTTTTTTTTTTTTTTTTAGTGAACTGAACTGAATCAGAAATGTAACAACCTTGTTAAGGTCCTTAGAAATGAGAATGTTAAATGGTAAAAACGAAAAAAACAGCACACTGAAAGTAACAAAGATGGCGTCAGATCCTCGCTCATTGATAAACACGCCCCCTAACGTTCAGACAAAGGAAGCTACCAGACCAACTTGCGGATGTGATGCAATCAGCTGTGAGTTTTTCCCCTACTCGTTACGATTTCCAGCTACTACTTGGTATTTTACAAACAGCTTAACTGAATTAGAATTTATCTTCGTTAATGTTTACGTTTTACTTTCAGTTTTTTTTTCTCTTGAACTCCGCCGTACCGCTGTCCTTCTCGCTTGCTAACGGTTAGCGTAGCTTCTGTTTCCAGATGGACGCCAGCTGAGCTGAGCTAGCAGCTGGTGATTTTGTTTTTATCCCTCCTCCCAGCTCACTCTTCTGCTGCTTGTCAGCGACCACCAATTCAGCCGGACTCCCCTATGAGTCTACTTCGGAGGCTAGCAGAGAAAGTTCAGTTGCAGTAGATAAATGGCCGCCTCTGCTCCTCCTCCTCCGGCGGCGGCGGCGGCAGCCGCAGCCTCTGGTTCTGCCGCGGCCGCTGCTGAGACCTCCAGTCCCGGAGGATCCAGTAGCTCGACCGCTGCCGACGGCGGCAGCCAGGACAGCACTTTTGAGTGCAACATCTGTCTGGACACCGCCAAGGATGCCGTGATCAGCCTGTGCGGACATCTTTTCTGGTGAGATTAAACTGGGATTTTTGTATATTGTTGGAATCAGAGCAGAGTATCGACATGCTGGTCTGCTTTTAGTTAGAATCTAATAGAATCAAACATTTTGAAGTTAAACAATTTCAGACATGCAGATAGTGTGTTTGACTTCCATTGTCAATTTTCACAAAAATGCAATACAGGATTGTTTTCTTTACACTCTCTTTAGGAAAATATACCACTCATTAAGCAACACATTTTTGAAAATTTCATCCTAATAAAATCATACATTATATTTACTTCCAGTTGACTGTGGCTGCATCCTGAAACAAAGAGCTATTTTTAAATAAAAACACTAAAGCTTAAGCTAAATTCAATGTATTTTGTCCCATAATGTTTTTATGTCAAAGTCACATTTATTTGTACAGCACATTTAAGTTCTTCAAAATGTTCACCAACCGGCAGGACATAAAACGACAAAAATAATAACTCTGAGCACACCGAACACAAGTTGATTACTATAGTTGAATTGTCCTGATGAACCGGTAAATCTGTTAAAAACAAATTCTAAAGTTAAGTTGCAAACACAACTTGTATATTTTTATATTTTTGACCTTTTTTTTTTAGGCTTTTTGCTTCCTTTTTTGTGCAACGTCTTTATTTGTAATGTCGAGCATATCTGGTTGAGAAGCGAATGTTTTTTTGTTGTTGTTTTTTTGCTTTTGTAGAATAAAAACAATTGACTAAAATGTATAAAGTTACTTAATGATGATAGCATTATCAGCTGATTTCTAAGCTGACACACTTTCTGCCTCCTATTGCTTTGTTTGAATTTCATCTAGCATTTTTAAGTCATGTATTTGATCAAAAGTCTCACACTCTTTCCTTTCCTGTGCTCTTTGCAGCTGGCCTTGTTTACATCAGGTAAGCTGGATCTTCTTTGTCCCCTTCCAGAAATAACGCAAGGTTTACAAAATAAGTGGTTAGCTCAATAGCAACACTTCTTGCTCATGCAGTGGCTGGAAACCCGACCTAACAGACAAGTGTGTCCAGTTTGTAAAGCTGGCATCAGCAGAGAAAAAGTGATTCCCTTATATGGAAGAGGAAGCACAGGACAACAGGATCCCAGGTGGGAGCTGTAACTTGTTGACACAGAGACACCATAGTCTAAAACTTGATATATTTTTTGATAATAATCCGCGTTATGACACATAGAGGTTAAAAATGTCATATTAAGTTTGTGTAAGGCTCTGTCACACCAGACTGCAGGACAGAGAGAAACTGGACACTGTATGGCAGTCTTAATGCTGGTGTGATACTTGGCCTTGTGCAGGATTAAATAAGCAATTTTCATTGTCTTTCAAACATTTTTTTGTCTTTCAAACATTTTTTAAAGGGAAAGAACACCCCCTCGACCTCAAGGACAAAGACCTGAGCCGGAAAACCGTGGCGTAAGTAAATGAAAAGGCACAGCTTTATGAGCCAAACACGATATGTTGTGTTCTTATTTTATATTAGCACCACTATAGTTTTACCTTTATTTCCTAATTCACGCCAGCTGCTGAGGAAATCCATCCATTCATGATGAAACCCTTACATACGTCTGCTGCAGGGTGTAACTGTGTTTTATTCATTAGCAGTCACATACTTCCCACTGGGATCCATTACCCTAACCCTAAGTCGAGTTGAAGCTCCTCTCAGGAGAATCCCCACAAGTCTTACATCTTATTGCGTCACATCTCACTCACTGTCCGTTTTAACACGTTTCTAATGACGTCTCACAGGGTTTTCAGGGCTTTGGCTTTGGAGATGGTGGTTTCCAGATGTCATTTGGAATCGGCGCCTTTCCGTTCGGTATTTTTGCCACAGCTTTTAACATCAACGATGGCAGACCTCCTCCAGGTAGGGGCACATTTTACCCTGAACTTTTTGTTTTGTGCGTCTTCTGAAACAGCGGCACAAATAACCTCTGCCGACCTTTTTGCAGCGGCTCCTGGAACGCCACAGCACACGGACGAGCAATTTCTCTCTCGACTCTTCCTGTTCGTTGCTTTGGTGATGATGTTTTGGCTGCTGATTGCATAAAAGCTTTGGAAACTGATCAGGTTGTTGTCACTTCAGATTGGACAGAGATTTTGTTTCATGAGTTATGTCGCTCCTTTGAAATACAGTTGAAACCAGACGTTTTACACACCAAGATACTGATTTTTTTAAATAATTTTTTGTCCTGGTCTTAATTTAGTGACCCAAATCAGACTCCTGAGTAATCATAAGATTTTATTCAAGCCTTAAATAGATATATCAATACTCATACTGACGTTCATACAGACTGTGCTTCCATTTATATCCAATGGGGACATTTTAAGCAGTTTGTTCAGAAAAACCTAAATACTGGAAACTGCTAACCAATGATTAAAAATGGATGAGCATGCATTAATTAACCCAGAGCCTGAATTTGTTTCGCTTGTAATCAGATAAAAATCTTTTTCTCAAACAGTGTTTTGCTCCAAACTGTACAACCTTTTTCTTTTCTGATTTTCACTGTAATTAAATGTAAAATATTGTAGATTAGAGAGCTAATGAAAACTTGTTGGAAATGGAGGTAATTTTTCTAACTGAATTTCCTCTGACAGTAAAGCTTTATAAATAAGTTATGACTTTTTCTTTGTTTCTGTGTCGTTTTATTACTACTTCATCTCTGCAAAAGCCATGCAAATAAACACACAAGTCAAAAAGCAACATTTTATTTTAAATGAAAGACATTTTGAAGAAAAGATTTATGAATCTTGGAAAGAAAAATAAGTTAAATTTTGATCGATTTTTATGTGTCTAGTGGCGCCTTCTTTTCCTGCACGTTAAATTCTGCTTCGTACATTATCTGCTGGATCTTCATTTTAGTCTCGCACCTTTTCTGTGGGGCCAGTCTCTTCAGAGCTGGAACGAAGCTCAGCAGAAACAGCTCGTCCTCGTCCTGCCGCATCCTGGCGGGGAGCGGCCCGCCACCTTCCTTCACCTGCCACTTATTTGACAAGTCTGTACTTTGAGGAGACGCCGACTCCGGCAACAAAGTCCGTTTCCGTCCAGTGTTGCTGGTGGGGGTTATCTGGGAGACGGGGGGCATCTTGGCCACCATGGCCAGTTGAGTCAGCTCCGTGTCCTGAGACAACGTGGGAAGCTGCGTTACGAAGCCCAGCGGCGCTTTTTGATCGGACGGACTCGTAGAAACCTTTAGGGAAGTCTTGGTCGACTCTGACGAAGCGGTGTCTCCCTCACCACTCCCGGATTCGTGGTCAGGGTTGTGGTCGTCACAGTTGCCACAGATGTCCGTCACTCCCACTCTGGATCCGGTGAAGGGGGCGATAAAGTTCATCAGCTGTCTGTATTTCCATTTGCTTTGTATAAACTCTCCCTGCTTTTTGCCTTTGAGCTCCATCCGGACTTCCTTCAGGTAGCGGTCTCTTAGGTTTTTCCATTTCCTTTTGCATTCATGGGCTGAAAAACAAGATTTCAGAGTGTAAAACTGGAACATTACCAAAACTTTCAAAGATTTATGACACATATAGTGAAATATTTCAAGCCTTTTTATTGTTTTCAATGATCACTGTGTTGGCTCACTCAGTTTTCTGAAGTTCACAGTCAATGCAACAATCTAACCTGAAATTTTAGAGGACTCTGTGCTTCCTTCTGCTGAACAACTTTATCTAGATGCTGACTATCTTCCACCAGGACTTGCTTACTGGC
Source organism: Poeciliopsis turrubarensis (assembly GCA_010277015.1). Classification (NCBI taxonomy): domain Eukaryota; kingdom Metazoa; phylum Chordata; class Actinopteri; order Cyprinodontiformes; family Poeciliidae; genus Poeciliopsis; species Poeciliopsis turrubarensis. The sequence goes on from VMRN01000004.1 coordinate 6,398,406, forward strand.
CACATTGCCAAATGTACCAACAGTTGGTTCAACCTTGGTGTTACTGTGCTTGATTGGTGAGAAAACTGCATTGACAGAAGCCTGTCAGTTTTGTGTAAATTATCCTTTTTTTAGTTGATCTTCAAAGTTACAAGCCATAAAGGCTGGAAGTATTTAACTCTGTAATGAATTAATGAGTTTCACTTTCTGAAATAAGAAAATATATCAAAATTCTTATTCATAATGTATATTTTTATCCTTATTTTTAAAATGTTTAGATCAGGACTCCTGCTCTAAAACACCTGAATCAAACTGACGTTTCGATTCAGCAGTCAATCAGTTTGTGTAACCAGAGATTCATTCGATTCGGGTGGGTTGGAGAAAGGACGCATCTTGATGTTGGAAAGTAGTAAAGTGCCTGGGTTGGATCAAACCCTGTTAATGTGTTAGAAGTGTCTGGTCAAAATTCAGATCTTTATTAAAAAAAAAAAAAACATGCCAAGACTTGACAGCTGGTGTGTCTCCCTTCCTAAGAACGATCCAAGTTTCCTTTCAAAGATTTTAAGGCTAATTACTTTAAAAATAATTAAATTTGTTCCAACCAGCACAGAGGATAAGTCTATATTGGATGTTTTTATGTATTTGTTATTACCTAATTTAAACCTTTATGTTGACTAACTGATGTATAAAAAGTTTTTCAATTGAATTATTTATCAACATTATTCTAAAGTTGGATCTTCAAAAATAAACAAAACCAAACATTATGAAAGACATTTTTTGTATATGGTTTATAAATATATCTCAGTTCTGCATTCTGTTGCTTTTGACTTTGCGCACTTACTCTGGGTTGGGCCCTCCATTTGTGCCGCACTGTGTGGCATATTTAACAAACCGAGGCGCCGCTGTGAACTTTTACGGCTTTTTCAGGACCGTTCTTTGCTTTCCCAGCCTTTCTAGCACAGCTTCAGCAAAGAAAGCGCCCGGGATCGCTCGAAGGTCGGAGAACGCCGCGTGTCCATGCCGCTGAACAAGTTCAGTGCCGCGGCTAGCTCCGCGGTTGAGGCACGCGGCGCCGCTCCGCTTCGCGCAGCGCGGCCTGCGGCGTGGAGCAACGGCTGTCACCGCTAGCACGGCGCGCGCGGCTGCATCAACGTCAAAGTGGACCTAGCAACCGGGATAAACATCTAAATCACAGCGGATCGCCAAGTTCAGAAGCGTGAAATACTTCTGTTCCCGTAAACAACTGGTGCCTGATTAGATTCCTGACGCAGATGCGGCTAAGCAAACAATAACTGGAAGTAAAGTTGCGATAAACAAATACTCACATGGGTAACCAAGTGCCATACTGATGTTTCTCCAAGCGTTTATCCGACTTTCCGTGCAACGGTAATTCGGTAAAGTGACATTGTACAGTTCCGGGTAATTAAATACAGCTAAAATTAACTTATCTTCCATTTTGCCCTTGTATTTTCTGTTTCTGCTACTGTTGCGCGGACGCGGAAGCGGCAAGCTCCTCCCGCCTTTTCCGCCCTTGCTGCAGCTGCTCCAACGCAAGTTATCGCGAGTGGCGGACAGCGTGCCGCCCGTGTCGCTCTGCCGTTACAGTGTTCTGACACAAGGGGGCGCACCAGTCAATTATCTAATCTGATACCGTTTAACCCAGAATACACATTAGCTGTACAAAACAGACATTCAATATGGGTTATTTAATTACTTTACTGCATATAATGCATATAATTTAAACTGTACAGCGGTTTATGCTTCTTTTTTTAAATTACTAACTAAATGTTTCAGAGTGGTCTAATAGAAGATGCATAAAATGTTTAAAGTGGAAAATTGCTTTTAGTAATAAATGACAATTTCTCATTTCTAAATGGGATTATACTCTGGGGGTCAAAAACTCTGGCGCTTCTTCCCTTCTTTTGTGGCTCAAAATGTAATCTTGAACGCTATTTTGTCTTCGCATTGTTCAGGCCTGAGTGAACTCCAACCACTGAATACAAGACTAAAAAGCCTAAACGTTTCAGAGCATCGGCCTGTAAAATGTGACTGTTTAGAATTTTATTGAAAAGCATATTGCAATTTTTACACATCTGAAATACAGAAATGTGGGGTAAATAGTGCTAGGAGCAACACAATCAAAGGGAAAACTTCTGTTTTAATAGTTGCCCAGCAGACATACACTAATAGGATGGTAAGCCACAAAATGATCTGATAAACTGTCGTTGTTTGTTTGTTGTCTACATTTTTATTGATTTTCTACAGCTTTTTATGTTCACTTCATGAATCGATTGCACTTGCACTTGGTCTATTTTAAGTTTGAAGAGTTGTTAAATTGCAGCATTACATTCCATTAATGCTGCAATTACATTGTGTAATAACATTGTCTGCTTCACATGGTGCAAGTCGTTCTTGTCTTGTGATAAATCAATTAGTTCTAAGTCAGTTTACTCTTCAAATGCACCTGGAAGAAACCCATGAAGACGCTATTTCCAACATAGCCATTATAATTCTCTTCACTTTACCAGATGTACCAAATATTGCTTACAACAACAATAACACGAGCCTTTATAATTCTGATCCCCTGTAATGAATTTTGAACCCTGTGGACCTACACGGATTTTGGCGCAATTCCTTCTATTGAGAACCACAATAACCTAAGATAACAATCTCGCACACGGCGCATACTATACGTCAGCCATCTGAACGCTATTAAACCCAGGTGAAAAGGATGGGAATGGTGTTTATTGTTATCTGTTTTCAAAAGCCCTTATAACAGGTTGGAGCTTAAGACAGATTGTGGAAATCCGTTAATTCCCTGAAAAAAAAAAAGGAGATGTATTGCCTTGTATGAAATCACAGGATTTGCTGGGAGGGAGATGAATTTAACCAGTAATAGCTTTACCTCTGCTGTGCACATTGTCATGGAAGTCAAACTGAAAAGACTGCAACACAAAGATAAGACACAGGTTGTATGATTGTGAATATAAACCACATTGATGGATATATTCCCATAAAGCTGCATCTTTGTTGCATCTTTATTCAGATTTCACCCACTCATCCATTATAGTTTGTTAAATGTCCTCTAGGAGTTGGTTTGTGTAACTTGCAGAGCAAATCTACAAATGAACACAAGATCATTTGTCGTTAAAACTGAGCATAAGAAGCAAAATGAAATTAATTCAACGGCTAATCCTTAAATTCATCATACACGAGCATGAGACCACACCAAAGGTGTCCATCTATAAGTTCAGGTTTCTAATACCAAGCAATCCCCTTTTCTCTAAAACCTCAACAATGAGGATTTTAGGAGCTCTCCACTTTTCATTTTATGCAGTGAAATCTGATTTCGCTTGAAGAAAGGAATGAGGCGAGATTAGCCGAATCTGCCGTCCTCCCTAACCTCTTCACAAAACTGCCCAGATTAGCTCAGAATTAAGTTTCAACCGTTTTATGTGTCTGGTCCACAGGGGGATTATAGTTTTACTTCCATCTCTTTTTCTTTCTTTTCTTTTTTTTTTTTTTTTTTTTTTTTTTTGCCTATAAGGGCCAGACTTGCTCTTGTAGAAGGAGTAGAAGCAGAGGAACCACTGAGGGGGAAGTATCACAGAGAGTTACAGGCCTGGTTATCATTACTGCTTTTGAGCTCAAGCAATTTTCTTAAAAAATGGACAGACACATCAAGATGGAAAGACAAAAGTTTCCGTTCACCATTGAGAACATTCTGAACAAATATCCTGGCAGTATTGGAGACAAACAACCATGTGGAACAAGGGTTTTTGGACTGAAGGACAAGATGGTGTGTCCTGAGCCTGTTCATCACGCCTGTCTATGCTGCTGTTTCTGCTCCCACTGTGCTGACATGCTGCACTCTGATCTCATCCATGACGGTAAGAATAAACCATCAACTGTCTTTGCATAAAGTGACTATGGAAATTCATTTTTATGTTCTGAAACCCTGAAGGCAACACTTTGGCCATGTGAAGGCGGGGTTAGCTCATAAAGATAGACTGTCAAGCGAATACAGGTGTTACTAGGGAAGACTTTATATGCAGATTTATTTAGTGAGGATAAGGAAGTCAGAAGACTTAAAAAACTAGCACCCAAGTGAGAGATTTAAAAGCGTTTTCGAGTGATGCAGTCTGCCTGTCGTTATCACGTGTCAATGATCCCCTGTGAATGAAACTGGAAATCAAAACAGAAATCCTGTCAGCATTAATGTCGATATTGTAATTTCTGCTCCAGTTCTGACCAGTATAGTGATTTTGAGCCTTGTAGACATTGGTCAGGTTTCATCGTAATCCACATTATTAGTCCACATTATAACCTTGCTGTCAAAATAACACTGCCAGTCTGTCTAAAGTTCTCTCACTAAAGGCTGTTTGTTAGAAAAAACACATATTAATGTGATTGTCTTGATTTATAGACAGTGGCATTCTAAATTATAGTTAATAATCCATGTAAGGTAGCATTTTCCTGTTTCAGGGGGTATGACTCAAAATTATCTTTTCAGTTTAAGAAAAGTGCATTTGTCATTTTCATTTAAAACTATGATGACACATGTGAATCTTATTGCAGCCTGTCAGTACGGATGGAACCGAGCAGCTATGATCTCAGAGACGTGCCGGCTGGGGGAGGCTCACAGGGAGGAGCAGCAGCCTAAAGGGGGCCAAGTGCAGAGGCGAACCAGGCGTCACCGCACAATTTTCACCGAAGAACAGCTGGATGCACTGGAGGAACTGTTCTTGCAGAACCAGTATCCAGATGTAAACGCGCGAGAGAAACTTGCACAGCAAACTAACTTAAGAGAAGAAAGAGTAGAAGTAAGACAGCAGCTGCATGTGTTGCTTATGCTTGATGAAGAGGTTTCACTCTCTTTTGATTATGTGGACATGAACAATCCCGCCAAACATTCCAAATGAAGAATGGGAGGTATTTAAATAATAATTCTGCCTTTTTTCTTCCTGGTAGGTTTGGTTTAAAAACCGAAGAGCAAAATGGAGACGTCAGAAAAGATTGTCATTTGTAGTTGGAAACACTGAAAACTAATTTCTTTCATATAGATTTACAGTAACATGAACATTTATGGAGACCTTAAGTTATATTTTTGGCTCACAAGTCAGATAAATAGCCAAGTTTATGAACAAAACGGATCTAATTGTGTCAATTTGATCAAACAAACCTGCATGAAGAGACTAGCAATATATGCTAACCTTTTGACATTTGATATTTGATGGTTGTTCCATACATCAAGAATGGAGTAACTTTTTGTAAAACGGCTTCTTGTTATGTAATGAAGATCTAATAAATACTTTCATGACTCTATTGTTTGTGAATAACCTATGTAGATTTGTCCTACAACAGAATAAAGTTGTTTGTAATTTATATAAATCTATATATATATATATTTTATATATATGTATGTAAGGGCAGGAATGCGGAGTTTTGATTTACACTCCTTACTGGTTGGTGGCGGTAATGCACCATATTGGTGTTTGCCAACCGCCATTGAACTGTAGTAGTAGAAGAAGAAGAAGTAGAAGACGAAGAAGACAACATTACGTAATTACGTTGCGTGTACGGTGGTGTACGGTGTCGTAATGGCTAAAAGTTAGATGAAACGTTACACTTAGCAAGGCTGACTCTTCTTTTAGTCTTTGTATATTTATTTCCTGAACTTTATTTTAAATATATGCTATTTTTGAGTTGAAATACGCCCTTTGATATCATTTAGAAGTCGGGTTTTTTATCGCAATTGAATCGCCGTTAGCCTTTGAGCTAAAAGGCTAACAGGCTCCACAATGGAGGGTAGCGCCAGTGTTCGGAGAGCCTTGTCCGGGACTCTGGTTCCGTCAGCGGTCACAACCGTGGCTCTGTGTCAGCCTGAGGACAAAGAGGAAGGAAAATTTAAGAGAAAAGTTCTCGATGAAGAGGATTATATTCAGGTAAGTACCGCAAGACAAACACCGATTCAGAGACGACCTTGATCTTAAGATGTAAACACTGAGCTTCTACATATTTCCAACGTTTTGGCGTACAAACGTAAAGTTATAAACCTGTAAGAAGCAAGAACGGGATATGTTTGCACAATGTTCTAATCGTTATTTGATATTGGACAGCTATTTTACTATTTTCTGTCTATTTTTTATTCGGAGAACATGTGCAACACCAAATATAATAAAGCAACAGATTCAGTTTTATTCTCTGCCATTAGTCGTCCAGAGATCAGATTCGACCAATTTTCTTTTTATGAACCATATGGTATTTTGATTGACTTTAGAACGAAATCAAGATGTTTCAGATTCTTCGATGTATAAAATCGAGATGATTCTTGAACTTAATTTTCTGCAATATTCACAACTACTGCACCTTTTAAATAATTTGGACAGTGTTCTTCTTAAAGTTGGTCCAGAATCAGAACTGTAAGGTCATGCCTCCAAGAAAACTGGAAATCAGTATGAACAAAAAAAAAACCTACGTAGTTAGTAAATTTCTGCTTAATGCTGTAGAATTGTTTTATGTTGCCTTAAATTTGGTTTTTTTTCTTAGTGTTTGTGTCTTTTTTACTTGGCTGCTTTTGACAGAGCTTGGAGAAAATTATCCAAAGGGACTTTTTCCCAGATGTCACCAAACTTCAAGCACAAAAGGAATACCTTGAAGCGGAGGAAAGTGGAGACCTCGAGAAGATGAGAGAGATATCCATTAGATACGGCTCATCATTGAACAAATCCACACCGCAAACCTCTGCACCTTGTAAGTAGAAGATTTCCAAATGAAATTAGTATTTATTTTACACTATATGATATTTTTTGGTTCAGTTTTTTGTTGTTTTGAGTGATTTATTTCTATTCCTTTTCTTGGCAAAATGCAAGATTTGACTCCTGCCAGTTTTGAGACACCAGTCGGTCACTCGGGATCGCCGTCCTCCACTTACTGCAGTAAAAGTTCAGATTTGGGTAAGTTAAAACAAATATGCTTAGTTTAGTTTAACACTGTTGATGTGGAAGTAAATTCAGTAGATATATGTGTAAACTAGAGTAATTGACCCATCCATTTGTTGGACCATGTTTCTGTAGAGAGAAAGGATGATGACAAAGAAGAAAAAGAGCTGCCCAGTCTGGATCGTTTTCTTGCTAAAAACACCAGTGAAGATAATGCATCCTTCGAGCAGATAATGGACCTGGCAAAAGACAAAGAGAAACTGAAGCACGCTTGGTTATATGAGGCAGAGGCTGAATTTAAACAGGTTGGTATTGATTCTCGGCTGTTATTTTCAAAACAATTTAATGAGATGCCTCTTTGAAGTTTGTTTTTTTTCTGGAGACATTATTTTATTTCATTGTGGATTATCTGCACACTTTGATATTTATGAGTTTAAGCAATTATCATGGCAATTTTCCTGTTAAATCTTGTTTTTTGTGTGCATCTCAATTTCAGATGCACACATATCTCACTCAAATAATACAGACTCTGTTGCTCCTCCACTGCTCTCAAGTAGCATCGTGCCCCATGTGAAGCTTACATGTGAAAAATCACAATATCTTGAAACTAAGTTGAAACTGCCTCAGATCATTTACTCTGTAGCTTCAGAGGTGTTATTTGGGTACAGCTTAAATTAAGCCACCAGCCTCCAGCGTGATTATAGCATGAGGTGTTTTTGTCGGCTTACAAGTTTTAGCTTAAAGTTGCATCACAACAACTCTGAGGCCTGTAGGGGTTGCTTGTTTCCAAAGCGACATTAATCGTGTTTATAATGCTGCCATGCAATTAAATCATCTATTTGGATGTTTCTGGGACATTAGAGATCAGAAAAGAAAACATGACTGCTTTTGGTGCATTCATGGTTTACGGTAGAAAGAGTGGAAAAGATTGAAATCATCTGTGATCTTTTTTGCAGCGCCATGAGGAGAACCTCGCCCTCCCGTCAATGGAGAAAGCCGCTCTAGAATGTGTTAAAGCTGGACTGGAAACGTGGGAGTACAAAGCAAAAAATGCCTTGATGTACTATCCAGAGGGTATGAATGTTAAACTGAGAAGACTGCTTCATTTTTTAATTAGTCAATTTCCCTTTAACTCACACAACATTTTCTAAAGTGTGGCATATGAAGATTTTTTTTTAACTCCAAAAATGTAATTTTTACTTTTATCTTAGGTGTTAAAGATGATGATGCAATCTTTAAGAAGCCCAGAGAGGTGGTGCACCGGAACACTCGGTTTGTTGGAGATCCGTTCAGCAAAGCTCTGAACAAAAGTCAGATTCAACAGGCTGCTGCCCTCAATGCACAGGTACCTACAATAACAGCACAGAAACTTTGTGTAAAAATGAGGTTAAAACCAGAATATCTTGTATAATATTATTGTTTTTATTAAAAAAAAAAAAAAAAAAGCAAATCACATACTCCTCCAGGTTCTGCTAAATATTATTAGTTATAAAAACTGGATGTGTAACATTTATATTTGCATGAGTTCTGCTATTTTGGGTTCCAGAACTTAATTGTTTTACTTCAAACAGGCAATTTTTTCCAAAAGAAATGTTTATTTGAATGGTGTCGCTTATGTATTATCTTTTATTTATTTTAAATTTTTTTTTGCAGTTCAAACAGGGTAAAGTGGGCCCTGATGGGAAGGAGCTCATACCGCATGAATCCCCAACAGTGAATGGATATGGCTTTGAAAGGACTCCATCACCTGCCCCTGGTGAGTGAACCTGCAAATCATTCAGTCCTATGAAGTAGGGCTGAAACAATTGTGATTAATCAATTATTGAAATAATTGTCTAACTTATTAGTATTTAATTAAAGGTTAATTGGAGTAAACAGACCCTAAAATATACCACATAACACTCTCAAAGTAGTAATTAGGCAAAACTGTTAAAAAATTACACATTTTACATTTTAGATCAAAACTTTCTTTAAAAGTATATTCTATCCAGAATTCCTAAACTTCACCTGCTTTACATTCTCTTATTAAGCACCTTTTGATGACCAGTTATTAATTGGTTACATCTAAAAAATAGTCAACAGATCATTTTTTGCATATTTTTTATATTGTATAAAATAAGCACAAGTGTTTAAATGAAAAATCTGAGAATAATCAATTGCTAAAATAATTGCTACCTGCTGCCCTACTTTGAGTTTCACTCACTTTTTAAGTTCCCTCTTTTCTATTTAATTTATCCATTATCCAAACTGATGACTTCCTACTTTCATACTTGTGTTTGCTCAACCATCTCTTTGAAATTGATCTTTGGTTTAATGAAGCATATTTTGGTGTTTGCTCTGGGTTTCTAGAGGCACTCTTTTGGATAGTTTCATGCAAATGTCTTTTTTTTTTGGCTTTTTCAGGAGTTGCTGATTCGCCTCTGATGACCTGGGGAGAGATAGAGAGCACGCCGTTCCGTCTGGATGGGTCAGATACGCCATATGTTGAGCGAAATCATGGCCCATCATTCAAGGTTAGAGAGCTATCCTTTTTATGTCTGGGGTATTAAAGTCTAATTATTTATCTCGCTACATTTTGATGCTTATTGTTGTGTTCAAAAGATTCCCGAACCAGGACGGAGAGAGAGGCTGGGTATAAAGATGGCAAATGAAGCTGCTGCGAAAAATCGTGCAAAGAAACAGGAGGCATTGAGAAGGGTTACAGAGAACCTAGCAAGGTAAGGAGTGCACTATCTTTGTTAAATTTTTCCCTGATCTATATACTCATGAAGAAAATCTCAAAAATAAGAGAACATTTTTTCTACTTTGCAGTCTTACGCCTAAAGGTCTGAGCCCGGCCCTGACACCCGCCCTGCAGCGGCTTGTAAATCGGACTTCTAGCAAATACACAGACAAAGCGCTGCGTGCAAGTTACACGCCGTCGCCCTCGCACAGAGTCACCCCCTGCAAGTCTCCCTTTGCCGGACCAGTCACTCCTTCAGGAACGCCGACGCCCACCAAATCTAAGACGCCGAGCGCGCAGGACCTCACATCACTCACGGACAATCTGCTGCAGCTTCCCAAGAGACGGAAAGCCTCAGACTTTTTCTAAGAAAAGCTGCTCTAAGTTCAAACATTTAAAAACTTCTGTTTAAAAAAACAAGTGTTTATTAAACTTATGAGAAGACGATTTCTCCAAATAAAGGACAGCTAGAATTTCTAATGTCCTGTTGCTAAATTCAATGGCAAATATGATTATTAGTGTCTCTGTGAAATGCATCTTGTCCAGTTTTCTCAGTATTTCCTTTCTGAAATGGAAAATTTGAGAGATTATGTATTTATTACGATCTAGTGTGGTTCTTAAAAGTTATACAAACACATGGATCATAAAGCCAAGCACAATATATCAGCGTTTGTTTCTGTTACTTCAAAATGTTATAAAATGTCAGACTTTTGGATTTTTACAGTTCAAAATATAAATGTGGTCATTTTGTATAGTACAAGTTTTGGTGCAGTTTTTATATCAACACATTTAAATCAGTTTTCTAGTGTGCAGTATGTAACATCGCAGTGGTATTTTTATTTTTATTTTTTAAAGCCAAAGAAATTTGCTTTGGCTTTATGCATCTTTACAGGCACCCTTCATAAAGATGCATATTAAACTAGAACATTTTGCTTTTCCTGCACAAAATGCACTGTGAATGCTGTAAGCTGAATATTTTAGTGAAAATTGCAGAAGCACAACTACAGAAGACTTGCAGAAATGTAAGAAATAGGCAGAAGCAACAGAATAAAGCTGCTTCTGCCTGCAAAATGCAAATAGTCAATGCAAAGATCCCTACCAAAAAGTATTAGAAATTTGTTCAGAACACTGTTTAGCTAATATAATAGTGATAGTGACTTTTTTATAAGGTGTAAATCCCAGTGTAACAAAAATATAAAACGTGTTATAATTTGTTTCATATCTTGTTATTTTAACCAGAAGAGTTCTCATTATGACGTACAGAACCTGTCAAATTAAAATCCTAAAATACAGCAGTGGGCCCCCGATGGCTCAACTCTCTTCCACCGCCTCTGTAGGCAGCGTTAAGAGTGGCTCCACCCGGCCCGCACATACACAGTGTCTGTTTGGGTGTAATCTGGCAGACTCCGCCCCGGCAGCACCTCCAGCTGATGGTCTGCCTGTGAGCTGCTGAATGTTTGGAATTGTTGTGATGGGAGGCCGCAGCCATCTTGGATGAGCGCCGCTCCGCACCGAGCACCAACGGTCGACGGTGACGGCGGAGCAGCCAGCTAGCCAGCTAGCTAACGTTAGCTGCTGCTCGGAGAGATTAACCTCGCCTCTTATTACGACTATGCTTTATTTGCGCCTTGTTTGGTAGTCGACGCATTGTGTGCGCAAAAATGGGCACAAGTAGTTTTAAACGGTTTGCGGGTATAATTTAGAAACGGGAAAGGCGCTGCTGAACCTCGGTATATTTTTACATTTCTGGATAGAGGAGTTACTATGAATGGAGGATAAATGTTGCCGAAGGCTGACAGCAGCAGTTTCGTCCTCCTCTTCTCTCTTCTCTTCGTTCTCACGCTAACGGACCCACCACGGACAGGTAAATAAACCCAAGTTTGTTTATTTTTTGGCATGTGTTCCTGTTCCGTTTGCCCGACTGAAAAAAAAAAAAAGTGGGAGAAACGGATTTTACAGCTGCAGGTCAGGCGCAGGGGCCTTTTGGTCAGACCTGGGACTCTGGTAGTTTTCAATCTGTCTCCCTGCTGCTGTTGTTCAGGGTGCAGCTCCAGCTAGCTGTGTACGCAGTACATGCATTTCACTCCAAAACTGGGTCACTTGCAACAGCCAGCAGATATGCATTTAGTTAAATACCAAATATTAGATTTCGTTGTTTTTATTTTTTTATTGGTATTGTTTTTAATCAAAGATGCTATTAATTACACTTTTATTCCTTATTAAAATGATGCACCCTAATTTAGTTTAATTAGTTAACTTAATTACTGCAATCCTAGGTTGGTCTCCCTCACCTAGTCTGTAATTTAAAATGCATGAAAGGGATTCATCTTCCTGCATCACCAAACCTGGCACACATTCATCTCCACCATTAAACACAACAGACTTGGCAGAAAAAATCCTGACAATTGTTACTGCTGTCGATAAAGATGACTTGGTTAAGAGAAAACCCTGTTTTGCAACACATAAGAAGCATTACAATAAAACCACAGACATTAAAAGTATTCTAAAATAGGGTTGCTATAATTAATGCACCACTTTACTGTAATACTACGCTGTTATCTGTTTAGATGTCTTTTTTTTTTATCAAGGAAGTGTGGATTTTCCTCTACCAAAAGCATATATTGGTGCTTTGAATGATCTTCTATAAAACGTTTTGTAAGCATCACAACAGGACAAATGCATCTGTGGTTTCCTTCAACCTTGGTCTCGTGATCCCGCCAATTGTGTGGATTAGAGTAACCGTTATCAGTGGAGCTCAAGGATAAACTCATTATTGTTTGGCTCTAACCAGAGGACTGACCTCCTACCTCGAGAGCAAATTAAAAGGAAAGCATTGCTTATATTTGTGTTGTGGGCATTTATTTGACTTTTTTTTTTTTTTTTTTAGTTTGTAATCACATTAGGTTTGTAGAAAGGTTAAAAGATGAGTCAGAACTTTGCTGTTGTATTTGTGAAGGTCATTTTGTGGATGTTTCATCAAGATGCCTAACGCTTTTGAAAACAATGTGTTGAGTTCACTCAGTGCATGTTTGGAAATGGCTGCTTGTTTGGGTGATAATATTTTCAACGTCTGTCACTGTCGATTTCTGTGGACTCTGTCTTCTTGAGCTACTCGACAAGGATTTTAAGTACTGGAAAAGAAACAAAATTACTACTGATGTAGTTTAGGTGGATAATAAAATTATTAATAGAACCTGTATTAATTTTGACAGGATGTTACTAAGCAATCATGCAGCCATTCGCTATTCATAAATTTTAAGACTCATTGCATCCTTATTTTTTACAAACCAAATGTACAAACCAACACAGTCTTACTTAGCATTGTGAAATTATTAGCTTAATTTAATATTTAATAGTGCTAAGTGTACTTTAAAAATAAGGAGACAGACTTTAATAAATCAAGTATAAATTAAAGGGAGAAAATCGAACGATAAACAATCTTTTGTGCTCAAACGATGGAAGCAACGGTTGCATGTGCATCTTGTATAACACTGCACACTGTGTTGTAACCTTGTGCAACATTGTGGTAGGGTTTGGTACACATGATGGGCCTCTCGAGAGTTTCTGAGGTCATTTTCATGACCTCTGGTTTGCTCCAGTAATGTGGAGAATGGATTTTAGCATTAAACCGTGGCTGGCTGAAATACCACAAAAGAGTTTGATCTGACTACTTCAACTGGGGTTTTATGTTGGAGACTAAAATAAAATAGTGGACTGAAACTTCTCACAGCCAACATATTTTAAAAATAACTGTTTGCTGAAGTTTTTTTTGTGAACTTAAAATAGACAGAAGATTTGTGATTTCCTCATTTAAAAAGTTCATTTCAGCTTCTTGTCTGGCATCATTTGCAACACTTAGATTGTGACTTACAGAAGTATATAAACAATTTCAGAGCATAGTAATTAATTGTTAATATGAAATATTAAACTGTGCATGAAGATCACTTTGATGTTTGTCTGTTGGGGTTCTCTGTATGGTTGGGAACAGGTTTTGGATTGCGTTATGCCCGCCATAGAAACCTGTAAAACACTCCTGATCCGCTTGACATTCCTGACTCAAATTAAGACCTTTTCTTAAAAAAAAATAATAATAATTGAATGGCTGGTATGGCGTGGTGATCTAATGTTTACTCATTCTGAAACGAGGTGAAAACAGATTTCTTTGAGAGAGATTTCTGTGATTATACCGTCTCAGCTACTGTCTGGAATATAATTTTATACATTTTTGAAGTTTCAGTTGTTACTACCTCTACTTTTGCACGAACAGCTGTCACATTTCCTCATAAAATGAGGTAGTCTGATGGTACTACCTACCAGTTGCGTCCATCTAATCAGAACTGAAACTGAAGTCTATCTGTGGGAAAAAAAATGATTATCAACTTCTTGTTCGTCCATTAAAATAGCAGAAGTGGCAAAAAAACATTTTACCCAGTCAAAACTGTTTGCTTTGCTTAGTTTTTTTTCATTTATTTCTTATTGAAGTTGACCCACAGAGCTCTTATCTGCTCAAAGATCGAATTAAATGTGAGAAGATGCAAAGAAAATATTTGCCTGTACCCACTCGCTGCTCTTAACACAAACCTCCAGGTTGAATCATCGGTGCGGGAGAAAGCTCCTGTACATTGCCACATTTTTGTTCTCCATTATCAGGAAACACTGGGCTGTAAATTGTCTGCACATCAAAAAAATGTTTCTAAGTGAAAGAACACCGGTATTAAATGTTGGTTGTTTTTCACTCTTATTTGTTTTCTTTGTTTTCGCAGAGTGAGTTTCTGGAGGACAGCCTTGATAAGCTCTTTTAACACAGAGTTAATGACGTTAATGAAGTGACTCAATGTCCTAACAACATGTCTCTACAGCTTACTTTAAACTGGTGTTTGCTCCTGTTTTTGTTCGGAGCGTTGAGCTGAATTTCAAGAGTAATTCTGGCATTTTTATTCTCCTTTTGCCGTTGATGAGTTTCCTCAGAAGGTTGCAGTGAGGTTCCATATGTGAGCACAGGGGGGCTTGCAGGTCATTTTACATGTGAAGCTGAAACAGCCAGTACAGTCTCTCTTTCACTGTGAATATCAGTGTCGAGGCCTTAAAACATATTCAAGTTGTTCAACACAGTAATGTGCACTTCCTAAATGCATTTCTGCAAGCTGTGCACATAAAAATAAGCTGAGTTTTCAAAATTGGCCTTGCGAAGCATGACCGTACGACTCACTTGGTAACACTGAATGCGGCTTATATGCACTCACAATGTGGATCAGAACGGGATTAGGAAACTAGGATATAAATTATTTAAAATAATCTCTACTGATATTTAGGATGATGAAAATGTAAAAAGATTTTGTTGTTGTTGTTTGGCTTTGAACCATTGATTTATCACATAATACCCTAATTTTATTAAATGCAGTCTGGTACTTGAAAATGTCATATTATTGTTGAATTTTACTGTGATGTTTGTTGTAATTATGTTTTTGTTGCTCTTCATTTCTCTATCATTGCAATACTAATTCATCAA
The DNA here is from genome assembly GCA_010277015.1 of Poeciliopsis turrubarensis. Lineage (NCBI taxonomy): Eukaryota > Metazoa > Chordata > Actinopteri > Cyprinodontiformes > Poeciliidae > Poeciliopsis > Poeciliopsis turrubarensis. The sequence goes on from VMRN01000004.1 coordinate 6,413,557, forward strand.
TTTATTACTCATCAGCATCAGGGGCAGTGAGTTCACCTACAGCACACAGAGTATAAAATATAATTGCTTATCAAATATTGCCCAATGTGTGTCTCATATTAATGATGAAATTGAATAACTCCTTTGTAAGCTTTCTTAAACAAAGGGGGGTTAGTTGAAGAAAGAATCAATATTTTAAAACATAAGTCCAAAAATGTCTACTTTCTATCCACTGCCTGAAACAGATTTACTAAACCTTTTATGGTTAACTTTTATCCCACTCTATTGTCTTAAATGTATTAAATACACAAACTTCAGTTGCTATTCTAAAATAAAGAAAATGTAGATTAATTAAATGTATTAGTAAAAAAAAAATTCATGTTTATGTAGCATTTATGAGACAAAATTATGAATATGTTAAAGGCCTTACCACACATTTTTTTGGGGTGTTGTGTGTGTTTTTTTTTTTTCCTAAAAGCTCCTCTGTCGAGCCTTAAACTGTTTTTCTTTTTATACAAAACATCATGTCGGATAAAAATTCCTCATTTGGAATGGAATTTCAGATTCTCCATTCTTATTTCTGGAAAGTTCTGAAATGCGTAAAATAGCTACACACTTAAAATATAAATGTTTGAGACTGAGAACATGGTGATAATCAAAGCTGGTCTTTAGTATCTGATGACTTAAAAACATCTATAAGTTCTGTTCTTGTGCAGTTTTCAGTCATACAGTTATAAAAGTATCAAATATGTAAATAATCATCGATGCTGTCAGACTTTCTCTGCTTCAGAGCATGCAATTAAATTAAAATAAGAAATACAGCCTCAGCTTGGAGAGGTGGCCTGAAAGTCAATGTAACAAGATTCAAATATTCTGTGCTTCTCTGACCAAAGAAATCATAAAGTTGCACAGAAAAATGTATAAAGAAATTCTACAGATGTTCAGATATTTATTATTCTGATAATGCTACTGACTTTCAACTTGACAAATTCCTTCTTCACCCTGGCAGCCCCTCCCTCCCTCTTCAAGACATGCATATTTAATATTCCTCAGTGATATATTTTTAAATCCATGGCTTTTAATGTTATCCCTGCTTGTTGGGCATGATGCACTAAGTCCCTGGAAACTTAACACAACGCTGCAATAGGATACATCTCAATCCACTTAGTGTCACTAAAAAAAGATGTTTTAGCAATCTTAAATGGTTTCTCACAGAGAACAGTGCTGGTGTAAAAAGCTACGTCCAGCATTCTGCATTCATCCAGAATAATTTAATTACATTTTACATCATTTTTTGCATGTTTTTAGGTTAGGTGCAACAGTCTTGAACAAAAAAAAAAAACAGTTTGATTGGGTTTTTGAGGCTAGGCAAATTAGGTTTTGTTCATAAGTTTGCAACACAAACTCCATTAAACTTGCAATGTATTGCTTTATTTGAATTGCAGGAAAATTTAACTAGATAGTCATATTATAATTGTCTGTATTTATTTCAGGTCCACGGCTAGCTCTGGCAAGATTATTGTCAGGTAAGAAAGCTTTTTTTTTTTTTCCCCTGTAGAGTTGAGTCATCGTTTTCTAAGAAAGGACCAGCAGCCACAAAACGTTGTTTTACAAAATCGTCAGACTATTTTCTAATTAGGGAAGTTTTGTCGAAAAGTCCCATGTTACCCAACCCCTTTAATAGTTTTCTGAGAAGAAACTTAAAGGTCATATTTGAAGTAAAAACATGAAGCAATGACGCTCCAAAGAGGACGGTTCAGTGCCTTTTGTCCTTATCGAATGTCATCGACTGTAGAGGTTAAGTTCTGGTCAGCTGAAGTCTTGAGGCTGTTCTTTTTTTTTTTTGATGACAACTTAATAAGAGCAGTATTGTTGTTTTTACTTCGGTGGCCTGATCTTGGCAGTATGACGAATGGCTCTTTGAAACAGATTGCCGTAGCATGCTGTTTGACACAAAACAGATGCCTGTTTAAAAATGTGCAGACAAGATCAAATTTGTCTGCAGATTATGAATCTGTCTTTTATTATCACTCTTGGGAGATTAACATCTGAGGAGAACATGAGAAGAAGACTGAATAGTTTCTAAAATGGTTTGCCCTGCTGTTGACACCTGTTTTCACCCATTTCAACCATCATCGTCTATGATTTTAAATTCTTATTTTGCTACCTTTAAAGCTCTTCATGCATATTTTATATCCCAGCTGTGTTTTTCTTCTTCCAAAAGATGTTCAAGTTGCACACATTTAACAACGCGACCCATCTTGCTGTGTTTCAGAGCAGCGCTGCAACACTGGGCAGTTCGCCTGCCGCAGTGGGAAGATGCAGTGTATCCCGATGTCCTGGCAGTGTGACGGCTGGACAGCATGCGAGGACAAAAGCGACGAGATGGACTGTCCCCGTAAGTTCGACTCCCATTGTACAGCCATTCGAACACCTGTGCTTCTGGTGCTTTGATTTCTCTGGAGGTCAGCAGCACACAAGACGTTTCAGACATAAAGGATCAAATCACAGGCGAGCAGCTTTTAAAAAAGAAATATGGCTGCTCCTATGGTCCCTTCGGGATGTACTGAAATTGCTTCAATCTGTATTGTGTTGCACATCTTGACAACATAAGGGCATATTTGGTGTATTCTTCCCTAGAGTTACTGTTTACATTTGCAGTGAGTGATTAGTATCAACAAACCTCCATATTCCCCAAAAAGCATTAATATCAATAAACAAAACAAATCAGGACTCGTGGTATAAAAACAGGAGAATACAGGGTTAAAGTCTCTGTTTTTGTTTACCATTGGGTTGATCCCCTCAGCAGTAGATGTTACAGAGCTAAGCCTTTTGGCCAAAATCCTATTGTTTCCCCCTAAATCCTGACGTCTTATCCCCGGATCCCTGATCGCATAATAGGAATTATTATCAGGATTGAGTACAGCATGTGACCTCCATAAAGCAGTAGCTGTTCAGGCTTTGAGTTTATGCTGGTGGGGTACACCTGATTACAGTTTCACACTGGCCCCTTTTTCATTCTTCAGTAACGCTGCAAACTCCTGAAGAGGAAGAAAATATGATCACTTTTTCATCGTCACATCTAACAATACACCTGGAAATCAATACTTTTTTTATTTTTAAGACTTTATAGTTGGTGTTCAGGTATTAATCTTCTCATCTGCAATTACACATAATTATCAAGTGATATTTTCAAGTTTCCTGTCAACTTTAAAGTTGAAATCAAAAACATGACGGGCTGCTGGATGAATGGCTGCCCCATCCACCTTAGGGCTTAGTAAGTTTTCTGCGGGAAACTTTGTGCATACTGGATCTTGAAGTCAGCGTTTGAAAGATTCTCAATTCTCAGCAGGTGTTCCAGTTGATTTATCAGACTCAGAAGTTGGATTATCGCATTAACGTTGTAATCCACACAGCTGCTAAACCCAGACTTTTACATGAGAGAAGCATGATTCATTCTTCCAGAGAACTTTCCCCAGTGCTGCTCCAGAGTTCAGTGGCAGCATCTTTTATTTCACTCCATCTGAAGCTTTGCATTGTAACGATTGGATGCAGCTCTCCATGAAGCTGTTCATTAGTTAATCTGAAGGCTGCATGGCTTGTGGAGGATTGGAGCTGTGGCCTCTGTAGAACGTTGGTGATCTTTGTTTGGATTTTGGTGCCCGGTATGAACTCATCTATCAAAGGAAGTCCTGTTATTAGAAATTAAGTTCATTCTTATTAAACATCCCCTTTAAGACGCACTAACTTTTCTATTTTGCACTTCTGAAGGAACTCTGCTCCTGTGATTTTACAAGTGACCTTTAGCTTGCTGCAAAGTAATCATTCGGCCTCTGGCTCCACGAAGAGATAATGTGTTCTTTTGCTACATGGACATTTTTTTTCCTGCACCGACAGGCAAACATACTCAGTTTCTCCTGATTTGCTACCACTTTGATGGCCTTGTTGCAGGAGGAGAGTTTGTTGTGTGTAGACAATGCCAGGCTTCTTCCGTCTGTCCAGATCTTAATCTCATTAAACTGCTAATCATACTTAGAAGAGGCTAAAATCTGCAAAGCTTTCCAGCTGCTTTTCCTGTCCCCAGATCTGGGTCTTCCTGCTTGATCTTTTGACTCAAAGTTGATTGGTTTGGGTTGTGTAATTATCTTGCTCCTTGTTCCAGAGATCATTTGTGTGGTTTGCAAGTGCAACTGACTGATAATCAAAATGTTTTGCAGTTATAAAGGCGGAGAGGTTTCGCTTTGAGAATGGATACGAGAACGTAGAAGACGTCATCGGCGTGGCTCAGCCCGTTCGCTTCAACAGTAAGCATCTCTCTGCTAGCTCAGTGCTCCTGTAGCTTTATTCACTGCACCTGTCAAAATGTCCTCCGTGCTTACAGAGAAGTGTCCCAACGGCTGGCATCACTACGAGAAGACGGCCAGCTGCTACAAAGTCTACCTGAAGAACGAGAACTACTGGAAAGCCGTGGATACGTGCCAGAAGGTTAATGGCTCCTTGGCTACATTCGTGACTAGCGAAGAGCTCCAGTTCATACTGGAGATCGAGCTGGACTTTGACGACAAAGTGTGTGAGCGCAGAGAACAGTGCACGTGAGTTGATGTTTACTTTCTTACCTCGGGAACATTTGCCTGAAGTTGATGCTCTTAGGAATCTATTGTTCTGGCGACTAATCAATTAATTGGATAAAACTGGCATATTCTGCAGATTTTTCATTGAAACTTTACATTTTTGTTTTAAGATACAAATATATAATTCAGTTCCTTTTTTAAATAAGAAAATAAACATTTTCTTTCTCAAAATGCAATGTAGCGTCCATTTAGTAAATTTCAACCTAAAACTTGAGGAATTTTAGTTTCAAAGACAAAGCTGTTTATATCTTAAAAACAAAATGTAGATACAATTTACTCCTAATTACTGCTGTGAATATGTTTTTTCAGCAAACTGTGATTAATTAATGATTAATTGAGTACCAAATTAGTTGACCATTATTTCAGTAATCAATTCACCCTGATTAATCGTTCCAGTCATTACTGACAAATTCAGATTTCTTGATATGATCCATAAATGTTTGAGCAAATGGACTCAGAGCTGATACAGGGATGGCCTGCCATCTAGTGGTGGAAATGTGTCAGTTCATGAACCCAGAAGTGAGTCCTTGGACTCAGCATGTAGTAATATGATGTGTTGTTTCCAGGTTTTGGGTGGGCTATCAGTATGTGATCACCAATCGAAGTCACACCTTGGAGGGCCGTTGGGAAGTGGCTTCCAAAGGTAATAAAGGAAGAAAAGTTGAACAGTCTCTGCTCGGTGATCTGGGTTGGGCATTAAGGATGTGTTGTTTCCTCTCAGGGTCCATGCAGGTGATTTGGCCGCCTGAGGGCCTGGAGAAGTTTGGGGAGACTTCTCCCTCTCAGGACAACGTCTTCTGCGCCCAGCTGCAGCGCTTCCAGAGCAAGAGCATGAATGAGCACGGCCTGCACAGCTGGGACGCCGAGAACTGCTACAAGAAGTTCCCCTTCCTCTGCAAGAGGAGTAAGTGCTCAGTCTGATTGCTGCCAGATATGTCTACCATCAGCTGTTTTATGAATCTTTCTTTATTTTTGGTTACTCTCTACACAGGGCAAACATGTGTGGATATAAAAGACAATGTAGTAAATGAGGGCTACTACTTCACCCCGAAGGGGGACGACCCGTGTCTGAGCTGCACGTGTCATGATGGCGAGCCGGAGATGTGTGTGGCGGCGCTGTGTGAGCGTCCGCAGGGCTGCACTCGCTTTCAGAAGGATCCCAAAGAGTGCTGCAAGTTCACCTGCCTGGATCCCGGTACTTGTGTTCATCTTTTGGTCTCTGCCGCTGTGTGTTTTCACAAGGAAACTCTGAGTATTTATGCCTGTTTCTGCTACAAGAAATGTAGACTAGACCCACAACCAGTGGACATGTGAAAAGTTCAGCACTTGACATTTATACAGGCTGATTTGTTTATTTTGGGGGATTAACCAATTAATAATCGACTAGAAAAAAACGTATTGAATAGGACTTTTTTTTTTCTTTTTTCCAACAGCATTTGAACCAGTTTAAGCCAAAACTATGACACTTAAGGTTTAAGGTAGAACATACTGACAGACAAAGACTGTTTTTTAATCTTAAATACACAATGATTATATTTTTAGTAAATTTTTTGGCTTATTACTTTCAGAATGTTGTTCTTTCAGCAAATGTCTTTTTTGGGTCCATATACTTCAGTTAGCAGTTAATCAATTATAAAATTAGTAACCATTATTTCAATAATTGACTCTTACATGCACAAACGAGAGTGTTATTTAGTGTCTTTTCTTTTCCCTCAGATGGAAGCACTCTGTTTGATTCGATGGCCAGTGGGATGAGGCTGATCGTCAGCTGCATCTCGTCCTTCCTCATCCTGTCGCTGCTGCTCTTCATGGTGCACAGACTCCGTCAGAGAAGACGCGAACGCATCGAGACTCTGATCGGAGGCAACTGTAAGCCTCAACCGATCAATATGATGTCATTTAGTTTAATCAGAGGAATTGGGATGAATAACGCACTATTTATAATCCTGACTGAACTGCAGTTTCGGCTTTTAATAATGCTGTAATCTCTTTTTAACAGCTTTGATTAGCGAGCATCTTCTAGCGACAGCAGTCACATTTCTCGTTTTTTTTTTTTGTTTGTTTGTTTGTTTTTCTCAGTGCACCACTTCAACCTTGGTAGACGAGTGCCGGGCTTCGACTACGGCCCAGACGCCTTCGGCACCGGTCTCACTCCGCTGCACCTGTCTGATGATGGCGAAGGCGGGGCTTTTCATTTCCAGGAGCCGCCTCCGCCATACGTCGCCTACAAATACGCCGACATCCAGCACCCAGACGACCCCCCTCCTCCGTACGAAGCCTCCATCAACCCAGACACCTTCCTCTACGTGGACTTTGGTAAGGAACGTCCTTCCTCCTATCCGGCGAGCTCGTCATGCGAACTGTAGAGCTGCAGCTAGCAAATATTCTATCGATTATTCCATCGATTTATTGTCACATTCTGCAAAGCTTTCATTTAGCCACTTAAGCTTTTTTTTTTTTTGCATAATATTAGAAATACTTTAAAAGGTGCAAATAAACGTAATATAGCATTCTTTTAATGAATTCGAACCAGGTGAAGTTAAACTTATGTCACTTGAGGAGTTTTAGGTGAAACACACTGAGAGACTAAAGTGTTTTTATCTTAAAAGTATGTATATTATGTTCTGTTTTGGCTTAATTATTGCTCTGAATATGTTGTTTTTGAGTTTATGCCAGTTAACGATTAATCCATTTCTAAATTAGTTGACGATTATTTCAATAATCTGATGGAAATATCTTTGTACACTTTAAATAAGAAATACAGGAGCTTATTTTAAGTTATAATGAAAAAGTACTAGTTCCACTGGCAGAGTATTTCACTAATAACGTGTCTTTTTTAATCAATATTAAGAAATTATTGACTTAAAATAAACTCTTATTTCTTGCTGAAAGGTGACTTGTAAATGATTTTAGTCTTATTTCAACTGTAGCAAGATATTTGCACTAGAAGCTAGTCCTGCAGGATCACTCTGTAGGATTCAGTGTTTCTGCAGTGCACGTTTAATCGTTCGAGCTCTGATCGCCTCCTCTTCGCTCTTCATCGTTGCCTCCAGGACACAGCGGAGTCTCTGTGGTGCCGAGCCAGATGAACTCTCTGGGCGATGGGCTCGAGGCCGAACTTCCTACCTCCCCCGCGCCAGCGCCCATTTGTGTGCCATCGTCTCAAGAGAGGGAGGACTCCATAGACAGCAGCACCCTCCTGGTGGGCCCTGACACGCCAACAGATGGCCACGCCCCCGCCCCTCTGCCCGCAGACTGCACGTCCTCCCTCAGCACTGTGGTATAGGAGCGAAGGACGGAGCCGCACCCGGATCTCACTAGTCAGAACTGCAGGCTGTTGATGTCGGCTGCAGGGAACAGCCTTGTGTTTTGTACAGACGTAAAAGAAGGCGCGGCGACTGTTTTCTTACAGCGGGGTTTTTCCTTCTGAAGACAAAGTGTTTGGTTTTGTTTGCTTTTTGAAGACACTGGCATCCGAGGGAGCAGCAAGGACTGATTCTGTACAAAAAAAAAAAAAAAACAAAAAACAAAAAAAAAAAACAAATCATCCCAGAAATTTGACATGGCTGCACTCCTTGTTTTGTTGCTGAGAAGCAGCCTAATTGGGTGAAACCCGTCTGCTGTAAATGCTCCCTGAGGTTCAGACTTTATACCTGTGTGTTTCAGTCCCGCACAGCATCAAACTACCAACCCAGCTTTAGTTGCTTGTACGCTTTTTGTTGAGTCACACTTTGAAACGGCAGCGTCTTTACCGATCTCCAAGCTACTATAACTTCCACACTGTCTGCTGCAGCATGACCCAGAGCTGATGAGAACCTTCATTTTTACAATCCGATCTAAGCAGCCGTCTTCCAGATTTATAGCACAGATTGGCAGATGTTTTATAGCTCAGAAGGTGTTTGGACGTCTATTACTGTTGGGTTTTTATCGGGTTTTGCTGACAAAAAGCTTTAGACGTCAGCAGACTGTGTTGATGCTGGTTGTTATCAGTTTGGTGTTTCGTTTGTTGATTAATTTATGACTGCAGGCTGTAATTTTGGTTGCTTGTTGGAAACGTGTAAGCTGATTTTTGATCAACGATGTGACAAAACCTGGTTACTGTATGGGTAAAGATTAGAGATGAAGGTGTTTCATAAAAGGAAAAAAAAAAAAAAGGTTTCTCCCATTATGAATGAAGTCATGCTAACATTCAAATGATGTATTATTTGTGGTTGAGCCGTTGTGTACAGTCTTCACGCATTGGTTTGTGAGGTCAGCTCGTCGCTTCCTGTCCATCCCAGAATGTGCCAGCCAGGCGTGGGCTGGCATCACGTTTTCTTGGTGACATGATTTTAGTAAAAACATGTATATCAAGATATTTTCATGCAACTGTGAAGCAAAAAGGCAGCGTATTGCGTGATCTTATCGGTTTAATTAAAAGCATACCTTGGTGTTGCTAAAACAATCTGAGATTTTGGTTATTATAGGTAAAATAATGTCGCAGATTAAACTGGATTTATTCTAAAACATAAAACAGAGAATAAACACAAACTACATATAGCAGCCATTTTCAGCCAATGTTCCTATTTAATCATGTAATTCTGGACGAGTATGGAAAATTCTTCATGTTATTATTAGATCAAGGTGTGAGGTTTCCCCAAAATGTAATATTCTAATGAAATAAAAAGACTTTCTGCATTGCCATGCAGACAAATATTGACTAAAAGACATGACCAGCTCCAAAAGCAAACTCATTCTGAAGTTAATCAATTAAAATGATTTGCAAACAACTCGATTAGTTGTTCGTGTAATCCAAGGACAAATGAATGAAACAGTCCTTGGATAAATGAAAACAGTTAAGTACTTTTTGGCTTCTGGACTCTGTTAAAACATGTGGTCTTTAAAATTGGCCTTTAGATGCCAAAAAAACATGAATTACATTGATTTCTGGAGATGGATCAAAAGCTTTAGAGTCTTTACTTCATTACTGTACATCATATTAATGCTCAGTTTAAAAATCCATATGTCTATTTGGATTGGAGATAAGTGTTTCCAAAAATATAGTGGACTATCCCTTTAACACACTGCTGAATTGTAAACCTACCAAATAATAAACCTCAATCTAGTCAATGTTTTGTTTTTATTTGCTGAAATATTCAGCCTGTCATAAAAGCTACCAGAAAAAACAATCAAATTTGAAGTGTAAACTTTGTAGTAACCATGAGTGGAGAATATTTCAGCTTTTTTCCCAGTTTAAAAACTCGGCAAACTGATCAATCTCAGCTCTATCTAGCCTGCAGTCCGCTGCTGAACGTACAAAGCTAGATAACTAGTTTCAAATCAGAAATGTTTCCAAACAGCCTGATTTCTTGTCCCTGAAATCCAAGCCCAAGTTTGGTCCCTCAGCGCTGCCTCTGGCGTCTTATTAAAGGGAATCAAACGGGTGGCCAGCCCATGCCTGCGTTGAACCTCTGCAGAACATGCTGGTCTCTGCAAAACTGTTGCTGTTCTTGTTTTGTCATTTTCTCTCTTTCATGAAATGTGTATTTAAAAAAAAAAAAAAAAGAAATCTTAAGTTTGGAGCAAGTAAGACGACAATCGTTGGATTCATTCGAGGATGGATTCGACGGAGTTGGGAGTTTTTTTTTTTCTCTTTCTGTTTTTGTTTTGGAGTTTCCTCCATCACCACCAGCAGCATCCAAACTCTTATGATCCGCCCCCCAAAAACGGCTTAAAACATGTCTCATGTTCGAATGTACTGAATATATATATATATACATATATAATACATGACTTTTTCTGCTCATCTTTAACTCATTTCTTTGTTTTTATTTTCCACTTTTTGCATCGACAATCCACAGCGGATCATCCAGCAATCAGCCGTGTTTTCAGACGCTGCCAAACGCGAGCATGTGTGTTTAACAGATGGTGTTCAGTTCTGTTTGCACCATCTTTGTTTTGGTTTTCTTCCTGCTTTATGTACCTTTTTGGTGCATGTTTTTTTTTTATGTGTTGGCATGCCGAGGGGTCATTTTTAGCACAACAGTGTACAGTAGATTTAAAGGCTCATACATGTAGTTCAGCGTTTTGTATGAACTGAAAGCCAAGAGGGGGAGAAGGGGGGTTGATGGTGGAGAGGGGATTGTAATGCAACCTATGCTACATTTCATTGTCTCTTATTTGACAGCCCTTAAATTAAAAACGGGGGGGAAAATAAAAAGCTTGTGTTTTTCTGACAAAGATCTACATCTGATCTTAATAAGCTGCACTGCGAAATCCGAGCTGGGACCACGATCCAAACTTCACGCTGGACAGACGCGACATTGATCCTCGTCCATTTTTTTCTTCTTTTTTTTTTTGTCCCTTCTTCGTCAAGGAAATCCCTCCACCTGACCAAATGTCAAAGAGATTTAAGGTGGAATGCAGGGAAATCCCCCTCCACGCCCCGACCTAAACGGTGAGACGGGGGGGGGTATGGGGGGGGGGCGCCCGGAGGTTGAGACGATTTGAAGGAAAGCGACTATAATGCGGCTCAGAGTGACTCATACGGCAGCAGGCGGAGCGGAGAGAGTGATACCCAGCTGGAGAGCGTTGTCTGGGATGAAAGGAGGCTTTGTCCCCCTCAAACTCCCCGCGGGGCAACGAGTGACAGAATCACAAAATGTATTCCTGATGAAAGAGACCAAAAAACGGCTCAATCAGGTTGGAGACCAAACTGGAGTCAAATTACAAAGCTGAGCTTTCACTGGGTTGAATTTAAGGAGCAGAAATAATAATACAAAAAAAATAACATTTTTCTTCAGGCTTGGATCGTAAAATTAACTTTTCAATGTTTTTTTTGTTTTTTTTCATTGTATTCAAGCCGTGAGATTAAAGTTGAGGGTTTTATTTCGACTTGCACAATAAAGTGACTTATTTTGATATTATTGGAGTAACTTTAAAATGCTGTTTTTAGCAAAATTAACTTTTTAAATTCATATTTTGAAGTCAAACTATGAAAGTGAAAATACTTTTTTTATATGGATCATAAAAATAACTTTTGATTCATTTATTTTGTTGCATTCAAGCCATAAAATTAAAATTCATTATAATTTTTTTAAAATCATGTAATGAGATTACTTTTATATTTATGTCATTAGAGTTAAACCATAACACAAATATAAACTTTTTGTTTGTTTGTTTTTAATATCTGGACCCTAAAATTAGCTTTTTAAATGTATCTTTATTGGAACTAAAATAAAATTAAAACGCATATTTTCTGACCCTCTTCTTTCTAGATATAAACCATGAAACTAACTATTTTAATTCCCTTATAGTGCTGAAGGCATTAGATTATCTTTTTAATTTTCAGTATTGTACTATAAAATGACCTATTCTTACTTCATTTAAATTATTGAATTTTTAGACCATAGCATTAAAATGTGTCTTTATTTTTTGTTTGTTTTAATTTTTGTGTGTTTGTTTCAGATTTGGACCATAAAATTTGCCTTTTAATTTTAAAACTAAACTAATTAAAATGTTTTTTTGTTTTTTTTTATTAATATTTTCGCCATCAAATGACCTAATTTGATTTATTTATGTCATGTTACGACTATAACTTAACACGGACCGTTAAAAAAAAAAAAAAAAAGTATCAAATTTATTGGATTAAATAATGAAATGGTTGGCATTAGACCATAAAATGACGATGTAATTCAGTGCGTTCAGAGCATTAAAACAACTTTTTGCGCACAGTGATAAAAGCACGACCTCTGGCTCTGATGAATGGGTCTTGTTACTAGTCACTGAGCATCTCCGATGGCTGCAGGGAGGAGGGGTGAAGCCGCCTCGCATCAATGAGGCTGTTGATCAGAAAGGACCACTGGACTGGCAATGACACAGTTCACTGATCAGCCCCAGAGAAAATAAAAGCCGGACGTTCCTGCAGATCCGTCTTCATTCTACCTCAACGCACTGAGACGGCTGAGCCACCATGCAGCGGAGCGCGGCTCTCCTCGCGCTCCTGCTCCTGTGCGCTGATTCACGTAAGAGTTCGAGTCGATGTCAGGAATTGAGTTTGAGAAAACATCTGGTTGATTGTGCTGGTTATTTGTGTCTTCCAGAGGATTATTGCTACGATGAGCCGGGATGTGGTGAGTAAACCAATAACCATCAGTTTGGTGACCGATGAAAAGGCTTGGTTTCTTTTTCAGCTGCTTTGTGTCTAAATCTTTTCAATTCAGGACTAAATTTATAGACGATTTTAAGCCTGTTGTACCAAAATATAATAAAACACTTTATCTCCAAATAACTCATCGTCTCAGCTTCTTATTAAACATCTTCTGTAGATTTTTTTTCCATCTCCTCTCGGTTAACAGAAACTTTCAGAGTTTCATTGTTGAAACTGATTTTTTTTTATTTATTTTTTTGATTTTCTCAAACCACCTTGTTGTTCTTGAAGACAATAAAAGCCTACAAATGCATGTGTGCTCAAATATAGTCATAAACCCTCAAATATCTGGTTAAACGTCCTTTAGTGACAGGAAACTATTTGCTTTTTGTCGCTGTCAACTCCTAGGATTATTCAAGTATGACCAGAAATGCTCAACAGAGGCACCAGAATTCAAAGCATGTAGTTTTTTTTTTTCGGTTTGTATTTATAGTTTTATGTTTTTAAATGGGCCTCATGCGCCCCCTTTTCTAATGGCGCCCTGGGCAGCTGCCTATATGGTCACCACTGTTTCCTTTTGAAGAGTTTGATTTAAAGTGCAGTTCAATCATTTGGTCCCATAATCTCAGGTTTGCGAGGAAGTTTGAAGATGTTGATTTTAGGAGAAATCACTTCTTTCTTATTTGGCGCCGTTTCAGTCGGCGCCAAATCTTCACAGATTCAGCCACCAAAGCCGAATCCTGATAAACCTTATTTCAACTTTGTGGGAAATGATACAAAACGCGCATCCAAAGCTGCTTTAGAACGACAATTGACAAAAATCTGATAGATTTTATGGAAAAGCTCTCTTCCCAATGCTATCAATAGCATATTTCTGAAAGTATAATGTATGTTAAAGTATAAAAGGTATAACTGTAACCTTCAGTTTCAGAGAAAACCTGCATTAAGCTGGTACTTGTGGACCATATTTTTGTTAACATTTATTGGCTACACATGGGGCCCAAACAGGTACGATGGCAAGAAGGAGGGTCACATATTTTAGAGTTAGGGTCAGGGGTTGGGGTTAGGGTTAGGGGTTAGGGTTTAGGGTTAGGGTTACTTTCCTTGCTCTCGTTCTGCTTCTTGAAACACATGTTTAACTTTTATCTTGATCCTGTTCTGGAGAGTCCGGTCCACTCAGCGATTTGTCTCTTCACCTCTGCATCAGATCCATATTCATGGGGCGACTCCTTCCCTTCGTGTCACCCTCTGCTCGAGCGCCACCACTCTCCCATCAACCTGGACCGTCACTTGGTCCGAAACGACTCCTTGGGGCCGTTGCATCTCGAGGGTTTCGACGCGGTCCAGGCAGGCCACTGGACGCTAGAGAACGACGGACACTCCGGTGAGCATCCTGCAGATCCTCCTCACCAACAGAGAGTTCCGTGTTTGGATTTCACATCCGTGTTGTGTCCTCTTCCCCCTCCTCCTCCTCCTCCTCCTCCTTCAGTTTTGCTACAGGTTGGCAGCGGCATGGCTGTGAGCGGCGGAGGTCTTCCAGATGTTTACCACACCATCCAGCTGCACTTCCACTGGGGAGGCCTGGCGACCAACGGCTCTGAGCACACGGTGGACGGGCGCAGATATCCGATGGAGGTACAGTATGGTCAGTAGGCAGCTCTACTCCGTCTGTTTCAGCGGGCTGCCGCGCCGCAGCCGCCCCTTAATCCCTCCGCGCCGCTTTCCATGTCGTCCACAGATGCACATCGTCAACATGAAGTCCATCCACCCCAATGAGTCCGCAGCTTTGGACGATCCCACAGGATTTGCTGTTCTTGGCTTCTTCATTGATGTCAGTTGATGCAGCAGCTTTAGTTATAACGTGGCTGCAGGTTTTGCATAAGGTTGTGTCTTTTGTTGCAGGTTGTTTATGCAGACAATGTTCAGTTTGGACACATTTCGCAAAAACTGTCTTCTGTCGCGTACAGAGGTTAGAACTCGCCATTTACAATCACTGAAAAAACTCAATTTGACCAAGTATTTTCAGCCTCGCTTCCAGTGCAAACATCTTAAAACACTTGAAATAAGACAAAGCTAAATCACTAAGAACTTTTCAGCAAGATACAGGAGCTTATTTTAGGTAAACGGATCCTTAATTTTCATTTTTATAAAAGTTCTAGCTTCACTTTTAACGAGACATTTTTCTCTTCCTATTAGAGAAATAATCTGCTATGATTATTTCATGGCAGATTAGGGTTAGGGTTAGGGCAAACCCTAACCCTAACTTGATGAAGATAGGGCTAGTAACTCATCAAGCTAGAGTTACTAGAGCTTCTTCATCAATATGTAGGGATCATTTACTTGAAATTTTGCTGAAAACTTGCGTGTGGGTTTGTTTTGTCTTGTTTCACATGCATTGAGACATTTTCACGAGAAACTAGAACAAAACTACTTGGTAAGACTTTGCTTTTGCAGGTTTCTAACGTGGCTGTGCATCTTTTCCTCAAGGTCAGACGACTAAAGTAAAGCCATTCCCACTCCTGAGTCTCCTGCCAAAGCACAACATGAGTCAGTATTACCGTTACTCCGGCAGCCTCACCACGCCGCCCTGCTCTCAGGCCGTAGTTTGGACTCTCTATGAGGTCCCCATCTACATCTCCTGGTCCCAGGTTGGTTCCGGTTCCTGAAACAAAAATCACAGGATTCCTGCCTGGCTGTCAAAAGAAAAATGATTTCTCTTCCTCAGCTGGCTCAGTTTACCTCACAGATCTTCTCGACAGAGGAAGACGCAGAGCAGGTGACGCCTCTGCAGAACAACTTCAGACACGTCCATCCCACCTTCAGCCGCAGCGTGTCGGCCTCCAGAGACGCTGGGCTCCTCGGGGGGGCGGCCGGTCGACCGATCCGGTCAGACCTGCTGCTGATCATCGTCCTGGGCGGTTTCATCTTCAAACTTTAACGCTCCTGTTGTCCCACAATGATGTCTGCGATTTCTATAAAAACCTCACTGGAACGTGTCAAAGGGTCCTTTGTCTTTGTTTTGATGTTTTCTTTTAAATCTGATTCCGAGATAAGTTCTTATTTTGTATATTTTTACTTGAACTAGACCAAAAAAGTGGAATGGTGTTGTGACTTATGTAGATTTGTCATTAGAGCAGGAGGTAAAGTTGGGAAAAATCTTCCATGAAATGGATGAAAATACAATGTATTATTGTAACCTGGCTCAAAATATTGTTGTTTTTTGTTCTTTAATAACCAAAACCGATTAAAAAACAAAAGCAGAATGTTACAGACCAAATCTCATCATTTTATGACGATAAACGTCCAGATCTTTGCTCTGAATGAGGTCCAGCTAACCAGAAACAGTGTAAAATGATTTTTTTTTTTTAAAAAATCAATCAATATCTTCTAAAAATACTCAAATCACTTATTATAATTATTCTGTATTTAACTTTCTTCCATCATTCCTCCCTGCTGAAGAAGAACCCAGCATGATGCTGCCACTGCTGTGTTTCACTGGCAGATTTACGGAGCGCACAGCGAATTATTGTTTTCCCAACCGAGCTGTGGGTCTCTGCAGCTCCTCCGCGGTCACCACGAACACCTTGGTCCTGCTAAACATTTTTGCAGTTTAGCTTCTCTTGCGTCACAACAATAAATACAAAACAGCTGCTGTAATTTAAATGCTACAATAGTTTCACTTCAGCTGGATCTCGCACAATAAATATATATAATATATATATAAAACAACCGACCTGTTTAACGGATGCATCTGCTTTTGAAATGAAACTTTAAACAAGAAAAATTACATAAAATGTGACTTTAAAACATGAGAGAGAGTCTGAAGTTTTAAGTTTAACACATTTGTTATTTAGTCTTCGCATTGGGACAGAATAACACTAAATAATTTATTCATTCCAACAATTTAGTCAAGTCAGATTAGCATTAATTCAACACATTTTTACTCAAGTAAAAGTAAAAAAGTGTTTGGTAAGAAGATTACTCAAGTACAGAGTGCTAATCAAATTATTTGATTTAATCTTTATAAATTAAATCAGACAAAAACAACAGAGTTAAGTGCTAAATTTGGTATTTTAAAACACAAAAATGAAAAAAAAAAACCCCACATATCATTACAATATAACAAATTAAGACAGAAGAAACACTTTTCCAAATATAATTCTCTTCCTGTGCAGATTTACTGTGTCCAGTTCGACCTTGAAATGTCTCAGCAGGCTTAGTAGATACAAACTAACATCCTTGTGTTGCAGTAGTTTTCATTTTATTATGCTAAAAGGTTAAAATAGTTTCCATCTAAGGAAACAGGGAACAAGCCAATCAGGAGAGGACCATTCGGCAATGCAGCCAATCAGATGAAAGAGAGCCAGAGATCATCCAGTCAGTTTATTTCACACTCTTTGGTTTCATCTGATGAATATTCAGATATACTGAAAAATATGCCACGTTTAATAAAAAGCAAATAAAGAGGCTAAACTTATTCATTCACTATTTTGTCTAATACAAATCAGACAAATACCAGGTGCAGTGCAGCTTCAGGTCATTTCATACAAACAAAATAAAACAGTTTAAGATATCAGTCATCATGAGAGAATATCCCAAAGCTTTGTCAGCAAAGCTCTACTTTTAACCTGCATGATGATATTTACTCTCATCTTTCCTGACAATCATTTTCAGATCATTTTTTTTGTCCAACAACAGGATGTTACTATGGTGACCTCTGGCCGGCAATGTGGGATTTGTTGAATAAATCTGGGAACACGGAGCAGCAGCATTTTGATTCGGACCAGTCAGTTGGGGCTCAGCAGATGGAGTCGGGTGTTAGTTTGGCTCCCATGATGCTTCGCTCAGCCCTGCCTCTCCGCTTGTGGTCCCACCATCCTGCCACAGCCTCGGGTCAACACACACACGCACGCACACGCACACACACACACACACACACACACACACACACACACACACACACACCTGATTAATGCTGCCATGTTATTCTGAACAAGTGGAATAATTTTATGACTTTCAGACATAATCCATAACTAAAAATTCAGACATATTTAAAATCTTCTTTCTAACTTATAAAGGGTATTAGTCGCTTTAAAACATGGCACAAAATCCATTTTTTCTATTTTATTTAAACTAAATTCATGCAGAGCCTGTAAAACCAAACCACTTGATTCATTTGACCAACATTTGAGTCGTTTCATTTGAGAGATGATGGGTAAAGATTAAATATAAATCAATAAGAAGCACTTTACTCTTCAGAAATTAAGATTTTAATTTCAAAATAAGAAATAGTTTTGAATTTAAAATATTGTAACATCCCAGAAATAAATAAATCAGACTGAGTGAAGTTTGTCCTCTCCTTTTTTAAATCCATATTAAAATTATATTATGCTCTCTGAACCGTGTTAAGGTACTTTACATTTATAATAATAAACAACCACTGTTTATGGATGTATGCAAAAATTCTTTATTCGTCATTTTTTTTCTTTTTCATACACTTATAATAAATAGACACGAGAAGCGGGCTGAAACTTCAGTCCTCTTCCCAGTGCCGTTTCTGCACCTTTTTTTTAAATTTTTTTTTTTACTTTTTTTCCACACTGCAAAGAGCTTTTCATAGAATTTACAACAAAATTTAAAAAACCAAAAATAACAGGAGCTTGACACAAGCTGAATATCCTGCTACCAGCTGACCAGCTCAGCGCTCGCCCTCGTTATGATACACACACATCCGAGCTGTGTTCAAGTAGCAAATCCCAAGAAACAAACAAAAATATATATATATATATATATTTTTATATCGTATTCACAGTTAAACTACTTACACGTTTTAGGATCTCAAAGCAAATGGGCAGAAAAATGAAGACGTTTCCACAAGAAACAATCTTTCAAAAAGGGAAGTGGAAGCTTTTCCTGTACACAGTGGACCTTTTTAAATAAACAACCTCTAAGCCATCAGCTCCTTTCACAGATCCCTGAAAATATTTAAATATTCAGTCTTTTGTTTTTAAAAAAAAAAAAAGGAAAAAAAAAAAAAAAGCATCTTAAAAGTGTTACATTTCTGAAGATAAAAAAAGTTTTAGATCTTCTGTACAGATTCTCATATACAATATGAACATCAGAGGTGAAAAAAACCCCAAAACAAACAAAACGAACAGAAACCTGCATTATTAACCCAAGTGAATGAAAAGCGACAACTGACTTGGTCTTCCAGGGCTTGAGAAGGAGAGGGGCACAGGTGTGGGCCCTCGAGTGCATTTAGTATTTTATCTTTCATCTAAACAAAGACAGAGAGGCTCCGGCGAGGAGGCCGCAGGCGCCTCGATGTTACTGAAAATACAACAAAACATGATCATCAAGAGAGGTGAAAAGTTCCTCGCGGTTGCTTGTTAACACATCAGCAGCTTCCTCATGATTAAACAGAAACAGTCGTACATTAATTAACTAATTAATTAATTAATTTGGCACTTAAAATGATGAATAAACCGCCTCTCGGGCTGAAAACTCAAGATTAGCCTCGTTGCTGTTCGGCCAGCAGGGGGCAGCGCACACACATTCCTGCACCTTCAGGTACCCACACTCATTCACGCAAAAACACGCACCCATACATAGTGTATCTGAACAAACAGGCATGAAAATGCCGAAACAAACTGTTAGGAAAAAAAAAAAAAAAAAAAAAGTAAATATATCGGAATATGATTAATGCAAATTTTTGCAGAACATCGTTAAACCTTTGCATAAACTAACAGGAAGCAGCACGACCCGTCCTGGACAGGTGGAAGATGCTTGAATGCTCCAGATGTAACCATTCGTATCTCGGTCTAGTTTGATTTACTTCGCGCAGGGAAGGAAGTGGAGAGAACGCTCCGCCTTCCGCTCGTTTGCTCCAAAGAGGAAGCAGCCTCAGGCATCTTAAAGTGTTACAGAGCAGCTGAACATGTGAGTTTGTTTTTCCTTGTACCACAAGTGGTGTTTTGGGGTAAAGCTTATGAGACAAATGAGAGGAGAAAAGTGTAAAATAAAATCGAGCCGAGCCGAACCGAGCCGAGCCGAGCCGAGCCGAGCCGAACCGAGCCGAACCGAGCCGAACCGAGCCGGGACTGGATGCTGCAGGAATCGTGCAGAAATACTGGGGAGAAAAAGTCACACTGGCAGAAAAATAACAAACACAGTTTCATTTGAAGAGCACCGTGAATCGTAAACAATCTAGAGTTTAATGTATGAAGACTGCAGGTCAGGTAGCTTAGCTGGACCCGGGTGAAGCGCCGGGTCGCTTCACGCTGCGAGGGGGGGTCCGTTAGTTGAGCGTCCCCCTGCAGTTCTCCGCCCCACACAGACACGGGATCTTCTCGTCCTCGATGGGGAACTTGTAGTCGTACGTGATCTCCTCGTTCACGTTGATCGGCTGCCTGGAGTAAATCACGATCTTCTTCTGAGACTCAACCGTGATGACTTTAGCATAACAGTTGGGCTGCAAACGACAAATAAACAATAACAAAGTCGTAAAAACAATGTTTTTTTTTTTTGTTTGTTTGTGTTGGTGAAATGAAGATGATTTGCCCTACGTTGCAGCTGTGGTTGATGAAACGGGCAAAGTTGCCACATTTGGTAGCGTCGATGATGGTGTCGTGGTCCACGCGGAACATGTAGCTGCTGCCGATGCCCTCCTCCTCGTAGCGCTTCTCCCGCATGTCGGCGATCACCTGGCAACCAAAAAGGCACAAAGGTTTCCGTCAATCCTGCTCAGCTTTACACCGTTAGCACCCAAATATTCCTGCATGTTACGGCGGCGTTAGTTTGTCTCTTCTGTGTTTTTTCTGGTCATAAATACTGAATACAAGAAATAGGAATAGGAGAAACTGATAAAACATTAGTAGAGATGTCTCTGCATTTGTACTTTTTAAAATTAAATCATATTGGACATCTTATCACAAGATGACTGTTTTTGATTTTTTTGCAATAATCAACGATTTTTACCATTTTTGTAAAAAAAAAAAAATGTGGGTAAAAAACTGGAAGAACTGATTGATGAATGTTTTGATGTCTGGAATATAAAGGCCCACATAAAAAGATATGGTGGCCAGATTTGCCCCATGGGCCTCAACTTTGACATGTGTGGTATAGATGGAGCCTAACTGCGTCTCACCTGTCGGATGTTTTGCCCCACGTACTCAATCACCATCTCATCAGCAGCAATGGGCTCCATGGCGAACAGACCCCAGTCGTGGATGTGCGACTTGCAGAATCGTATCTTCTTCTTACGGAACTAAAAAGGACAAAAATGCACAATGAAGAAAAATCCTTTGCTTGCACCGCAGCAGTTTTGCTCTTGCGAAATGGTCCTCCATGGGAACCAGATGACTGGATTACCTTCAGCTGGTTGAACTTGAGCAGGTCGCTGTCGCATGCGAAAGACGAGAGCAGCCGCCGCTGCTCTGACCGGCGCTCTGAGCCGGCTCTGGTGGACGCGTGGACCTGTGCGGGAATGCTCATCCCCTGCGACAGTTCAGCACCCAGGTTAACGCCCAGCAACACACACACACACGTGTGATAATTATATAAAAGTTCCACCCACCTGCGTGTCGACCGGCGGCTCCTCCGACTGCACCCGGGAGCTCTGCAGGTACTTCACCTTGTCCTTCTTGTCAATCTTGTAGTATCCCTCGCTCCGGGCGCAGCCGGTGGCATGGTCCCGCATGCCGTCATCTCTCCTCTTCTTCTTCACCCCGGGGATGTGGGTCGGTGCAGAGAAGTCAAGGAAAAAAATTAAATCACCCAGAACTTCCAGAACGTACCTCGTTTGCACACTTTTCCCACAGCAAAATTCAAGCTTTTCAAACATTTTCAAGGTGACGTTTCCAAAGTTCACCGACACAACACAATACAAATAAACTAAAGAATCGAATATCGCTATTTATGACATTATGTGTCACCGTTATTTGTAATGACTTGTGATTGTACATTCTACAGCATAGAACACAAAAATTATTTTAGGGCTAACTTACCTAAAACAAGAGAGTTTAGTTTGAATTAACTTCAGACAGAAGGAATAAATAATTTTTTAAAAAAAAGTCTTTTGTCTATTGTCTTTCCCAGTGTTAGTCAAACATTAGGGAAATTTATTACCAAACTATTATTATTTAAATCATTGTAATCAATTTAGTAATCGATCGATCATTAACTGGACAATAGAGAAGGAAAAAGGCCGATAGATGAAAGAACAACACACTCAAAGCAGGAATTGAGCCAAAACTGTTTGAAAAATAAAGTTTTCATTCAAGATAAAAAAAAAGAAAAGCTTCTTTTTCTGTAAATCTGTTCTTCTCAGAACTCCTCAAGTGCAGTTTTAGCGCCACCTGGTACAAATTCTGTAACAAACAAAAAATCTAGCAAGCACCTTGTGCTGTCCAACTATTTATCTGATAATCAATAAAATACTTAACACAGCAGCCATACAATCTATTGCTAATCAGTCCGGCATAAAGGGCTGAGTTTTTACAAGTTAATGTTATTAGTATGTTTTAGTTACAGATGTATCTCCTGCTACTGTCACATTTTAGGCAATAAAGTGTTTGCTTTCTTATTTAGAAATGAATGAATTAATTTATTTGCTCAAGTGGTTAAAAGAAAAATATGCAGAACATGAAATGTTTGAATCTGATTGTCATAATAATCTTTTACTAAAATAATCATTAGTTGCTGCCTTACAATATACAGAAATCGACACCTTTCAAAGATGTCAAGAATCTGTGCGAACCCTGTTTAACCACCAGGGGGAGCTGCTCTTTGATTCACACACACATTCAGATTGTAAACAAGAGGTTTTGATTGATGGAACCAGGAGCAGCAGTAAAGGATATAAGGATGGTTGACCCAAAGTGTGTCGTTGAGCCAGTCGTTGCCGTTGTCCTGCTGGAGCATCTTGTCGTACGTGATCTGCAGCAGCCGGATGTCCTCCTCGTCGATGCCTTCGTTCCAGATGTCGTACAGGATGGTCATCTCTTCGAAGTCGGAGCGCGGCTTGAAGTAGGCGCGCGGCGGCGTGGTGACCGGGGACAGGCTGTCCAGCAGCAGCTCCTCCCAGCAACGCCGCGTCTTGCGAGCCGGCTTGGTGACGGCGGGCGGCTCCTCGTCGTAGGAGGGGAAGCCGTCTTCGGCGGGCAGCAGCGTCTGCGGCTCCACGTCTCTTTCCCGGAAGTCCAGGCTGGTGTGTTTGGGAGATCGGACCGTCGTCAGGGAGATGCCCTCCAGAGGCGGAGCCTGGGGCACATCAGTGGACTCGGAGGAAAACTCGTCGCCGGGGGACGAGACTGCGGCCTTTTTGATTTTGGGTCGCCCCGGTTTCTTCTTGGAGGCGGTGGCGTCAGACATCACGGGGATATCGCCCGAGACGCCGGTGGGTAGATCTTCAGGCGCGACGGCTGAGTGATCGGCTCCGGCTGCCAGTGACGGAGGAGCGCTGATCGGCGGCTCCTTGAAAACAGGCCGCTCATCAAAGCTCTTCCTGTTCAGCGTCAAGGCTGCAGGTTCGGGGAAGACAGGCGTGAAGGTTAAGTCTCTACCGGGAGTTCGAGGGACGCCAGCGCTGAGGACGGGGGACTGGGATGGGTAGGAGAAGGGGCTTCCGGGGATGTGAGGTGAGCTGAGCAACAGGCTGCTGCCTGTCAGAGGGGCGTCGCTGCCTGGCGTGTTGGGGATCGTGTCGGTGCTCTGGGATTTCCCTAGACAGCGGGCGCGCTCCATCAGGTCCCGGCCCGGCGTGCGAGGGATGTCCTCGTCCGTGGGGAGCCGGGGTCGCTGAGGGAACTCAGGCAAGGGCCCGGGGGGCGGGTGGAGCAGGGAACGACTCTCTATGGCAGGGTGAGGGGGGAGAGGGAGGTGGATGGAGGACGTGGAGACGGACTTCGGGGCAGGTGCGGCAGGATGGGAGGGAGGTAACTGAGTCGGGGTGCAGGGCACTTCCTCAGGCTCTGCTTTACCTTTGGGTTTGACCTCCTGGTCGCCGTCAGGGAGGGCGCCGGTGGGGGTCGAGGGCCGGAGGCCTGCTACGTGGTCCTGAGGCTCAAGCTTGACGTCAACACAGACTTTCTCCTCTTTGACTATTAAAAACAAAATAAAAAAAAGATGTTACAATTTGAGTTTCACGATTTTTATCTTAAAATGATTAAAACAGTAAAATTTGAGTGATTCGGTCAGGATTTAGTTGATCCCTGAAGCCCCCTGCACTGGTGGCAGCTGCACTCCTGGCTAGGGGCTCTAGGGGTGAAGAGGTTTTAAATACCCTTGAACCCTGGACACAAGAAGGGAAGTAATGACACTAGGAAGGAAAGAAGGAAGGAAGGAATGACAAAAAGGAAGTAATAATGTGTGAGTGAGTGAGTAGGAAGAAAGGAAGGAAGCCAATATATCTTTCCATTCTCTTATTTTCCTCACTCTTATCCAGACCTGAAACGAACTTAAACTGTATTCCAGATGTTTCCGTTCTGTTTCCAGATGTTGCACAGTTGGAACCTTGCAGGTTTTGCACAAGGAGCTCAGTGTGGACCCTCACTCACCTCTGACCCCCTGGTGCGCCGGTGGCTTCAGCTCCTCGGGGGTCTCCTCTTCGGGAGGACTGGGAGGTCTGCGTTTGAACTTGCTGCTCCGCTCCTCTTCCTCTCTCCGCTCCTCCTTAAACTCCCGCACTTGGACGGTGGGAGGAGTCGCTGGTTTGGCATCTTCCTCTTTGTTCTCCTCCTCCTCGTCGGACGACGAGGATGAGGACGAGGAGGAAGACGATGTGGTCACGGCCTCTCTTCTGTCCACCTTCCGAGCGATCGCTTTCACGTCTTCCTCCGTCTCTTCCTCCTCTGAGCTCATCTCGTACTCGGAGTCGGAGCTTTCTCCCGACGAGTCGGAGCTTTCGACCGAGGAGTCGGAGCTGGCCTTGGAGGAAGCCGAGCTATCCACTTCTGCAAGTGATGACGCAAAACGGTCGATAACAGGGAAATAAAATCAAACCCGTAACAGACGTTTCTTGTCTGTGACGTACCGTCGTCGGACGAGTCTGACGATCCGCTGTCACTGGACGAGTCTCCATCTTTGTCTTCGTCCTCCTCGTCGGCACTCTCCTACGGGAACATCATCGTCATCATCGTGTCGTTTACCTGCATCCTCAAAGGATTTGTTTTTGAAGAGACTCACTTTGGCTGACGACAGCCTGTCTGGAACCTTGTCTTCATCGCGCTCCTCATCGACGGCGTCGGACAACGACTCTTCCTCCTCCTCCTTCTCCGAAGTGTCCATCTCCTCCTCTCCCTCGCTATCCAGTTCGAGCGGTCGCGAGGGCCGCCGCTTGGCCGAGGGGCCGTCGCCGGGCATTTTGGAGTCGTCTGACGGGAGTTCGGCTGCGTCTCTGTCTCTCTCTGGAAGACATTTGTCACCAAAACTGAGTGGGGGGGCTTTGGGAGAGTTTTCACACCGTTTATCTCATCTCTCAGCTGCACACTTTAATGTATTTTATTTGGAAGGAAGGAAGTAGAAGGACACTGTTTGCACACATTTCCTATCACAAAATTCAAGCACTTTTCAAACTTTTTCAGCACCATAATTTGAAGATCAAAACAATAGGAATGAACTAAAAAAAAAAAAAAAAAAAGATCTTCTGTGAAAGTATTCTACAGCAGGAACAAGGTAAACTAAAATATAACAACATTTTACACACTTATACTAATATTAAAAAATTTAAATATGAGAGTACAGAAATGATTTAGTCTTTTTTTTGATGTATCATTTTCCTTCCATAAGTCCTGATGAGTTACATCAAAGTTGGTGGATTGTTACCTTCATCCTCCAGTTCGTCGTCTGCTGGGGTGGCCGGTCGGGCTCGTTTGCTCTCTCCTCCCGTTGCTGTATCAGGTGGGTCCTTCCTTTTTACCTGAGTTAAAGGGTTAAAATGTTTTCATTGATATTTTAAAAAAAACAACATTACAAAACATAACATTATGTGACCAAACAAGTACATTATGGGATGACAAGGAGAGGTGAACGTGGCTTCGTGTATAACTCCACCGCAAAACTATCGAGTTTGATTTAAACGAAAAGCAGCGCTGGAAAGTTTCTCACCTTAAAGGACGGCAAGCGGATGGCTCCTCGCAAACCCATCCCCAGACCCATCCCTTCGTAGCCGAGCCCTTCTCCTTTATTCCAGTTCTCCAACAGACTGGAACCTATCGTCTCTTTGGGTTTGGGTCGCTCTTCTTCTTTGCTCTCAGCACCTTTCACTGGAGTCAGAGATGCCTGGAGAAAATGGAAAGGTGTTTTGGTTTCTAGAAATCCAAAAAAGCCCAAAACAAAACCTCAAAATAACCTCTTTTTTATCTAATCTATTTTAAGAAATAAGACAGAGAGACACATGAAACTCTCATAAACAGCAGTTTGCAAAGAAAGGACAGCTGTTGATTTGGTTGACATCAATCAAACGTGATTTCGAGGGTATTTGCATTCATAAAAACATAGTGAATGTCAGAGCAGATGCATCATTTCTGCCTATTGTCCCACTGACAGAATCTACGCAATTAATTCAAAACTACTGGCTGAGTTTATGAGAGCTGGACCACAGGGAGGCAAATCTGCAGCAACCTCACAGAAAGGTCATTATCTGCTACAAAGAACTGATGATTCAAAGGGGAATGATTTCTCCCGACGTTGGTGTAGATGGTTTAGGGTTTTATCTATTTTCAGATTGCGGTGCAAACATACACATTTCAGGAAGTTTGTATTTTACCTTTGCCGAATGCTCTTTCTTATCCCACCACTCGTCGAATGCCCTGAAAGCCACCACCTCCACCATTTTGCGGTTGAGGTCCCTCTTCATGATGGCCTTCAGCTCCTTGACGATGACCAGCAGCACGCCGTCAACGGTGGCTTTATGAGGGTCCTCTTTTTTCGTCTCGTAGCCCGGCGGAGGAACCGTGGGGTTGAACTGTGGTAAACTGGGATGGTGCCACTGTTGCCCTGGCACGCCGGTGCTGCACGCCGGAGCGGCGGCGTCCAGTGAAAACGGCGGGTAGAGCCCGCCAAACTGCCCCGAGGTGCCGCCGTCCATGAAGAGCGGATACGAATACGGCCCCCTGGTCTGAGTCATGCGGCTCAGCATCTGCTGCTGCATCTGGAAGGATATGTGCATCGTGTTCCACCGTTCCCACGGCACGCAGTTCATGAGACCCATCATCTGGATCACGTCCTGATGATAGTGGCCGATGGGCGGGATCATATGGGGAGGCACTCCATGGTGACCGCGCAGGTGAGCGGGGAGCCCCAGCATGTTGGAGTGAGGGTCCAGGTGTTGAGGGGCGATGGCGAAGCCGGCTTGGTGCTGCATGGCGTGGTAGCTGCCAGGGTGCATGGACATGGTGTGCATGGGAGACACTGCTGAATTTACCACGATGCCCTTGGCACATTCCCCGCTGGTGATGGTCGCGCCTGGCATCTCGTCGTCTGAGATTTCCATGTCTTCTCCCGACGACTGCTGAGCCTGGGCGAGAAGGGGACAAACGCGTCAAGAGCCGGTATCTGCGCAGCCGTCAGCCTTTTTCTGTGTCTGCGCTGTCTGAGCAAATGAGATTGCATTCTTCAAACAACAGAATTAGATTGCTAATCCAGAGAACTTCTACTTCAGAGAGAGGTTTTAAAAACACTATTAAATAGACACGAAACGCTTCATCTGATTAATCTGATCATTAAGATGATCGTCAACTAATTCAGTAATCGTTATCTGGAAACTCAAAAAAAAAAATCCACTTGCTGAAAACAAAATACCATATTCAGCCAAACACTGTTCGAAACATATATAATGTATTAGGATGAAAACACCTTTATCAATATGTTTTACCCAAAACTCCTCAAGTGGTGCAGTTTTAGCTCTACCTGGTTCAAATTCACTAAATAATGCTATAGTATTGCATTTAAACAACAAAATGTTTATTTTCTTCTTTAAAAAAATGAATTTAATTTGTTTATCTTTCAAATTATTTATAATATTGTTAAATAAAACAAATCTGCATATATATGCCAATTTCTTTTCATCGACTAATCCTCAAAATAAGTGATAAAATTTATTCGTTAATTGTTATTACTATTAAACTATTTTATATTAAAACTGGTTAGGATTAATGAAGCTGATGCAGTTGAAACATTTAAATCAGAACTGAACTAGTGAATCTTTCAGAATTGCAGCTATAAATAATTCCAGCTCTAATCTGAGTTCAAAGTTTTGTATGCCCATTAGCACAGTCAAACACAGCTGACCTGTGGCTTTGGTCCGCACGGCTCCAAGCAGAGCTGATTGCCTCTTTCATTAGAACACAACAGTGGAGAAACTACAGAAAACTGTAATAACAAAATACAAATGAAGGAAAATATATTGATAGCTCTGGTGAAGATTCATAAAAATAACTTGTCACTAAATTGCCAATACGCCTAACTATCACATTAAAATAAAGTACCAAAAGCCTTTAAATACACACTTTTTTAATTGCCTTGTTGAACTGCAACATTTCCAGGAACTTTTAAATTGTAATGCGTGCTTCCTATTTTCTTGATGGCTAAAGGTAGCTGCACAGTCAGAAATATGCATGAGAAAACCTCTGAAGCTAACTTTTAGAGAGATGCAGCAAGAGGTGGTATCCTGAGGTCAATAAGTCTTAATAAATACCACTGGTTATTTCAGAGCCATGCACTCGTCTGGTTATATGGAACTATGTTGTTTTTCAACACAAACAAGTGTGGCGTGATAAAATCATAAATGTGGGAAGAAAGCCTCTCCTGCCCTGTGTTCAGCACGGTGGAGGATCTGTGATGCTGAGGAGCATTAACTCTTTGTAATGACTGAGAAACACAACTATCATAGTCTCTACTAGAAAACCGACACCGGATCATCATTTGGTTACTTAAAATTCTAATGACAGAAAACATGAGGACAAATGAACAAAAAAATAAATAATTATGAACAGACAAAAATCAACATTCCCTGTGATCGCCTCAGTCCGTATAGAAAAGCTGTGGAGCTGAAGAGACGAGAGCAGGAGAGAGGATCTCGGACTCTGGGTGATCTAGACAGATTGTGCAAATAAGGGTCAAAGATTCCTCTCTATAGGCTCCAACCTTGTGAAATGTTATAGTGGAAAACAAAGCACCATCTCTTTGGACAAACAGGGGGTTGCATGAAGTATTTAAAGTGTCGGTGGCAATAACTTTACTACTAGCCATTCTCACACTATAAATTTATCCAAGTTAAAGGTTGGACATTCTGTATGTTTCAGTGTCAGATTGAGCTAATGTATATTAAAAAAAAACAACAAATAAAACATCTTAAAGTATTTTACGCATTTGTGCAAAAACAAATTGTGGAAGCAAGCTGACTAAACTTGTCAGGGGAATGGCGTTGTTATCCAAATGACCTGCTTGCACTGTTTGCTTTGTGATAAGTTGAAATATGAGAGCAGAGACGTAATCCCGACTGTAAGTCTCCGCTACAACCAGGAAGTGTGAAGCTGAATGGGGCCAACAGCCATACTGTGTTTTCCTCCCAGTGAGCAAGTGCAGCGAGTGTTAGAAAGAGGAAACGAGACGCTTTGTTCTCTTAACTGCAACGCGGCTCGAGTTCTCCCTTTAAAGAGAGAGTATAGTTCAGAAATGTGGCCTCGCTGGTCAGAGTGTGAGCCAAGCTTAATAACTGCAAAGATATTTTTAAGTTAGGAATCTAAACTTGCATTCAATTGATATTGTTGCTTATTTCAAAGACGCCTGTCTTGACAGCAGTTGTTGAGAAACCAGAATTTCAAACACAAGGCAAAACAAAAACAGTGACACAAAGTCTTTCAATCTCACACTGAAACTAGACCTGACTTCCTGTGTCCCTGTTTAACTGTCATTCACACCTGCATACATCAACGCCAGCCTCGCACTGCTATCACCCAGTCAAGACTTAATAAGTGTGGCTTGTTGCTGCTGCCACCTGCGCGCCAGTTCTTGCAAAACTCTTTCTTGTGGTTTTTGTCACACAGCCCGTGTCTGCGTCTTACCGTGTCCATTTTCTCAGTGGGACTGTGGCCTGGGAAAGCTCCGTCTTTGAGGTCGCTTTTTCCCGCCTTTTCGTTGACGGGAGAGCCGATTCTTCTGATCAGCGAAGCGATTCCGGGAATCAGCTCTTCGTCGTCGGAGTCCGGCAGCGGGGTCGGGCTGATGTCCTCCAAGCCCGTGCTGGATGGCCGAGAGTTCTGCTGGCCACCCGCGAAGGGTGGGATCGGGGACAGCTGAGAGGACGAGGAGGAAATGGGGCTACCTTCCATTCGCACCTCGTTGTCAGAGTCCCGCTCATCCAGAAACGGCAGCAACTTTGTCCTTTTTTCCTTGAGGAGCATCTCAATACGCGAGTCCAGGCTGTTGCGTTCCGGATCCAGCGCCGGGGAACCGGGCGAAGGGCAGCGCTCTGGCGTTTGAGGGGGGGGGGTGGTGGGTTCGGGAACCGGTTCCGGCGGCGGCTCTGGGATTGGAGGCGTTTCTGGCCTTTCCTTAACGGGCAAG
The DNA here is from genome assembly GCA_010277015.1 of Poeciliopsis turrubarensis. Lineage (NCBI taxonomy): Eukaryota > Metazoa > Chordata > Actinopteri > Cyprinodontiformes > Poeciliidae > Poeciliopsis > Poeciliopsis turrubarensis. The sequence continues at coordinate 6,443,860 of VMRN01000004.1, forward strand.
ACCTCCGTCGGGGCCGTGGGAGGCGGCTGTGGCGGTCGGAGATACTCGCCCTCCCTTTGAGCCGGGTGATGGTACGGCGACTCTGACGGGGGGAACGCAGGCGGCAAAGCGGCTTGGTAGGGCGAGAATGCAGACTTAAAGTTGGGCGTAGCAGGAGGAGGTGCTGTGTAGTTAAAGGAAGGGGTTGAAGGTGGAGGTTCAGGTGGCGTCAGCTGGTGCTGCTTGAAAGAAGCTTGATCAGACGGCGTATTCCGATACATGTTGCTGCGGTACTGAGGCCTCTCCGGCCGGCGGTTGTACGCATCCTGGAACTTGCTCTCATGCCTGCGGGACTTGTAGCCTCCGGAGCTCTCAGGACGGCTCGACTGATACGCAGGCGTGGACTGCCGGCTGGAGTAACTGGAGTCCTGAGAGAAGGGCGTACCCGGCTGGCGAGGTGTGTGAGGGGTTCCCTGGGACTGGGGGGTGTCCTGCCTGATGCTGGAGTAACCCGTCTCCAGGCTGAGGGGAGTGGTGGAGCTGCTGGGTGGCAACACTCCTCCTATAGACATGCTGCTTTCTGACAACCTGCGGATGGGTTCACAGGCCTTAAAAAAAAAACATTAAAATAAGTTATATTGGGGAGGGGAAAGTGATTAAATGAACATAGCAACATTTCAGTGAAGAGAAGATCTAAAACTTTGTAGGTCTCTGGGCTCAGCAGCTCAGGAAATATCTTACTACAAGGTCAAAGTGCATTTTTTTTTTTTTTTTTTACAGCCAGCTTTGAGAGTTCAGACCAGAGTCAAAGGTCAAGATAACATCTCTTTTCAGGCTTAGATTTTACAAAATAACAATACTGGTGAAATAAGAATCAAACAACACAATCCCTCCAAATTGACCATATAGAAACAATCATCAGGACAAGACTGCACAAAAAAAACTCCTTATATTTTGCTAAAAGTTTTTCTCCTTTTTTTTTTTTTACCAGTAATGCCTCTGCAAGACTCCGAGGGGAAACTTCCCTGTTTTCCTCTCCGCCAACAGGCAGCGTCCGCGGGGTGTAGCTGCCATTCATCAGGAGCTGAAAGTACCTCAGGCGATTCTCACCTGCAGGACAGTTAAAATGAGCCGGTCTGATGCAAGACTTAGAAAGCAGCAGGGCGACTACTAAAAAGTGATCAGAAATTTTAACTGGTAATACATATCTCTGTAATAGTTGATCAGTCAAACAGAATAGTGGCAAAAATCAAAGAATGCAATATCAAAGTGTTAAAAGCTTTCAAATGAATGAATATGGATTGTTAAGGCAATCTAAAAATATAAATAGTGCAAATACGAATCAATGCATACAATAATTGCATCTTAGCTCTTAAAAAGTGCATGTTTAGTTTTTTGGAATGAATGAAAACAGTTCAAAGTGCACTTAAAAAAATTGCTGAAGTAACTCTGTATAAACACAAATATTAAGAAAAAGTATTTTAACATGCTCTATGGTAAAAAGCATTTCAGATACTCATTTTGAAAGATATTTAGAACTTTTAATAGACTTATTAAGTGTATAAAGAAATATTTCTAATTTTTTAAAAGATACATCAACTGAAATCATCAGAGGTGCATGAGACTCTGAGATTGGTATTGTTTGTTTTCAGGTCTAAAATTATGCTCAGTGGGAGTACGCAGCACCCCCAGCTCTGGGCTTATGGGACCGTGCTCATTTTCAATGAAATTCAATTACGCCAATGTAGCCCGGCAACGCACGTAAATGTAAACACGTGACTGCTGTCATTGTGGTCATTCAAAAAATACATGTAAAACTAATCTTTCAAATCCATGTTCATGCATCTTATAACTGATCCGGCTCTGCATAAACGCAAGCCTGCAGAAGCTTTGAATGAATGAATCACTGTTTACCTTTCGGGTCCAACTCCACGTGGATAATGTTTCCCATCACGGACGTGTTGTGCAGCGACTGAACAGCAACCTTGGCGGATTTCACACTCTCAAAAACAACTTTAGCTATTCCCAGGTGCTTTTTATTCTTCGGGTTGTACAGGATCTCGACCTCCTCGATATCTCCAAACTTTTTGCACATGTCCGTGAGAAATCCCTCCCTGATGTTGTCGTTCAGCCTGGCGAACGTCACCTCCTTTGGAGGCACGGGGCCGACATAAAATTCATCGATCTGGGAGAGGAATGACAGGGGTTGAAGTGAGAAGGGCGGTCAAAGTTTAATGTTGCTATGTGGGGTCATTTCTATCAGGCAAGGCAAGGGTAAAAAGCTGCAATAAATTCCTTAAAGCTCTTAGATCCACAAATATAACAGTGTATCCACACATTGATATACATTAATCAGGCATAACATTATGACCCCAGACAGGTGACATGAATGACAATAATTATCTCTTCATCATGGCACCTGTTCAGCATGTGGGCTATATTAGGCAGCAAGAGAACATTTTATCTTCGGGGTTGCTGTGTTAGATCCAGGAAAAATGGACAAGAAGAAGGACAGAAGTAAGTTTTACAACTGGATCAAAGCATCTCCAAACTGCAGCTCTTGTGGCGTTTCTGGTCTGCAGTCGTCCAAAGAAGTAAAAGCGATGCCCTAGTGAGCGGGGTCTGCTTCATGGGGTCCAATCCAACTCAAATTGCTGAAGAATGAATGCCGATTCCGGCAGAGAGTTGTCAGAAAACAAAGTACATCCCAGTTTCAGTCGGGATGCCCATGTTGATCATAATGTTATGCCTGACCGGTGCATACTTTGACTCCAAGACCCAAAGATGACAGAGAAGGGGGGTGTGTCTGCAACTTCTGACAGCAACTGTTTTCCTCAAGCAGCAATGAGGCATTCGACTCCGATGGCAGATACCTTGAATTTAGGCACCGGTAGGTCTGTCTCTTTGTACTTTGTCCAGAGACGTCCGATCCTCGGGTCACGGACCAGGTCCACCGGTGGTATCCCTGGGTTCTGTTAGAGATAAGGAAGGGACACGATCCTGTTAGCCAGGTTCACATAGTATTAACTTGTTGCAAAGAAGTTGTGCAAAAAATCGGAATTGTTCCTTGGTGAAACAGGTGTTCGAGGATGTTGAATATGCCACGGCAAAAACAGCCACATAGTAACGGCATCATGGAGGTCGGCTCCTCGGTTACTATTGTAGCCTTTTCGGCCGCATCAACGGCGGCACTTACGGGCATGCTGAAAGTCTGCCCGTCGTAGCGATAGAGTTTGTGGGATCCCTTCTTGAGCGCCGGGTCGATGATCAACTTGTAACTTCTCCAGTGGTGACTCCGCTTCTCCGCCGAGCCGCAGACGGGATGACTGTCCATGCCGTTCGCCAAACCTGAAACGGCAGCCAGCGACAGGGAGAGAGGAGAGCTAGCGTTATCGGGAGCCAGGGCTAAACAGTCTCCCGACCAACCAGCCCTTCCAAACACTTCAAAACAGCCCAGCGCTACACATGCATGACTCCGGCAACGAGGGGAAATGAAAATTGGATGTAGCGTATATCCCACTTACGGAAAAACAGGCATTAGTAAAGCTGGAGAAAGAGGGGAAAAAAGAACAAGCTTACTTGAACTCTGCTTTCTCCCATGGTCTTCGTTCAATCTGTTCCTCTCCGCTGGCTTGGACATGGTTCGTCCGATCGAGTGTTTTTTTTAAATACACAAAAAAGATGAAATCGCCTTGCTTTCTCCGTTTACATTACATGATTTCGCTTGAAGAATACTGCCTCCTTTTCGGCGAGAGCCAGCACATATTGTGTGTGTGTGTGCCTCTGGTCTCTCTAGCTGCTGTCTCTCCCACAATACACCGCTAGGCTTGCCCACCCCCTGCGCGCATCGCACTTTCGCCACAAAGTTGCTTCCATTTCCATCGTAAACGCAACTAAAAAAATCGTATTGGATAAACACGTGGAACAATAGCACAAATACACCTAAAACATACGGGAATCTGAGCTCCAGTGATAGTCTAGTGCGCTTAAATCACTGAGAAACAGTGTTGAATCTGCTGATTGCGTTGACTTAAACGGCAAACAAGCTAAACTCAGAGGGCAATATCTTCTTAACTGCTTCTGAAAGCTAATAAAGCTGATTCGGGTAGGAGCTGTATGCTACACAGACGTGTGGCTGCATATTTTAAAATAGAAAAATGAAACCCAAGTGCTTCCAGAGACTTCAGTGGGCTACTTATGTTGCGTTTAAATCAAATTAATACGACTTAAAAGGGAAATTTGGTTAGTTAGCAGCTGATTTCTACAGTTTCTTTAACGTTTGTGACTATTGGAATGCAGCGGCTTGTTTCGTTTCTTTCTGGCAGTTGACACTTAACGGACGAACTAGAACAAACAGCAATGCCTGACTTGTTGTAGTCATCAAACTATTCAAAATCCACTGGTATTTCCTGGTCTCTAGTTTTCGTCTTTCTTTATTTAAACGAAGAGCGTGTTGTCGAGCAAACTGGGTTTTGTTTGACATTGCCTGTTGTTTTGCACTGCTCGGGCAATTGGCTGGTTAACAGCGGCAGCTCGGCGGGCCAATCAGAGCCCGGCAGCGGTGGAGCTGCCTGCTATTAGAGGCAACGGCTCAGGAGTCCTTCAACAGAGAGAGCAGGGAGAGGGGGCTGAGTACGCTCTCTCGGCAGCCATTTTCCTTAAAACAGGACTCAATGGCCTATATGGGTTTCCTTTGTTCCAAAAGGGATCTTTACACTTGGTTTCCTCATCTCTTTACGGACTATGATAAAACGTATGTTTGCTCCTTTTAAAGGATTGGGAAGATTGGAAGAGAATGTAGCTACTGGATGTAATACTCTGACATTTTCAACCTTTTTTTTTCTTTTGCTTGGAATCCATCTTTGTCTTAACTAGGTCATGGCACACCCATATAATATTTATATTTGTTAAGTGAAAATCCAAATGTGAATAAACTGTTTTAAGTGATTGGAGATGTTAAATTAGACATAAAAACAGTTAAAGTGATAGATGTTTCTATTCCTGTTATGGCCTTGTAGGAAGTGAGTAGCAATAAGTAAGTTTTAATTATTTTAATATATGATGTAACATTTTTTGATTGTTTAACAATGTCTATTGTGAGGCATGCAGTAACTATTATTAAAACTATTTTTTTTTCCATTTTCATATGTTGATATTGATTTCTGTACATGTTTAAGTGCAACTTGTCCAAAGCAGGCCATAAATAACAAATATCTTTTCACAAAAAAAAATGTATTGTGCTTCTTATTATTTGTTTTATTAATTGTCAACGTTCTTCCTCTCAAAACAGCAACATGGCTCGTCTTGTACCCTGCCCTGGAACGGTGGAAACAACCAGAACCACGTTTAGGTTCGAGTCGTCCACTCGCCATTTCAGAGCCAAACACGTCCAAAGTGTAAACGCCTGTTTGACCTTGCCTCAAGGGTATATCTAAATATCTAAAAGAAGCACATTCAGGTACAAAAATATTTCTTGCAATATTTTAAGTCACAAACAGCCCAATAGGAAACCGATGGAGGCAGAACTTTGTCATTGTGAAAATATTTACCTCAACACTTTGGTGAATGCAGTTAACAGGCCTAAACGCAGGGACAGGAGGGATGTTTCCAGCCCCATCTTCGGATCCTCTAATAATGGCTTTAATAGTGGGTGGGAATGCGTCTCCTGAAAAGGAAGGAATTCCATTAGCACGACAGTTAGACCTCTTTTCAAAAAGTCTCTCTTTTTTTTCCTTTTTTTTTTTCCTCTCATCACTGGCAAGCATACCCCATCTGACAGCCAGCGAAAATGCATCTTCAAGCATCATCTGTGTGGGCAATATGCAAAACCATCTCTTCTCCTCAAGACAGGATTGCAGTCGAGTATAACCTCGTCCATTTTCGACATTTCTAACTGAGCTACATCATTTAAACCTACATGGAAATGTTTTAATAAGGTAACGGATTTTTTTTTTTTTTTTTAGCTATTTAATCAAATTTTTTAATTGCTTTTACGTGAACATATTAGCCACAGACTTTTAAAACTTGACAAAAACGATTATAGGAAAGAACTGCAGCAGCCCACATTTTTAATGATGCAGCAAACTTACAGTTGATATTCAAAATATGTAATCCAAGGCTTAATCGAGCAAAAAGCAATCTTATGGGGAGGAAATCTTGTGTTTTTCTACTGATTCCTTACATCCAAATAAACCTTTTGGTGGTCAGGAGGCTGCTCTTGCTCAGTGCTCTGTCTCAAAATGGCTTCTTCACAGACAAAAGGAGCACTGTGCTGTGAAATGTTGCTGCGCCATAACTGGGTGAGGCTCTGGAAAGCGCCCTTATTTTTTTTTTGTCGGAACACTTCCTTCTACGTTTTCGACACTCAGAACCAAGTATGACGACTTTAACGAATATGGTTATCGTCCAAATGCTTTTTAGTCGAAAAAAAAATTGAGGATAAATGGTGGACTCTCCATGAGAGGGGCTGAAACTTTGATCATAAAAGCGTTTTCAGGCAGGCAGTTGCTAGGCTGATTAGTAATCCGAGAACTGGATGGTTGCCATGAGAGCTCGAGAGCTTTGCAACAACAACCCCCACACACTGCCATATAAGGTCAACGGGAATCCGCTGCGGCAAGCCCCTGTTTGTGTTGTATCTAGGTGAAGGGTGCTTCAAGGCAGAAACCGGCGGATCAGCGAGCGACCGGCACGGCGAGTCTAAGGCGCCGCAGACCAGACAGAGGGAATAAATGAGAACGGGTTCTTGCAGTTGGAAAGAGTTAAATTATAGGTGGGAGGGTCTGGATTCGCTTGCGCAAGGGAGGGGGGGTCTCCAGGTGCATTTGAAGGTTAATGTTGCCTTTTTCAATGCGATGGAGTTGCCTGCGAGATAAATAGCAGGGCACAAAAACCCGGCTGTGGTTCAGAGGCCTGTTAACTGCGCATTTATTGAATAGTTTTGTGTTCGGAGCAGTGAAAATGTCACTTTGGTGGACAGTTTTGTGTCGAAACCCACCAGTGAAGGTATTTATAGCCTTGTATTTGCAGAAAAAAAAAGCAGGGAGAAAAAAACTGCCCGCTCGCCAGCGCCGCTCAGTTTACCGCTGACAGACTGGAATATTCCACACAGGGGATTGGCCTCTTTTCCGCAGGACAGCTGTCTCACTCTCTCTCTTTCTCTCTTTCTCTCTCTGCTCGGCGACAAATATTTCAAGAATTGTTCTCTGTTTATTGATAAAGGGCTGTGTGCGTGTGGACATTCTAGGACACATTTACAGACCACCTTTTTTACGCATATGTGAAGCTTCGAGTTTCACTCTGTAAGTCATGCAAGCACGTTTTATTGTTTCTTAGACAGGGGTTTTTTTTCCCCACAGCTTGAAATGGAGCCTTACAGGGACAATGATTTACTCTTAAAGCTGCCAGGTTGTACTGAACATGTACTTAAAGCTGTGTAGTTTTATTGATCCAGTGTGTTACTAGTAACTTGTAATTTTCATATTGATGGTGTTGTATGTAGGTTTATTTTTTGTGACTTTTAATAATTTGTTTTTGTTCTACTCTACAGTTTTTCTTGTAGCCTTATTAGTTGTATGTTTATGACGTTTAAATAAAGACTGTGCACTCATTTTTGGAGTTTTGTGCTATTTTATGTTTTATACAATATTTTCAGGCCCATACTTGAAAGGATTGCATCACCCAAATGTAATAAATTACACAACATGTGCAAGGGAACATTATTTCAGATACAGGCTGACATTGTTGAATCAATAATGTACAAATCATCATTTATAAGATGCTTAAAATACGTTTTTCAAATAAGACACATTTATAACCTGTCATTCTAAAGGGATAGCTTCTTCTACTAGCTGTCTTCTAACATAAATCTTCAAATTTAACTTTACAGCCTACCTCAGTTTCAGCTGAAATGGCTTCATGTTAAGTAAACTGGTCCATTCAAGAACATTTTGGTATGTTCTGATGATGAACGCTCACTCCCTGTGATCTACTCACTCTACCCCAGCAGATTGTATTGTTCTGTAATCCTCATCCTTTTCCAAAATTGTTTTTGAAAATTATACTTCACTTTTAGAGCACCGTTAATTACATTTACTGTCATGATAAAATATATATATATATATATTTTTAAGCATTGAGTGATTGTTTATGCCTATTGTGCATTGATACCTCCCTAATATGAGGTATCAGCTGGACCATGTCTGCCTCAGGGTTTAGCTGTAGTTTCACACATTAACCCATGACTAAAACTCATGACACACTGACTATTTTGTTCAATACGCCTCAAAGTGCCTTCTCATTTTGACCTGGTGAGACGCTGAAACTTGTTTTGTAATGTTGGTTACAAAATGTAAGCCGTTTATGGCTGCATAAAATCAAGTCTTCTGAAGACTTTGGTGGATGACTCATGATTTTTCTGCCCCCAAGATTCAACCTGAACACGAGACTGGAACACTTAGGGTTTAGGTTAGATCCATCTGAATTAAAAAAAACAAACCTTTTTGATTATCGTGACTCAACATTTAAAGCAATTGTTTAATTTGAACAATATTTTAGAGTTGAATCGGAGGGAGTTCTAGGTTGGGGACAAGGTAGCCTTACAACCTCAGAGACTTGCAGCTATTTGCCAAACATAAATCTTCAGAAAACCAGTGGAAACATGGAAAACAGCTGGTCCACAGTTGTGGAAAGATTTGATTGCTGTAATGCCGACAAAAAAAAAAATTCCATTGATTGTTGAAGGGGGTTTAAATTGTTTTCATCAAGTCAAAATTTGTATTAATTGTAAATTGATTCTTTTTTTTTTAAATGACACTCCTTTTCCATTTACCTGTTGAGCAGTGGCGTCTCAATTATCAGAAGGAAACTTCCTTGTTGAATGGAAATAATTGAAAATGTAAATCTGAAACTCAGCTGGACTTAAAATATACAAACACATCAAGTATAACTTTTTGTATCTTAGTTCTCTTAAACAAATCCCGCCTACTGATGATATAAACAGTGAAGTCGGATTAGACTTCAGTTTCTTCACCTGCCCCCACATGTACAACAACAGTTTTCAAGAAGGTGTGAGGTTATTACACTCATTGTCCTCACTTTTCTGAACCACAGAGGTGAGAAATGGTTTTATAGTGATGCCTGTGCAAGCAAAAGCCTGTACGAAAGCATTCATGGTTTTGGGTTAAGTGCTATCTTCCCTCCTTACAAATTCACACTCAGTGGAGGCTGTCCCTCACTTTGAGCCCACACCCACAGGATGAAATAAGCAGAAGAGGAAGTAGGAGTAGCCAGTCTTGGTAACTATACATGTGCAGTTCGGCTGCAGGCTTTCTGCAGCTCTCTGTGAGCATGCCTGCTGATGGGGCAGGAGAGAAGTGTAGGGGGGGACAGTTGGAAACGGCGTCATGTTGACAGGAAGAGGAAGTGGTGAGCTCTTTGAACTACCTGGTAAACCATGAGACATGCCTGTTCCTGTCTATGTGATCTCAACTCGATCCAAATGTAGAGTTACCTGTTTTCACAAAATCTCTCACTAAAATCTGGAGCGAGCGCCTTCTGCCTCGTACTGCCTGGCACGCATTTGACTGTTTCGAGGGAACCAAAACATGACACAAAACGGTGCCGGACCCGGCAGCGGTTCCACAAAAAAGGTAGAAGAACTTAAAATTGTGATTGTGGGAGATGGAGGCTGTGGGAAAACTTCTCTTCTGATGGTTTATGCCAAAGGTGATTTTCCAGAGGTAAGAGCTCCCATTGAGACTTTAACATGCAGACAACACTTTATAGGATAAGTGTCAAAGATTTAATGTAAAAAAAAAAAAAAAGACAACTTAATGTGATCTGAAGTTGATATCAAACATTCAGTTATAAAAATAAACCTTTTTGTTTTCCTAAACAGAAATATGCGCCATCAGTGTTTGAAAAGTATGTCACAACTATCTCCCTGGGGGGAAAAGAGATACAGCTCAACCTGTATGACACAGCCGGTAAGAGAAATACAACTTCCTCATTACAATTCATCCCGTTTTTCCTTTTGGTGCAACACATTTCACATCGTACTAAAGGGTCAAGGAGGTTCCAAGAAGGCACTCAGCGGTCACACACCTGAGTGTGGGACCCTTACCCTGTCCCCATGTTGATAATACAATAGTTCATACTGACCCAGAGTCAGCAATGCTGTCACTTAATGAGGATGGCAACACATTTCAAAGTGTTTATTTTAGATAATAAACTTCTGGACTGTAAAATTTTATTGGTCACTGAATTGTTAGGTGAGCAACAAATGTTGAGGAAGTTAGAAAAAGTTGATATTTATGACAGAGGCACGAACAAGTTAGTGATAAGTGTAATTCCAATATAAAATACAACCCATTTAGTTTTTACTAGAAAAATACATCATTTTTATTTAGTTTTAGCTTATTTTGTAATATTTTTATGTCAAGAGGCGCATTGACTTTAGTGCTTTCTTTTTTGAAAGACAAAAAATCGCCACATATTTAGTATTCTGTACCAAAGATCAAAGACCTTTGGTACAGTTTCTATTTTTGTGAACTAAATTAGCAAACCTCTTGTTTTTCCATACTGACTGGTTGCTTGTGTTCATGGTAGTGTTGCATTAATTGTGGTTTCTTTTTTTTTTTTTCTTTTTCATAATTACCCAGGAAAAAGAAGTACATGTTTTTCACACAGCTTCCTGTAAGATTCACGGGGAAGCGCACAGTACTGAAAGGTTTTCATTTTAGAAAGTCATCACAGTCTGTGCCAAAACTTATCTTTTGGCAGGGTGAGTTGCATCTGTAGAGAGGGAAGCCTTATTCAGGATGTGGTTTTTTTGTCTTTACTCGCAGCTTTTTCAGATACATCGCACTGGTATATTTATTCTTGAGAGAAATGCAGTGTTGCTCAGTTCTGCTGTGCATTATCATGCACGATTTCTTCGCGAAAGCTGTTTTTTTACCCACATAGCTTGTGCTTTTGTTTCTTTAGGACAAGATGACTATGACAGACTGAGGCCACTGTCATACCAAGAAGCTAATCTGGTTTTAATCTGCTTTGATGTGACCAACCCTACCAGCTTTGAGAATGTTATGATCAAGGTACACACCTCCAACATGCCTTGCGTCAAGCTATACATACACACAACACAAAAGAAATGCTTAGCGATTCTTTATGCCAAAGTGGAGTTTCAGGTTTTATCTGATAATTAATAGTGAAAGCTATGTGGAAGAAGTGCTGCATTCTTTTTGATGATTAACTCAAGAACTATTGCCGTTTAAACCTCCATACAGATCATTCAGTCAAGCAAAAACAACGCAATCATATATCCCAGGCTTCCAGTTCTAAACAAAATATTCAAATCTCATATTTATCTAGTGGTACCCAGAGGTGAAGCACTTCTGCAGGGGCGTACCGGTGATCCTGATTGGCTGCAAAACTGACCTCAGGAAGGATAAAGAGTGTTCAAGGAAATTGAAGGCCATGAATCTGAATCCCATTACATACGTTCAGGTAAGAAAAGTGCATCAGCATTCACTGATCTACGAAGCAGACGCTTTTCAGCGAGGTCAGGAGGCACAGAGCAATGTGAAAGAGGAAGTTGCCAAACCAAACATTTAAACCACATTATCTCCATCATGTCCCAATTGCTTATTTTTATTTGCATGCTGTCATAGTGTCAGCCACAGTGTGATTCTTGGTGTGTTTGGGCATAGGGCGAGGAGACTCGGCAGGAGATGAACGCGGAGCTCTATCTTGAGTGTTCGGCCAAACATCAGGAGAACGTGGAGGACATTTTCAGAGAGGCGACAAAAAGAGCTCTGGCCTTCAACCGAAAACAGAGGAACAACAAGAGGAAGAAAAAATGTCTTATTCTGTGAAGATACAAACTTTCAGGATCCCACTCTCTTGCAGGCAATTGTTAGAGGATCCTTTGCTATATTCAACGCATTTGGACACTTGAGATGCCAAATATAATTTGCGCCCTACAGATATGAAAGTAAAAAAATTTAAAAACCCTGATAGGATGCGCGTTATGTGCACCCCGGAAGGCCTGTTGGTAATCTTCAGCAGCGCAACAACAATTGCAATTGCTGCAGCAGGAAGGGCAGTTTTGCAAGTTGTAATGACATTTTCTAATGTAGCATACAACAAGACACTTCTTGTATGCGTTTTATACTTTTTGTGTTTTGTACAAGTATTTTTTTTCCTGAAAGTATTTTGCACCACAACTGCAGGAAGTTGTCTATGTCTATTTATTAATGGAAATCATCAGTTCTTGAGCTGAAATTCGTAGGCAACATAATTCTACATAGAATAGTTGTTGGTTTTCAATATGTAAAGGTACTGTAATTTCAAAGTAGCACTGGTTGGCTACCAACATGGCCACATTAGGCCGCTTAGTAATTCTTAACTTTACCAACAGCGCCCACTTGAGGCAGAAAATAAACTCGCACATTAAATGTCAAGCGCCATCAATATTCTAAAATTAAAATAAACTCAAACATTGTCTGGATCTTCACATGAACGGTTGCATATTTGTGTTTAATGTAGCATGGATTTTGTTCACAACATACACAGGTTAAAGAAACTCGCACATGTCCTCCGTTACTGACCACACTTCAGACACATGAAATGAACAGCCACATTGTGAAAAAACATTATTTGTGCATTATGGCATAAAATGTGACCACCTGATCCCCAACGAGCTTCAATTTCCCCCCTCAATAGAAATGAAAGCTAATGATTTCTAAGTGCTCTCTGATGGAGCTAATAATAATAAAAAAAAAACTAACCGTGGCATTTTCAAAATAGCATGGAAGATTTTTTTTTTTCTGGGGTAGAATAAGGCAACGCACACCCAAATTTTGAAATAACAGATTAAAAAGACTGAAAAAAAAAAAAAAAAAAAAAACAAACCATTACAGTGAATGATTTAATCAAAAATAAAAATTAGTGTGCACTATTACAGAACAGTGGTAAGTTTATGTAATTTAAGACGGAAAAAAAAACACAAGAGTACTCCTAGCTGAATAAATCTGAGTTGCGGCACAAACAGCAACGTTTGATCACTTGCACATTATGTAACAAAATGACAGAAGAAACCAGAGCGGTCAGGACCTGAAGAGTGCTTTTTGAACTTTTACATTTCTTCTGCAAAATTAAGACCATCAGCCAAATTTCTGCTAGACGTTTTCTTAACAAAATGTCAAGAAGTAAAATGTAAAGCATCTATGTCTGCAAGAAATATTTTGAGAATCAACAGCAACATTTTTATGTCTGCTTCCTTGCCGTTTCACTAAAGTTGGTTTTTAATAAATGTCACATTCCCTTTTTAATGGAAGTTTTCTGACTAAAAACAACAACAAAAAAGTTCCGCCTGACTGTAAATAGAGCAAAGTACACCAGTGAGGACCCTTCCCCCTCCCTTTCACGAATGCTTTTAGAGTCATGGTCTTGAACCGTGTGCTGGTTTGCTCTGAAGTAACATGACAGTGGTTTTAAAATGTCCATAAAGAAAAAAAAAAGTTTATTGACTGAAGAGAATATAAGCCAGCGCCAGTTTGACCATTACTACTTCACAGAAGTATGCGCATGGCAGATGTTCAAGTGTTGAAAGGCAAACTTTGTTCTGTTCTGCTACCTGTCCTTGCATAATGATTTGAGCGAAGGTGCTCCGAAACTCATGCACAAATCCATAGAAACACATTCTGACCACAATATGTACACAGAATAAAGCAAGTAACTGCTCCTCCTGTTTGGTTATCATCCACACTGTTTCACAGCAACATCAAGTTACTGTAAAGTAAGAACCTGTCAGCGGGATACTTTGGCTGGAAGCTGCTGCCATCGAAGACTGAGAGAAACCTCAGCTCCGTCCAGACTCAGCCTGGTCAGTGTGGGGTCAGTCCGCTAAAACGATTGTGCGCGTTTGACCTGTGATTTCTGGTCCTTTCAAGGATCAGAGAGGTTTCGCCGAACTTATTCATAGTCACATTTTTAGATGTCCTTCTCCTTCTTTTGAACTTTTTGGTGGACGACTTTTAATGTAGTGAGAAAGTTTCCCAGGAAGAGGACGAGAAATGTTAGAGCCAGCATGAATATCTGAAAGCAAGGAAAGAAAACTTATGTCAATATAAAAAAAAATCTTACAAAATAAACAGAAACAAAAGCTGTACTAGAAATCATTTTTAGCACTTTAAATGTGGAACTGTTACACTAAACATATGAAACATCAACTATGTTGACCTGAAAGCAGCATTTCCCTAGAAAAAAATGTAGTGCATCATTTCATGAAACAAAAAAAAGACAAGATTACGTCATCACTTGTTCGGGTTGAGATGAAAACCAACTTTCCCTTTACCCACATAATTTGTTTTCTCTTAAATTCTGAGCTGAATATTATTAAAATTAAAGAAAAATCCTAGTCACTCGCATTGAAGCTGGAGTCATACACAAAATATCACTGTGTATCGTTTAGCTTCTTTTTCAGAAAATTATTTGAGATCGTCTTTCTCCACTGAACATGGCAAACAAAAACATAACCTTGTAAACATGCCAATGAGGTGACTTTACGAATGACTATTTTTTAAATGTATTTTTGTAGACGTGTAAACAATGAGAAAGTTAAACTACTTCTAAATGATCAGCATCAGACTCCCTTATTAAACTCAACTCCTGACCTTCATTGTACAACCAATATTTTTCATCAGCTGTACCCACATGGTTAGTCATCAAGTAGTGCAGCTGAAACCTGCATGGCCAGTGTTTTTAATGTTTTTAAGACCATCAGAGTGCATGGCTTATGAGCTGTATTAAAGGCCATGCATAATATTTTGCTGAACTAATAAATCTTGGTTTTCCTGTAAAAATCAAAGTGTTTTTCACCCTTTATAGTGACATTACAGTGAAGAAGAAACAGTATCAGCTGCTTCAGTTCCCTTATGCATCTTGCTTTCTGTGCTTCTGATGAAAGCATGTGTTGGGAAAAGCAGCTGGAACGCTAGTGAATAAATCTTAAGATGTTCAAAGCAAAGCCAGAAATTTATGAAGCAGGACAAAAACCTTTAAAAGTTTCATCAAGCCTGATTTTTTTTTTTAAAGCCCCAAAAAATATGACAAAATTATGCTAATGTAGCTTTTTTTTGTTTTGACTGAACGACGGCATCCATCAACCCGATCCTTACCTGCCACTCCTTACAGTCATCATGTCTTGCCAAGCGAAACAGGGTCACAGAGTTGTAGAGCTGCCAAAACTGCAAACAGATTAAGCACCGCCTTTTATATTGACTTTACACAGTAAAGTGGCAAAAGCAAATTTTAATTCCAGGCTTGCATCTTTAAAAAAGCCTATCTGAACAAACAACGGCTACAAATGCTAACTGTGATGTGGCGTAACTTTTACTTTTTATTTTAGTGCATTAAATTCAAGCAGAAAGGCAAGACTTGTTCGACTTACGTGGCCAAAGAATAGAAAAGGCAAAAGGAAAGTGAGCCCTCTCCACATCCACGACTGAAATCCCTCTGCAAAAGAAACCCAACTATAACCTTATGGTGCCACAGAATAATTAAGTTATTTTTATACTACTGCTTTATATTTTCTGCACAACAATCTGACATTGGAGATGGCTTGAAGATCCCTCACTCGAGTTTCCCAGACATCTGCATCCCAACAGAGTAAGAGCTACAGCTGTCTCCATTCTTCACCTTTACCCCAATTTTCTAGACATGCCGCTGCAGATGACTCAAGGGTTCAAACGATTGAAATGACTAGCACCAAAAATAGTGTACAACTCACCCACTGTGAGGTCAAGCTGATTTCTCTCTCCCAAAGCGCGCAGCCTGTATAAGCAGCCGCTCTGGTAGTAATACTGGAGGAACTGAACAAAGCCTAGAATTGTAGAAATTATAGTAACACAATTACTGGATTATAGAAACATGATAAGGATAAATTGATTTCACAGAAAAATATATATGTGGGGAGAGAGAAAATACTACAAACACACCAATTATATCTCCTTAGAAAAAAAAAAATCCAACCATTGAACGTTTTGTACCTTGAAATTATGAGAAAAGATTATTTAATCTGAACCACCGCCTGAGACTGATGAAAGTTACCACATAATGAGTATCAATAAGCAATGATTTCAATCACGAGTGTGCAACACATTACACTGTGTTCCAAATGATTATGCAAGTGATATTTTCTCAGATTTTCTTAAATGGTCAATGCAAATGATGGTTAGTATAATTTTCAAGTCATGAACTATTACAGGATAAATCAAATTTTACTGATCAAAGCTCCCCATGAGAACTCAAAATGCACTGTTACCAAATGATTTTGCACAGCAGACTTTCTAAACATTTTATGGTTTATAAAGAACTGCAAATGGTCATTGTTTGAATGTGCAGCATTAAGTGGTCACATGTATAAAAAGCTATTTCAATCAAAAACATCTTAACAGGCTGAGTTACATGTTAACACAGGACCCCTTCTTTAATATCACCTGCACAATTCTTGCATTCATTGAACTTGTGAGTTTGTGGAAAGTTTCTGCTTGAATTTCTTTCTGGACAGAAAAAAATTAGGAGGACCATTTTTTAAGAATGGAAATGTTCATTCAGGAAACCAGGATGTTTTTCTACAGCTGATTTATAACCCTGCACTGTTCAGGCAGTGTGCTAAACGCCTGTAAAGTGAGCTGAAAGCTCACGCTGGATTGTTTAGATTGCAGCTAACCTATCCTTGTTAGCTGCAAATATGCTGTCATGCAAACATAAAAAATACAAAAAACATGCAAGCCATAATTATGGCTTTAAGGTGTCTTTGTTTTGTTCAAACTAATAATGCATTTCAGAAAAGAAGGAAATACAGAAAACATTAAGATTATTGGTCAGATTTGCAAAGAACTTGCGACGACTGGTGAAAATACATACAATTTGAGAATGATGAATGAATTTGCATTAATAGTTGCGATCGCATCTTTCTGGAGGGACTCAATAAATCTAATACAGTCCTGGTGGATACCAAAATCTTTTTTTACAGGACTGTATGCTTTGCTTTCAAATATATAAACATGTACAATAAAAAATAGAACATTAGATGAGAGAGAAAGCCTTTTTGGAAAAAGCTAAAATCTGGGTAAGCAAACCACAACACTTACTCTGATAAATGGAGAACGCAAGGAACTGGTTTCGAAACATCTGATACATTTGTCCCTCAGGCCTGTGAAAACATACATTGGTAAACAGAAACATGTTTGAGCATTTTATGAATTTCACTTTCTTGGTGTGTTACTGAATATCATGCTCAACAGGCATCTCACCAGGTAAGCATAACACCTGAAAGGAAAGTGGACACATAATGGTGAGACACCCACCAGCCTTTGATCCTGAAACAGAAAAAATGGATGGAGAGCAAAAACAGCTGCATTATTTTCAAAATCCAAATGTAGAAATCTTTATGAGATCATCATCAGAACACACCTGGAGCCATTTGTGATGAGGATGCTTTCCCTTATGGTCAAAGTGCAATAGTACCAGACCAGCAAAAAGTTGAAGATTTCGTCTGTGACTCTGAAGATTGAATAATAGTAAAAAAAAGTTATTTAAGAAAACGTTATAAGACTACTCCTGTAAGAGGAAGCATTACCTTACCGGTAGTTAAGAAAAAAGAGGCAAGTTGTGGCTCCAAACATCAGGATTATTGTCATATAAAGTTTGAACTTCTCGTACTCGTCTTTGTAGGCAAATCTATACAAATGAAACATGGGTGAGATTGGCAAATAGACAACATCTTATTTTCTTTTTTGGAATCATCTCGTTTTGCATTTTCCATACTTTGCCTGATTACTGAGGAGCGTCACGTTCACGTTGCCCAGGACCAAACTGAGGTACAGCCTGCAATAAAAAACACAAAACAGGTCAGTACAGTTTCCTGGATTAATGACAGTTCTCATATTACCGAAGAAGGAAAAGAACAAATACATGGAAAAAATAAACAGCACACACCCATTCTTCTTTGGCAAATAGGCTTCCATATCAAAGAAAACATTTTCTTTTTCTTTGATTTGTGATTTGATGTCTGTTATTAGTTTCAGCTGATTTTCATCGCATGTCTGCGCACACCTGTGAAGACCAGAGTAAATGCTGATGAGCAAGAAAATTTCAGTGAAAGAAAAATGTTTTTTTTAAGCCAGTAACATCCATCTACCCCTGTGACTGGAATCAGAATGAGAATGTGCCTTGCAATAGTATCCAGATCTCTTCATCTTTGTCATGTTTTGTGGCGTCACACCCACCAAACTCAATAATGTGCAACTGCCATCTGGGTTAGATGGCGAACAGTTGCAAAACTCTTTAAGTCTTTTGCAGCCTCCTTTACATTATCTTGTATTTAGACAGAAGCTTTTGGTTGAAATATTAAAGAAGTACGGAGACTTTTGCGAGGCAGTATAGACAGACACTTCAATCCAAGCGCGTCATTAACCGAGTCTTACTGTTTTGAAACCAAACAAAAAATGTTTCTTTCCCCTAAATGCTGGCAGAACTCACTTTTTCAAGATAAGCCTCAGGTCTTTCAGGCGTTTTCTCTGTTTGCTGATGGAGCTGCTGCATGTCGCCTGAAGATTGGTGAGCTCCTCCAGTTTGTGTCTGTATATTTTATGAGTTTCCTGGAGATACAATAAGCAGAAACATAAGTTACATTAAGACAATTCTACAGATGTCAAAGCACTAACATTATTTTATAATAATAATTTTAAAAAATGTGACCAGGGAACGCTTCCCACTGTGAAATTTAATTTGAGCTCTGAACAAAATCCGCCCATGACTCTGCATTAAGAGGTGAGATAAACAACACGCCGCAGAATCCCTGCAGACAACATAAGCTGCCACTAATAGATTTCAGGAATGCTTTTGACAACTTAACCTAAACAAACTTGATTTTTCAAACTCTAAGAACTTGGTTTTGTCTTTTTGTCTTGGTTCCTTATTGGTTTGCTCTTTAGGTTTTTGTATTTTAATCAAAATGAAACCACATACAGATTTCTGCTGTGCAATAAAATATCCCGAGGTGTGTGTGATCGCACCTCCTGTGCTTTATATCACATGACAGTTTTCTCACATTAAAGCTGTTGATGTGCACATGACCGATTTAAGGATTACATCTTACCTCAGGTCAGTCAGGAGTTTACATCTAAACAGTTGAATACTTGAGGTTACGTTGTGGAGGAAGTGGTATGACAATTACCGCCAAGGAGCACAAGCACAGATGTGACTTATTGTAATATGTGGAATTCCTGCCTCTACAACACAACTGAAATTAAAAAATATTTTATTTCACCAAAGGGAAATTAAATTAAAATACTCATTTAGTTTTGCGTTTAATTATTAAACACTAATAACACCAAGTAGGGCAGATGTTGTAATACTTTTAATATTATTCCATTTCCAGAAGCCTTTTTACAACAACTTTACAATAAAATGAATATTCATACATGCTGATGCTCTTCACCATTTGTTAAATAGACATGGATAAACTTAGACTGACAAGTTTGGCACTTATCCAGCATTTCTACTTTGATATGAAAAAACACAATCGCCTTTAAAAATTTGGTTAATTGTCATTTCATGAATACATTCACCAAATTGCTTAGCCATTTCTTATGGATGATGAATCTATGACTACCTGACAAACAGGTAACAGTCCACTGGACGGGAGGTCTTTGTGTCTAACCAGGTGGTCAGCAACACAGGAGCACTACAGGGGACTGTACTTCCTTTTCACCATCTACGCTTCAGATTTACAGCCGAAGCCAGACTTATGCCTTCTACAGAAATATTCAGATGATTCTGCAGTCATCAGCTGTGTCAGAGATGGACAAGAATCTGAGTAGAGAAAGCTGGTGGCACTTTGATATGGGAACAATCACCTTATCTTGAATGTGAACAAAACAAAAGAGATGATTGTAGATTTCAGAAGAAACAGGGTTAGATCAAACCATATTTCCATCAAGGAAGAAGTGGAGGTGGTTGACAAATACAACCATCTCAGTGTTCACCTGGCAACAGACTGGAGGGGAGACGCAACAGTGAAACCGTCTGTAAGAAGGGTCAGAGTAGATTGTTCTTGTGGAGGAAGCTACGATTCTGTTGGTGAAAGCATCATCTGTTCTGCCACCATCTTTTGGGGCAGTAGCATCAGAACCAGGTACCTAAAAATGCTCAACAATCTGATAAAGAAGGCTGGTTCTGTTCTGTGGAAACTCTTGAGATGATAATGTTATGGACAACCCTGACCATCCTCTGAGACTGTCTTAGGAAAACACAATGTCTTCAGTCAGAGGCTTCTTCAAATTCCCTCAGATACAGACTGCTACAGCTTATCTTTCCTGCCATGGTCCATTACTATCCACAATAAATATTTGAAGAATTTAAATTAATAAGGCATGCAACATTTAATTTCCCTTTGGGATCAATGAAGCATTTTTGAATTGAAAAGCACACAGGTTTCCAGTTCAACAAGTTTGACATATGATGGGACCTTTTCAGCAAAAAGGGCTCAATTATTTAAAAGTAGTGTTGTGTTTTAATTTTTTTTAATGCGTTTTCTACTGATCATGCACCTGAACAAGTTTATTCAAGACTACAATACACTGAATGAAGAATACTTAGCAGTAGCATTCATCATGGAAATCCCTGAGTAGCTGACCATCACCACCACAATTTCCTTCCCTGCAGAGCAGCTGTAGATTTCCAGCTTCCAAGGCATTGCAGACACACGTCTAAAGTTAACTTGCTTGTGATGCCTCGCCGCACTGGCATCGTCTGTTCATGAGTTGTTTCAAGTTAGCCAACTGTAGCAAAGGTGAGCTAGCCTGATAACTAGTGACAGAGGGTCGGAGTAAGTGGCTATTAAGAGTTTACCAAAGCAAAAACAACACCTTGCACGACCTTTACGTAACTTTGGTAGCAATTGTGTAACCAACAGCAGCATAGCATGTCAGACTGAAGGCTTTAGCTGGACTATAGCTCTTCTTTAGCGGCAGGGAAAAATGTCCAGTAACCTGCAGCTAATGCTAGCTGCTACAACACCAGGATGTTGCTCTGCAGTCAGAGGAAATAAAGTCACTGTTAAATAAGTTCCAAGCTTATTTGGAGCGACATGCAGGAGGAGCGAAGACTAAATACAGCGTTTAAGTCTGAGCCGAGAATGAATGGCGAACAGCAAAGAACCAAAGTGCCAAAACCCCGCTACAGTGTCTGTCAGTAACACCCACTACACACAAAAAACACTCGATTCAGCGGTTCTGGTTACCTGTAATTGTTGGTATTCCTTTTCTATTTCCTCCCATTCTGCCTCAAAAGTGGGTTTGGACATCGTGGCAGAACGCAACGTGACGGATAAGACACTTCCACCAGGTTCCACTCCGACTGGCTCGTCCTCACTGCTCCCAAAGACTGCTTCTCCGTGTTTTAATTGTGCCGCAGAGCGCATGCGCACACCCAAAGATGAAGCGGTGTCGCTGAACCGCGCCTGAACCCGCTAAAGTCAACAAACACTTCCGTAATTTTTTAATTAAAGTTGTTATGATATTGGAAAATAACTGACGGGTTTCATCACAAGTCATTTTAATTCAGGGTTTTAATAAATTCTTTATCCACCAATCACAGAGCTCTTTACTGTTGCTATGATACACCAAACAGTTTTTGTTCTGCGGAAAAGTTAATTTTTTAGCTTGTGTTTTCTTGATTTCTCCAAGCGGGTTGAGTGCATTTAAGTCATCCGCTTGGATACACTGCCGAGGTACAAAATACTTTTATCTAACTTAAAATTTCTGGACGGTGTTTTACAGTCAGTTATGTTTTAAGTACATGTGTCCCAACATATCGCATTAACTGTCCAGATTTCTTTGTAATTATGTACATAAGAAAAAAATATTTAGTTATAATCTAATGTGACTTAAATTTTCTCTGATCATATTGTTTTTGATAAAACTATAAGGCCCATGTTGCTTGATGACGTTATTCAGTAATGAAAACAAGGGTAGTAGTAATATGAAGGGTTGGTAATTTTGCTCATTTTTGCTGCATGTTCATTAGAAAGTTCTGTAATAACAAATAGTCAACAATGAATATATTTCTTCAAACAAAATCTCAAGAGAACTGCAAAAGAAAAATAATGTTACATAAAATCATCATTGATTTTGATGTACAGATTTTAAAGGGATAGTTCAGATATTTTTTAGTGGAGTTCTGTGAAGCTATTATCAGTAAAAGTTCCCCCCACTTTGATAAAAAAAAATGTCATACTCCAGCAAGTTTGTAGGACACCGAATAAATCCTCAGAGCTGTGACAGTTAACCGCTAGTCATATGGGCCTCTGTTTTAGCTGATTTTTTCACTTATACATTCATTTTTTCCACGAGAATGTTAAGTTTGTGGTTGTTTTCTCTTCTGTACATCTTCTGTATCATTACATTAAAGTCACATTGGTTGAAGTTGCCGCCTGTATTAATGGCTTCTTCAGCTGTGATTCTTCTCTCTATTCTACATAGTGGACTGTACTTATGGATTTTGTTTTCAGCTGTAATTTTTTTTTCAAGTATATGTTATTTTTAACTGTAGAAATGACCCCAGTTGACTGATCTGTATTAGCTGACTTTTGCACATATAAATGTACTTTTTCACAAGAGTGTTGTTAAATGCTCAGGTGGATTGGTATTATTTGGAGTTATAACATAAATGTTGCTTGGCTGAGACAACTGCAGCAAACCTAATAACATTCTGTTGTAAAATCTGTATTGTTTTTGCTAATTTAGCACTGTGTCTCAGGTAACGAGCTGTAAAGATTTCAGTGCTCTGAAGATTTCAATATCTTTCAGTTCAAGAGAACTTCACAAAAACTCTGAATTATCCCTTTCAGTGAGCCACGAGTGTATGAAAACCCTGTGGCATCCCATTGTTTTTGAAACTTTTCTGTGCAGAGCATAAACTTTGGATTTGCTGAATCTGATCATCATTTTAAAAAGCAAAAATACTTAGTCTGGAAACGGAAATTGGGCAGTGAGTGAACATACCATCTTAAATGTTTAAAATATTTTATTTCTTCTCACAGGATTTTCACCACATCCTTCCAGTCATGCCAATTTATAAACCATTTAAGAAAACTCTTCCACCTTCAGTACAGAAGGATAAGGATTCCCAGAAATGTGGACTGCGGCACACAGTTTACTCTGTCTGTGGAAATGAATACACTGGAGAGTGGCTGGAGAACAAAAAGCATGGTTAGAAAACACTTTTTATTTACCACAACAAATCCTACCAATATTAAGTTAGCCAATATTAAACCAAATACTCTGGAGGATGAAATTTTAGATGACTGGCTTTTTGAAAACTTTGTCAAGGCAACGGAATTCAGGTTTGGAAGAAAGCTGGTGCCATTTATCATGGGGAGTGGAAATACGGAAAACGTGATGGTTACGGCACCTACAGTGTACAAATCCCAGAAAGAAAGGAGTACACAAGGAAGTATTGTGGTCAATGGAAAAATGGAAAAAAGCATGTATGCTTTATTTATTGTCTTCATATATCTTGATATATCTTCCTACCCAGACAGTGATATGTATTTTTCTGTCCGTTTAGGGATATGGGACATACTTCTTTGACAACTCAGCAGTGTATGAGGGGGAGTGGGCAGACGACCAACACAATGGCTGGGGAAGAATGTACTACGAAAACGGAGACATGTATGAAGGAGAGTGGCTGAACCATAAGAATCACGGCCAAGGAATCATTAGATTTTGTAAGAGAATGTTTCTTCCCATGATTGTAAATGAAAAACATTTGGGCTGCAATATGTCTAATTGTGATTTTTTTTTTTTTTTTTTTTTTTTTTTACTAATTTCTCCTGCAGCCAATGGAAACTGGTATGAGGGCTCGTGGCGAGATGGGAAGAGGAACGGTGATGGGAAGTTCTATTATGCTGACAAAGGCCTGCTTTATGAAGGCTTTTGGGTGGATGGGATAGCAAAATGTGGGACACTTGTAGATGTTGGAAGGGAATCAGCACCATCACCACCTGAGTTCCCGTTTCCAGAGGTATGTGACAACAGTTATGACTGTATTGAAACCTGTTCACTTTCACACTCATTTCATCAGGCAAACAGTACACATGCTGCCTCCATGAACCTATAACTCTTAGAATTAAATTACCCAGAACCCTTGATCAGTTATTCAAATAGGAGCTCAAATTGGGTCTAAAACCTGGTTCCACAGCCACAATTTATTTATTTATTTTCACAGTAGTCACACTACAAAGTGAAACCCAAATCCCTTCAAACTCTGAGATGTATAAGATATTCATCTCAGAGTATATCTTATACATAAGCCAAAGCAATAAGCCTCAAAATTGCTGCACTTGAAACAGTGGTGTGGCTTCTTTCTTTAAAACTTGAAACCTCTCAAAATTCTTTTGGCATTGTGTTTGGTTTTATTTGTACGCTGGAAAATGAGCACTGTGAAACACTAAAACATTATGCTAATTAATGTGAGCCAATCAGAAAAGCTTCACACCTTCCCTCTTCAAATCACGAGGGTCATGTTAAAAGCCTACACCAAGGCAGCTTTCTGGGGTAAGATTTGGCCACGGTAATCTTTTTTATGCTGGTAATTGTAGTCAAAACAGTGGAGGGTCAACGACTGGCCCCAGAAAATTACACTGGTTCCTGGAAAATGTGGAAAAACACATAAAAGTATTCAGTTCAGTGACAAGGATTGATATGTATCTATGTTCTTTTTCCAAGATTAAACTGGTGGACATGGAGTTGGTTTTACGGGACGCTAGAGCAGCTTGCCAAAGTGACTATTGAAGAGCAGGAGGAAAAATGGCAAGTTCATACTTTATCCAGTTACCAAGAAGCCAATAAAACGACGCCATTCATTCACGAAGTTCTCTCAGTGATAGTTTTCATTGAGTTTCCATTTTTTTGATCATTAATTAATGACACAGGTGTTACTATTATAATTAATAACATGAAAGAAGCCTGAGGTCTTTCGTTGTAGTGCTTGCATGTACTTCTTGTGCAGATATACCTTCCGCAGTCCTATAACATGACTTTTAGGTTAATTGGATTCTCTAAATTGTCTTTAGGTATGAATGTGTGTGTGTTGCCCTCTGATGAACCAGTGAGCTGTCCAGTATGTATGCCCACTCTTGCCCAATGGCAGATGGAGATGTGACCCTTCAAAGATCAGCAAATGTAGACAATGGATCTTTTGATTTGCTGATTTGTTGTCTTATTTTAGAAATCGACCAGTTCCTTGAGTCAGCCTCAAAAAGGTGGGTCTCATCTCTAACATGTCCAGTCACTGACATCCTTTCACTTACAAGTATCTGGATAGACTAACATAAGTAGTGATTCATTAAAAACAGATTTATTTAACTGTTGAAAACAAAACAGTCAAGTGAGACTAAACACTAATGATCCCTGCAGGTCTGTAGTGAATGTATAGTTGAAGTTGCATGATGGCCAGGATGATGAGAGAAAGTGTAATAAAACCAAAAGTATAGAAATATAAACTATAGTCACACAAATGATTGCTTTGTTTAAATGCAGGTATCCTGACTACAATGTTTTGATAAGCTGTAATTTACAAGGATAAAAATCAAAGATGACATGTGTTGGACATCTAAACTTCCAAGTCCCATTTAGTTAAAAAGTGTTTATTAAAACACATGTCAGCACTTTATTAATACTGTAAGGTTGGCAGCTCATTAGTCAACACATACAGCAAACTGTTCAAAACAACCAGGACAGTAGATTTCTTTAAATACACAAAAAGTTAAAAGGCTGTGTTTCACAAAACACAGATGTGCAATAACTGATAAATATGATGTGCTTTTTACTAAATTTTAAATAAATGCAGCAGAAATAAGTCCAGGCATGATATGTTTGACATGAGTGGAGCTGTTATCAAGCAAATTGGTCTAGAAACACATAAACCAATAACATGTACAATGTGTAATGTCTCAGCAGGTCAAACTTCAAAATATATATTAAAAACAAAATCAGATAAAGGTTTTAACCAGGAAACAAATTATGGGTGGGTCTCTGATAACCAGAGGTAATATTAGGCTACAATCACATTAAGAACTTTGTGATTTCCAGCTACATGCATTATGGCGCATTCATGAGATCACAGTAAGATAAAGTGTGTTTTAAAAATAAAAAGTAAAACTTTCAAATGGTGAAAGATCTTTCTTGTAAAAATGTAAATCCTAAATGTCTGCCCTCTCAGGAAGTTCCAATACAGATCAGGGTATTTGTCTATGGAAACTGGGAGCTTGGCGATTGTAAGATCGAGGACTCCCCTCTGTTGTCGAGCTCGTTTTGAAGCCTGGTGAGGTTAGACAGCTCCTCCAGCTCCTGGAACTGCCTGTCAGTCTTGTGGCTGACCAGTGAGCGATAAAAATGCACAGCAAAGACTATGAAGATTAAACCAAACGGGACCATAATAGAGGTTGAGGTAATAGCAGCAGCCACACCAGAGGAGACGGTGCTATTGTTGGATTGGTCGGGCTTAATGGGCAGAAATTTGACCCAGCAGAGCAGAACAACCTCAGCGAGGAAGAGCAAAGTCCCAATCACAGTTGAAAAAGCCCACGCCAGCTCAATGTGTCTGTGCATCCGCTCGTGTGGAGACTCCTTGACGGAGTTGAGGTTGTGCACGTTGCTGACCGCCTCTATGTTGGGCAGAATGCAGGTGCTGACCATCAGAGCAAACAGGTGAACTGCAACAAGCACGGTGGTGCAAGCACTGAAGGCGATGAGGAGAGCAGGTGGGTACGGATACTTGCTGTCGAGTTGCACTTCCACCATCGCGACCTGACAGGAGAGGACAAACAAAATGTCATGCGATTAGTTCATCTGCAGGGGACTAGAAATGAATACATGAAGTCGGTTTTACCATGGCAAATCCGGAGAGCAAAGCTGATGTCCGACTTGAAGCTTTCAGTTTGGCTCGACTGAGGTACAGCTTCCTCCAGGACAGGGCTTGCAGCGAATGCTCGTTCAGACTCATGTTGCGCTAATTATCACAACACCGGCCGAGCGGCGCAACTGTTTGGGGAACCTTGCGCCACAAAACTAAAAGCGGTGAACAACTACGTCCCCACAGGAAGCATTTAGGCTCGTCGGCTGACTGTAACTGCGGAAGCTATGTTTTTTTCCACCCACAGTCTTCCTTCAGCGTGTTGATCAGCTTTGCACCTTAAATTACCCACAAGTCTACGCGCGACGAGAGCAACATCCGCAAGTAAATAGTGACGGGAATTTCGAATCTTTTCCGAGATCCGAATCTTTTGGCTCAATTAATGAAAATCAGTTGATTAACATCTCTGAACTTAAAAACCTCAGTGAATTAGAATATAGTCACATTTAAGTGATTATTTTATTTTATAAATCACTTAAAAATCCCTTAAAAAATATTGTAAGTGATTTCAATGATTTTGACTGAAAGTAAATGAAACCACAAGTTTAGTTTCCCAGAAAATTGCAATATTTTCATAATGCCAGTCTGAAAATGACACCAAGGATGAGCTACAAAATCTAGTTGCTAAGCAAACTAGTTGTTTGCAGTGTACTGCATTCTTACTGTAAAGCTTAGTGGAAGGAAATAGTGTGGTAATTCCGACAATTACCTTAAGGAAATTGTGAAGCAAAAGTCATTCAAGAATTTGAACAAAATTCACAAATTGAACTTATGTTGTATTTGTGGACATGTGCAGACATGCATTTGTAGAATGAAAATCCAGTCTAAAGTATCAAACTAAAAGTTTAGACTTTCGCAATATGCTGGATGTTGGAGAAATGTAAAAAGTTTAGTGTTAGATTAAAACATCTAAACATTAAACTCAACAAACAGCAACACGGGAAAATTATATGATACTAGTTTCTAGTGGCACGTAATTTCAGCGTGTCGGGATAATGAGAAGGAGTCTGTGGCTTCGGTCAACATTCTGTTGTGCACATGAAGTAAACACATATTAATAAAAAAATAAAGCAGCTCTCAGACAGGAGTCAGTTCACAGAAAGGAGTTGGTACTATTCGGTCATTGCAAACACATCACTTTGAGCTGCATTTGTGGAGGAAAGAGTTAGCAACAAACATCATATAAAGGCTTAAGAGTAGCCGTGAAACATGAAAAGCTCAGAACTCTGAAAAATAAAAGAAAATTGTGCCTCAAAGCCAGGCAGCCCACACCTATAAATTGCTGAAACTTTGTTGAGGTGAAACATAAAAACATTTTTTTTTTTCACTTTTAACTGAAACTAGATTGATTTTGTTTTGGCATTGCAAATATTGTGTGGTATGGAAATGAGGATCAATGTAGTCACAAAGGCACTACTACAAATTTGCAAAGCAAATATCTTACACTATGTTCTTTCATAGAGGATTTGGGACATGTTAGTTTGAAGTAAAATAAAACTAAAGCGATGCAGACCAAAATCAGAAATGTAATAATGGCAGATTCAGTAATATCTTACTAATCTTAAAGAAAACCGATAAAAACAAGGAATATAAATTATTACAAAATGTTAGTAGTATATTTCTTGATATGGCAGCCTTATATAGAACAAAATGTTTTATTATCACCCTCTAATTTGATAAAAACCAAGGTGTTATTTCAGGTGCCTGCAGTTTTACTCATCTATGTATGGAAAACATTTGGAAAATCATCTTAAAGTCCGTTTATTTAATCAGTCGCTTTAATGCCTTGTAAGCCGATGTTATGTAATGAATGTGTGTAAAAAGCAGCGGAGTGACATGCCATGACGTTGTCCAACAATGTTTTGGTTCCTGACCATGACGTAAGACACAAAAACATGGTTCCCTTGTTTTGAAGCGTAAAGGCTGCTAAGTGCCTCCTTAACTTTACTACGCATGAGGATGCTTCCCCGAAACTGAGAGGCTGGAAAACGACCCGAAGAGACGATGGCCCAGTCCGGGGAGACGTGTGCTGAAACTGGACGGAGGCTGGTGTGTAGCATCCGCCGCGTTAACGTTAGCTTGTAGGAAGACAGACTGCGTTAGCTTAGCTAACGTTTGCAACTGAAAACATTGGGGGGTATTTGTCATGTCATGGAAGCTGGTAAAGTTTGAGGGAAACAATGAAAAGAACGGCGAATGCCGAGTTGCGGAGACTGCAACTTATTTTATTTGCGTGGCACTCGCCAAGCATTTGAAAACACTAACGAGGCAAATTGTTAAAGACGGGTGATTAACTAGAAACAATTAGTTATCACCAGCAGCTCCTTTCTCATTCGATAAGCGTCACTAAAGCGCGAGAAGTCACATTTTGCAATTGTGCTGCTATGGTAACCGAAGTGGCCCTGCAGACACCGAAATATTTCACGCTTTAAAGTTG
Source organism: Poeciliopsis turrubarensis (assembly GCA_010277015.1). Taxonomy (NCBI): domain Eukaryota; kingdom Metazoa; phylum Chordata; class Actinopteri; order Cyprinodontiformes; family Poeciliidae; genus Poeciliopsis; species Poeciliopsis turrubarensis. Next base: position 6,473,264 of record VMRN01000004.1, read on the forward strand.
GACACTAAATGAACGTTCAGTGACTCTTTACTATTCTTTAGTAACCATCTGTGGAGAAGCGTGGGCCTTTTCAGGGATAGCCAGTGGGCTTTTCACGCGTGTCTCTGTTTTTGTCATGTAAATAATGGCATTTTTCAATGGCAGCGCTCCATCTGCCGGAGGATGTACGACGAGAACGAGGATCTATCTGACGTTGAAGAAATTGTTAACATCAGAGGTTTCAGCGTGGAGGAAAAGCTCGCCAGTGACTGCTATAATTCAGAGTTTGTGCACTTAATGGAGGGCAGAGGTAAAAATCATATCGTGCAACTTTATTATACACTTGCAACAAAGTAAATGATAATTTGACTGGCAAAATATTGTCTTTACTTCAACAAATATATGAAGCGATAGCTACATGATTTCCCCCTGTCTTGCAGACTTCACTTATGAGTATGTGCAAAGGGAGGCCCTCAGGATACCACTTATTTTTAAAGAGAAAAATGAATTAGGGATCAGGTAAGAGGTTTTCTACACAAAACAGCAATTTTGTTACTACTGAGGTTCTTTTCATTTTCTCTTAAAGTGTTTAATTAAACTGTTATTAACTGGACCACAATACCCGTGCAGTGATTATTTAAAGTCGTTCAAATTCAAGTAAGATGACTCATTAAATGTAAACAGATCCTTTTAAAACAACTAAGACTGAGATGTATTTATATTTGCATTTGCAGTTTTGCAGATATTTCCAGTTTAAAAACAAACCAAATCTCAGCAGCATTATTGAGTAGTTGTGTTCTTATGCTTATTTCTTTTGAAAGGACTGCTGCAGTATAGAAGTGAATATCTAAATTCTGTCTCACTGTCAGATATGTTTCTGTGATAAGATCCGTTTTTCTATTTTTACCATGTTTTTTGTTTTTCTTTGCAGAATGCCTGACTCAGAATTTACAGTCAGCGAAATAAAAGGATTAGTTGGTAAGCAGCATGCCACAAATACCAACATATTCATACAGAATTCACAGATATTATGTCATATAATTTTTTTTAACTAGACAAAAAGCTCACTTGCTTGTAAAATTAGTCTAAATGTATTCTAAAGGACACATTAAATAACCACCACAGAATACATAAATATTTTTGCTAGGTTTCACAAAGAAATCATTGCAACTCTTGTTTTGACTTCCTACAAACAAACCAGATTTGGCAGAAAACATTTTATAAAATAGTTTAAAAAATGTTTTCAGATTGGCCTAATGCTGCCTGACGGTGACAGATTTTGTAACACAGGATTATAAAGTCGTAGTTTCTTTGTACTTACAGCAGGAAAATGTTGCATAAAATTATTGGTGTAAAAGGCAGTGATATATTTTAATGAAAATTATAGAAATATGTATATACAATTTTTAAGCATAACACTGAGATGAAAACTTATCCAGGTCTCTGTACTGTGATATGCTATAGAACAATCCCCCTTACTGCTATGATTGTGATATTTAATTTTTTGCCATTCTCTTTTTAGTTTTTATCTTTACTTACAAGTACTGTTCATTATTACTTTCATTTTGAATAAATCAGCCCCCTCTAGAGGGGACTCATGTGAATGACACTTTGAGGAGTCCCTGAAGTGATTCAAATTGGTGGAGATTTTCTGTACTCTCAACATTTTCTTGCCCCTCTAGTAAATATGTGTAGAAGTGTTAATTACTTTAAGTTTTTTTTTTCCCACAATTGCCTAATCTCACTCTGACAAAACGTTAGCAGTTTTTTTCACAGTGACCTGTTTCATCATTATTCTCAGTATGCAGTTTTGTTTGTTCCAGTTAAAGTTGCTCTTAACTTTTTAAGTATTAATTATACTAGATATATACATGCAAATTAAGAATAATAGCTCCATACTGGATTATAGCTGCAAGACATCGTTGCTTGTCATGAATTGGCATGTTTTCTTCTGTTTCCCATTTTTGAAGAGTGGCTCATTGAAATCACATCATATGTACTCCTGGAAAATCTGAAGTCAAAATAAAAATGTTTAGATGCTATTATTAAATAAAAAATCTAAAATATAAATTAACCAAACCTACTTTTTCATTTATATGAGATGTTAAGGCCATGAGCATTTTGTTTAAAGAAATTGCTCTTTAATTTGGGATTTTCCATCACCGAGTAAATATCTTTTAAGTTGAAAGAGTGAGAACAAACTACCACAATAAAAGCTGTAGAAACAGTCAGTGAAATAAACTGATAATAATGATAAATTATCAGTGTCATTGACAATGAGACTTCTCTTAATTCTGTTCCAAAATTGCAGCTTTACTGTGAACTTTCAATAATCAAAATAAGAAAACGTAAAAGATTTTTGCCCAGATTGTAAGAAAATTACATTTGTGGTATAATATTATCTGTAATACCTCAATTTGGAGCTTTTGTAATAAAGCCAATGATCAGTTGATTTGACCTGTTTTGTTGCAGGGAGTCGCAGGTCTGTGGATGTCATGGACGTGAGCACTCAAAAAGGCTCGGAAATGAGCATGGCTCAGTTCGTCCGTTATTACGAGACCCCGGAGGAAGAGCGAGACAAACTCTTTAACGTCATCAGCTTAGAGTTCAGCCACACTAAGCTGGAGCATCTCATCAAACGGCCCACAGTGGTAGAAAATGCATGGTGATATTGTGAACATTTTCATAGGCGTTCAGAAACCTCTGTGAAGTTGACTGAAAACCTGTTACTGGAGCATAAACTTTCAGTTTAATTGTTTTTACAGGTGGATCAGGTTGACTGGGTGGACAACATGTGGCCTCCTGATCTAAAGCACAGCCAAACAGAAGCCACCAACATTATTTCAGAGATGAAATACCCCAAAGTGCAAAGGTAAAACTTTGCTAAAGTTGTAAATACTGTAAAGTATTTTCTTTACTGTTGTCCTCCTGGTTAGTTTCTTATAATTGGAATGTGTTTTTTTTTTTTTCCAAGTGTAACTGTTTTTGCTGCCATCTTCTAAATGGTTAATATTTGTCTCATTTTTAATTATATTTTTTTTCGTGGAATAAAGTATGATCTCATTTTGTTTTCAGGTACTGTTTGATGAGTGTAAAGGGCTGCTACACAGACTTTCATGTTGATTTTGGAGGAACTTCAGTTTGGTATCATGTATTCAAGGGACAAAAAGTATGTTTGTGTTTTATCTTTCTACCTAAACTATATTATACTCACACTCAAACTAAGATTTTGCTTCATATGGTTTAATAAATGGTAGCCCCAGGTTTTTTTTTTTAACATTGCAGTAAAAACCCCCTGTAACAACACTTCTTTTTGTCAGGTATTTTGGCTCGTGCCTCCAACCCCACATAACCTTGCACTGTATGAGGACTGGGTCCTTTCAGGCAAGCAGAGTGACGTCTTCCTGGGAGACCGAGCTGACGGGTGCCAGAGAGTGGAGTTGAAACAAGGATACACCTTCTTCATCCCATCTGGTGAGAATAATTTAGTTATTCTAAATTATAATTTAGTCATTTTTAAGGAGGCAACAGGAACAGGTTGGATACCAGATGAATTAAGAAGGACACAAAGCCTTTTACGGTTACTTTGCAGTAAATGCAGAGTTCCTATGGAAGTTGGAGATGTCTTTAAAAGTCTGGGATTTCATTTGAATAGTAGTGAATCCTTATAGTTTCGGTGTTTGCAGTTTACATACGTAAAGCCTGACCACTGTAAAATGGTAAATTGTGTATGTGTACTTTAAAAATGGCAACAAAGAGTGAGATATTTGGAAATTATGGGAGTTTGGAAAAGAATGCTTTTTGTAAAAAAAGAAGTTGTAGCAATCCTGTCTATTCAATCATGAGTTTGGACAAATGTTGCCTTCCTTATTGTTTTGATTATTTATTTATTTTTTTGCAATTTAAGGTTGGATCCATGCTGTTTACACTCCTGTAGACACACTAGTTTTTGGAGGCAACATTCTGCACAGCTTTAACATCCCCATGCAGTTCACTATCCACGAGATAGAAAACAGGACAAAGGTAGGAGTCTGGCAATATACCGACCTGCACAGGAAACTCTGCAATAGATTAATCTCAGTGAAAAGAAACACTTTGAGCTTATTTTAAACTGCAAAAAAGAACGGCTGTCTCCTGTTTATTAGCTTCTCCACAAGAAATTTAAACAGAATAGTTCCAAGCATTCAAGAAAAGAAATCAGATGAAGACTTTAACCCGAATTCCTCAAGAGCTGTTCTGCCTCCTGCATCAGGATGCAACATAATGTGTTATTTCTATACATGTCCATGTATAAAAACCAAATTTTGTATCTCACATCTCTGATAACCTTCACAAAAAAAAGAGATTTTGTAAAATGTTACCAGTGTATAGCCAGTCTGAGTTTGTGTAAGTATAAATTTCTTTTTCCTCTCCTCAGGTTCATTCCAAATTCCGCTTCCCATTTTACTACGAGATGTGCTGGTACGTCCTGGAGCGATACCTGCACTGTCTGACCAAAAGGTCCTACTTCACTCACGAGATCCACAAAGAGTCTGTCGGTAAGAACGATCAATTACTGCGCCAAAGAAATACAAAAATACAAAACATATGATTCAATGATCTCTCATTGAATCATACATAAACTGCTAAAAGCATGATTTTCATAGACTATATAAAGAAAGCTGGAATTGAAAACCTCCAAACTGTTTGGAGGATTTTTATCACACAGACTGAAAACTAGCAGCTGGACCTTTTTTCATTATGTAAAGTGGAATCCACCAATCAGGAAATCCTGCAGGAAAAAGGCTCTGCATCAAGTTGGAGATTAATTTTAATTAAACTGCATCAAGTTGGAGTTTAATTTTAATTAAAAGAGAAAATATTACGTCTTTATTTTAGTTTTGAAATAAATTGCTGTCACAGTTATTGCCACATAGAATAATTCTTTTCCTTAATAAATTAAATCAACAAGGGAAAACCCATAGTTTTTCTTTATATTTGTCAATTATCTGAAAGATTTAGTTGTGGAGGTGGGAAGCATCTTTGCAAGGTGAAGTAAAAACAAACCTGTCTCATTTTTAGTGAAGTTTGACACGTTCTCAACAAGCGGTATTATTACCTCTGTTTACTTCTAGACTATGAGACAAAAATAAAAACAGAGAGCCCGTCTTCAGACTCCAGGAGCCAGGACATGAATGAGGACTCCTGTGGACCTCTAGTTAGGGACGGCCACGGAGAAAAAACTGAAAGATCCTCTGGAGATGGCCCTTGCTCGCCTGACCTCATCAAGGGCTCACTGCTCAAAGCTGCTTTATCTGTGGACTCGGAGGATAGCTGTAATCCTTGCTCCGCCTCTCTAGACTTCCCCAAAACCCCCTCGGATTCTCCAGGTTCTGAGGCTCAGAGCAAGTGGACTCACCTGACACAGCATGAGCTGATCGGGCTCAGGACACTGGTGGAGAAACTGGAATCACTCCCTGAGAATAAAAAATGTGTTCCGGTGGGAATAGAGAGCCCTCAGGCCCTCCTAGAGGACATGAAGGTAGACAAAAAAACCAAACACAAAACAAAAACCCCTCTGAAACAGGTTCAGGAGTAGACATAAGACGGTTTGTTTTCCTCTTTGGCTGTTTAGGTTGTCCTGAAGGAACATGCTGATGATGACCCAAAATTAGCAATAACCGGGGTTCCTGTTGTGTTATGGCCTAAGAAAGTGTTAAAGGTAAGCAAAAAAAAAAGCAAAACAACAAATTTTGCAGAGAGTGTTAATTTTCTATAACATTGTTTCAGCCCTCTTTTACAGACAAATGAGCTGCAGGACCATGAACTTTGCAAAGTGGGAGTCAGTTTATGATGTTTTGAAAAATGTTTAGCTGTGGGACATTTTAAGTTCTGATGTTCATCTGACTTTTCTCTAAGATAATGGCTAAATGAAGAATATACTGTTTGGAAGTTTTGTGGTTCTAAATTTAATGTAAAGGATTTGATCTTCAATTTTTGTAGTTTTGTAGGATACCCCAATTAGAAAACAATTAAATTTGTGGTTATGAACCTGTGGCTGGTTATCAAAAGGAAAAAATCTTTGTGTTTTAAGTTATTCCTAGGTTTGGTGTTTTACATGGGTTTTTACTAAGTGTAGGACAGCCAGTCAGAACTGATCAGTCACATTATGTTGCAAAAAGGTTAATAGTCTACAGAAGATTACTAAGACATTTCTTACTGCTCTTAAATTTGGGAATAAACATGTTTTTCCTCCTCTTGAGTTCTGCATGTTGGACATCTCAATCCGAGTCCTTTAAAATCCTGTAGGCACTTTGTACACTGCAGGGGCCACACAAGGCAGGCAATTTCTGACAGGATGATTTTGGTGATGTCCAAACTTGAAGGGAAGTTTAGCAGAATCAGCAAGTAAATGGGAAACTGAGAATATTTTCCATAAAAAGCATGATAAAAAGCTCTTGAAGTGGCCTCTGCCAGCTGTCGTTGCCTGTTGGAGAATGTGACCGAATCTCGTTCAGTAAATGCCGAAATGAGGAGCATTTTTGTGATGACGTGTTGAAGGCGGAGTGTCAGAAAGACACTGTCTTAAAAGCAGACACTTCTTAAAAAGACAGTGGCCAATTTCTAGACATCTAATTACAACGTTAAATTTCTCCTAAGTCAAGTTTGAAATATACTGTCTTTTTGTAACAACTGAAGGTGACATAGTTGCTTTATTGTGCTATAAAGTAGCACTACGTGCATCATACTACCTGTCTAATGTGTAATTAATTTATGTTAATCTGTGATATGTAAAAACAAAACAACCCCAACTTTTACCTTAACAATAACAATGTCATATTGTCTTCATTTTCTCATCGGAAAACTTAAAAGTAAAATGACCTACAAGAATAAAAGCTTATGCTGGCACTTGTTTTGAACAGTAGTTGGCAGATCAGACCTTCAGCTGCTAGGGAAAGTATTATTTATGACTCTCGAGATAATTGTCATCTGAATGTTGGTCATAAAGTTTCTGCTGGTCTCATCAAGCCTCTGGATCACCCCGCCACCCACTTGCTGTCCCTTGAAAGGCCAGCTGCTGGTCCCGGGGCCTCTTTGTGTTTGCCTTTTGTAATGAGATGCCATCTGGCTCTACTGGTTGTGCACAAGCCTGCTCTTCTCTCCTTATGATGCGCAGAATGAATATGACAACACTTTTGCCGCTTTCTCTTTTCTCATTGGACCGAGGCGTACACCCCCAGTTCATATTCTGATGCTCGGCCGCCTCCCATTGGCTCGGCGCTTTGCAGCTACACCCCTTTGCTTCCATGGAGCAGATCCATATTAATGAGGGAGAATTGTGTGCGTGAGTGTGTGTGTGTGCTTCCTACATCTGCTTGTGGTATTGTGAAGCTTTAGAGCAGGAGGGAGGGCTGTAGGCCTGACAGCAGTAGCAGGAGTAGAAGGAGGAGGAGGAGGAGACTGCAGCCATGTCAGTTTGCTATGAGCTGGACGGCATCTGAAAACAAGCCATGGCCATGTCGCTGAGCGCTGATGATGAGGACTACGACTCAGACTCTGAGCAGGTTAGCACACTGACGCCCTGCAGGCAGGCAGGCAGGCACACCGAGCCAACTGGAGGAATGTTTTGTGTTTACGCTTGTGTGCAACATCACAGAGCAGTGGGGAAATTGAGCTTGTTTGAGACAAAAGCGTGGATTCAGTCTGCCCTCTGTGCTCAGTCTTTGATTGGAACCTTCTTTATAGTTTTCTTATTTGTGTGTTTAATGCAGAGAAGATAATTGGTGTTTTTTTTTTGCTGCTAACATTTTTTGGCGGTTGCCTTATGATGCTGATTCATTTCGGATTTAGTGGCCTGGCTGTGAAAATATTGAACTCTGTTCATTTTCCAGCATGTGTTAGATTATTGCACCCTTTTACATGGGTATAAATGGTAGCTGGATCTGCGAAAGAACTTGCTTGCAAATTTTTGTTGATGTAAATAATTTTCCTACTCCACTGCTCACCTCAGCACCACACTCCTCCCTCACTTAAAATCTGTGACCGCATTTGAATGAAACAAAACACTGAGCGCTGATGAACGAGTCCATCTTGTTCTACTGTCAAGTAGAACAAGTCACATGACCTTTCCAAAATTGATTCCAGTCATTTACACACACACACACACCCCCCACACACACACGTTCTTTAAGTCAGTCGCCTTCTGGCCAAAATTGTTCAGAGGGTGATTCTGAAACGGAAACTTTAGGAACAATTTGAGCAACTTGTGTTGAATTTAGTGACATCACCTACAGGTTTTAAATGTTGCTGTCACAGCACTTTAGTTTTGGTCGTTTATTCCAGTGTATGTTGAAACTGCTATCATCTAACCCAAATTTAGCAAAAATTTCATCAATATGTTTTTTTTCTTTGAACCTCTACTGCTGGTATAAGATCATTGAAGATTGTTGTTGCCCTTAGGCTTGTAATTGTACATGTTTTATGTTTGTTCTCATTATTTATTTTACATTGACGTGTGTGTTCAACTTGATGAACATGGAGTTCTTGGTCATTTCATTAATCGTAGCAGGTGTTCTATTAAGATGTTCTTGTATTTTTATTGCTGATAAAGACGCAACTATAACCTGTTTGTAGTTTGTCAATAAGATAATAAAAATGGTTATCATTTTTCTGCTAAAATCTTAAATCTAAATAATTCTCTGTGCATCAGCTATTTCTGCTGACAGGACACAAGAAGGGATCAGTCTGTCTTCTGACTTGCCTCTTGAACTTGTAGTTTAATTACCTGTTTTATTTAATGTGATCATTAGATAAGTAGCTGCTTAACAGCTACCTGAGTATCTGTCAAACTGTAACTGGTCTCTGTTGCTTGGTTATCTGGTTCCTCCCTCTTGTTAATCCCCCTAAAAAAACTCCAGGGCAGATTGTACAACCCACCCCCTCCAGTTCTTCAATATATTTCACATTAATCCTGTCTGCCAACCACATATCTGGCTGTCCGTGTCAGTCTGTTTCATGGCTGCTGTAAATTATCATTATGTGCCCAAAATTTACCACACTCACTTTTTTTTCCCCTCTTGGAGGCTCTCTAGTTACAGTCCTCATTGGTTACAAGTGTGTGTGTGTCATACACTGTTCTGTTAGGGAACGGGACGCGGCTGTTGCTATGCTGACACCAGGAAAATCTGCACTGCCGATGTAACCGAAGGAATCCAGGCTTCGTCTCCAATAGCTGCAGTGTTTTTCACCTCTTGCTCTTATTTATTTATCCCCCCACTCTGCTGCTCAGTGTCTCATGCGTGATGGTGGGGAGCATCGAGTGGATTTTCTGATTAAAAAGAACAACCACTGAGCCGCCAAAGGAGGAGAATTACAGCACAGGAACAATAATGGTCAAAGATTTATAATCTCCATTGGCCAGATGTTTAAAATAGAGCAGGGATTATTACGAGTGCATGTCTTTATCAGTCTGTGTGCTCTGGAAGACAGAACAATGTGTCTTCCTCATGCAGCATGTGTGAGATGTGGCTGTGAGTATAGCTTCTCTTTGAAGAAGAAACATGCAAGGCAGCAAGAGGCTAAATTTGGATGGTGCCTTCAGGGACAGTTTTTGATGTGATTGTTTGTTCTTCTGTTCAGTCCTGTAAGAGGCATGGAATATGTGTTTAAAACCAGCCTCATCTGGTCAGGTTTGTTTTTTGTGGATAAATATTAATGCATGTCACCCCTTTATTTCTGTGTACATTGAAATATCCTCAAGAGGGAAAGCGCAAAAAAAAAAAAAAAAAAATGCTGTTCAGCACTTACATCATCTTATTTGAATATTAGATTTGCAGTCACACATCTTAAGCTTCTTCACATTTAAAATGTGAAGAAGCTTTACATTTAAAGCTTCTTCAGCCTCAAACTTCAGTGTATTTTACTGGGATTTCAGGTGAGAAAATAGAACTTTTCCAGAATTTTGTTTGGTATCTAGACCCAAATTATTTGAGAATATGTGGCAAGATTACAGACTTTCTGTGCAGTTTGAACATCTTTGAGCTACTTTGCAAATTAAATTGACAAAAATTTTAGTTTCTTTATGTCTATTATTGGAAAAGACACACCTCAATAAGATTAAGACTTAATTATTGCAAACACGGTTCTACTACTGAGTCAAAGTAATTAAACACAAATGCATGCAACACTTATTAAAATCATATAAGTTTATGGTCTATATACAGTGTTTGGTTTAAAAGTAACCAAACATAAAAAACTTAAAGCAGTATGGACATTTTTGTAAAGGAACATAGACCTTAAATGTACTAATAGGCTTTACTGTACCTGTTAAGATATTTTCTGAATGATGTATTCTGTATAACGGTACTGAGACAGATATTAATTGTAAAGCTTCTTTGTTATCTCTACATTGTTGTGATTAAACTTGGAATCTTTATCTTGTATGATCCACTGCAGGCTTCATGTTGAGCAGTGACACCAACAGATACCACCAAAGTAAAACTACTGCTTAATTTTTTTGTCAATCTGCTCGTCACTGTATCCCTTTTTGCCCTTTTCAGCCCCGGCCTCCCAACCGGCCGAAACCTAAGATGGCAGCGTCTCCTGCATCGGCAGTCAAGCTGTCGGCCAGCCGCGGAACGTCTGGTGCCAGGAGAAGGAGGACGCGTTGCCGGAAGTGCGAGGCGTGTCTGCGGACGGAGTGCGGCGAGTGCCACTTCTGTAAAGACATGAAGAAGTTTGGAGGGCCGGGACGAATGAAGCAGTCTTGCATCATGAGGCAGTGCATTGCTGTGAGTACAGGATGCTGGGAGCGCTCTTTTTCATTTAGAGATGATGTTTGGCTCGCTACCTCTCTGACTGACGTGACACGGTTGGCAGCAGTTTTATATCTGTTCAGTAAGCGAGGGTATGCAACCCATTTTTGCATAAAGACTGACAACAGTTAATGGGAGAAATGATAAAGACAGATGGATGAGCATGTTGTGAGAGGCTCCTGGTTGGTACAGTATCAGATGCTTACTGTTTTATGCAGAGGTTGCACATTAAATATGAAGAATACCTGGAGTTGTTGGTTCATAGGTGTATTTTTGTGTCCTGGCTTCCTCAAAGGCTTCTTGAGGAGAGTTTGGTGAGGTGATGTTTGTATGTTTCAGAACCAAGGACAGAGAAATATATACCAACTGGCCTTATATTTGCAGCTTAGACCAGTTTTCTAAGACTTTTTAGTTACCAACTCACTAAATACTTTCAAGGATTTATGACATTGACTATTGCTTTTTGAAGGATACACGTGTTTCTATGAAGCCTCTTAGACTAGAGCAAAATTACACCACAAACAGCCACAGTTCTGCTGTTTTAAGCTATCTATAACTACTTTTTAAAAATCTCTTCATATTATAGCAAAATATGTGCTACTAGCAATAGTTTTAGAATAAACGTGGCCAGTATGCAGTCTGGGAATTTCTGTAAAAGTATAAAATTTCATTTGAAGGATTTTATGGATCTGACTATGGTAACTATAGAGGAAGAAATTAAGAGTGGAAAAATTTGTCAGACTTTATTTCCTGTTCTATGATTATTGTTGTATGATCATCATTGTTGTATGATCAAGGTTTGTCTTTTCTTCCTGCTGATTTAAAGGCAGACCTTTAGGAAAACATCTGTGTTAAAAACATTTTGTATCTACATCTTTTAAATAGGTCAAAATAGATGGAAAAAATCTTCTGATTTGAGCCTGGAGAAGAGTCGAATGTGGTAATGTAAAGTGTGTATGAAACCTGAATTGAGCTTTTTCCAAAACTCAAGTTTTGGAGATGCTTTTCTCTCGGAACCTCGACTTTAAATGATCTGACTGGCTGAGATGAGTCACAAGATTTTGTGATTATCTCAGCATTGTTCCAAATCACCCACAGACAGCAAAAGCATTAGTTTGTTTTCTGATGATGCATAATTGTGTGCACTTAACCACGTCACTTTTAAGGTGAAGCATAAGGGTGGCAACAGCCTGTTGACTGCCCAAACCTCTGCCCCAGGTTTGGACAGAGTGGTCCTAACGACTCACTGACCTGGAGATTTTAGATGTTTCCCTGACTCAACACATTCAGACGATTGCAATTCAGCAAAACCCTGTTATCAGCCATCATCTGAAATCATGTGTGCTGAAGCACGGAAAAAGCCTAAAACATGCAGGACAGTGTGTACCTTGAAGACCAGGGTTTAAAAGACGAAGCTGCAGGGAATGTTCAAAAACAGGCTGAAAGGTTCAGTTTTGAAATGGAGAGACAGATTAGGAAAACGCATTTAATTAAGAGTTTAACAAGCTTCAATTCATTGCAAGTAAACTATTTAATGCATGGAATCATTTTTAAAGATAGTTTTTGTTTTTTTTAGAATAAGTTAGACTGAATTCAGAGTTCAGTCTGAATTGTGATTGAAATAATGGTCAAAATTAATAAATAAAATATAAAAGAAAGAACAAACTAGACTTATCTCACATGTTTATTCTTTATGTCAACTCAGTAGTTTTTGACGTTCTACTTTTCGTAAGAAGACAGTAAACTAAACTTGTCATTTCGATCTCTCCTGGCATTTTTACACTATGAGTCTCATTAACCCCAGCTGCACTTGCAACATTCATACATTTATATGTAGATTGGTGGGCAATTTGCAGGGAGCCCACAACTTCTTCCCACAAAGCCACATGATGCTGCCCTTGTTTTTTTTGTTTTTTTTATTACCAGGTTTGGTTTGCTTTATGTTTTATTTTCTGCCACATTTTTGTTACTACTTTATTGCATTGTTATTTGCTTAACTTCCTTACTTCTTTTGGTTGGTTTCTAGGCTTGCCTTACTCTTCTCAAAAAGCTTTTATTCTAAGAGTCACCAAAAACGTACATCCAAAAATTTAATTTCCGTACATTAACACAGATGAACTGATTATCTACTTGTATGGGTTTCCTCAGCCGGTCCTGCCCCACACAGCAGTGTGTCTTGTCTGTGGAGAAGCTGGAAAGGAGGACACAGTGGAGGACGAAGAGGAGAAATTCAACCTGATGCTCATGGAGTGCTCCATCTGTAATGAGATTGTTCATCCGAACTGTCTCAAGGTAAACTGATCATCATCAGTATGGTCAAATATAAACACCTTTTCATGCTATGGACAGCTGTCAAACAATGAATTCTGATTTCATGTAGGTTAAAGATTCGAGTGGATTAGTCAATGATGAGCTGCCAAACTGTTGGGAGTGTCCAAAGTGTAACCATGCAGGGAAAACTGGGAAAGTAAGCATCACTGTGGACTAGATTCCGTTTATTTATGTTGGTTTGATCAATTTGCAAGACAGCTAAATTTATCTGCACATGTCAGAGCCAGAGAAATAAAGTTGTCCTCTCTTTTCTTCCAACCTTTTGGCCACAAAGCAAAAAAGGGGGCCAGGATTCAAGTACGCATCGAACCTTCCTGGCTCCCTTCTCAAAGAACCGCGCTTAAACCGAGACTCGAAGGAGGAGCCGGAGCCGCTGCCCCCACCGCCGCTGCCGGTGGTGATGGCAGCGACACCTGTGACCCCACTGACGACCTCATCCGCTGTGAAAAGAAAAGCAGAGCGGGAAGTAACCTTGAAGAAGAACGACGAGGAGCCTCCAAAGAAGCGTCCGCCCCTGCTAGCTCTGGATAGCTTACCGCGAACACGGCTTGAAGATAATCCATTAAGGAAGAAAAGGAAACTGTTTGATACGAATGATGAACCCATTATGTTGAAAAAGAAGGTGAGACCCTTATTTATTTTTACTAACCTTCACATATACTATTATTAAAACATTTAGCATTAATGCTGCTTCATACCTTCTGATTTTATTTGATCAGAAGTTCTTAGGGTTTTCTGCAGGAGTGTCCTCCAGAGCAGGGCTGGATGATGCTTCTTTAGATTCAATATTATGGTCATAAATGTACGAAACATCTATTATGCCTCTGGTGTGAGTGAAAGACTGTGTATGATCCTTATTTCAATCAGATGAGGAAACTAAGTAGCAACATGTGGGTGACAGAGCAGTAAATCCATGGTGAACTTTAGCTTTTATAGTAAATACTGATTAAAAATTTACTGAAATATCTGGACATTTACATTTTGGAAAAGAAATGAAGTTTGATATAAATTTGTGGGAATCCTTTATCGCTATAGATTAACTGTGATTGCATTAAAATGTAACTTTCTCTTCTAATTTCTTAGAAAAAGCTTTTGAAAGCAGATGATCAATTTAGTCTGAAGCCTTTGCAACAAATCAAGACAGAGAACGATCACAGGGAGGAAGGTGAGGGACACTGGGATCATGAAGAAGATATTTTATCCTTGGACCGAATGCATTTTAAAAGGAAGAGTCAGTATGACGATGAGTGCCAAGATGAAGACTCAGAGGAAGAGGAGGCTGCAGCTAAAGAGAGAGATGATAAAACCAAGGCAGTCATGAGTCCCCTGCTAAGAACGTCCTCAGCTAGAGAAGGTGACCACTCGTCCTCCAACTCTCCCAGAGCCGGACCAAGCAGCGAGTCAGGGGATGGCCAGGAGAAGAGCTCTGGTCCGCTCAAAGCCCGCCATCAGCGCAGACGTCTTCCAAACAAAGGACCGAGCAAAGAGTTGAGCCAAGAGATCCTCAAGATGGAGGATTCTCTGAGCAACCAGAAGCACAGCGCAGAGAAGATGGAGAACAACGGTCATTACCGCAGGCCATTCAAAAATGAAGATTTTATAGCCAATCAGAACTGCAAACCTATAAAAACTGAGGAGACTCAGAATCGTAGAGCTCCTAAGCTGGAGGACAGTGTGGCCAGCTTCCACAGACAGCCGCTGAAAACCGAGGACTGCTCGGGCAACCAGAATCACAGCCCAGTAAAACCAGAACCGGGGAGCGAAGTGGATGAGCAGAAACCAAGATGGCCGCTCAGCAACGGCAGCAGTGACCTGGGTGACTGGCTGCGACACAGGGGTCGGGAGGTCAACGGGACGCCGCTCGGTTACTCTCCTCTTAGCTGGAACAGAAGCGTGCCGATTACACCGATATGTCCGCGTCCGCTCCCCCGCCGGTCGCCTCCAAAGTGCGTTCAAATGGAGCGCCACGTCATTCGACCCCCTCCCATCAGTCCCCCACCTGACAGACTGCCGCTGAACGACGGGGAAGCCCACGTAATGCGTCGGGAGGCGTGGATGAAAGTGTTCAGTCACCTCCCTCACAGGGATCTCTGCGTCTGCATGCGTGTCTGCAGAGCGTGGAACAGATGGTGGGTATGAGACAAACTGTCCTGCTGAAAACTTCCAAACGGGAATGCGCAGCGAACTCACGTCTTTCCCGTCACAAACCAGGTGCTGCGATAAAACCCTGTGGAAGCAAATCAGCCTGAACCGCTGCAAGTCGATAACGCCTCTGATGCTGAGCGGCATCATCCGGAGGCAGCCGGTGGCTCTGGACCTCAGCTGGACCAACATCTCCAAAAAACAGCTCAGCTGGCTCATCAACAGACTTCCTGGTAAGAGGATTTCATCATAAAACTTAAGGATGTTTTTTGAGAAGACTTTCAATCTGTGACATGTTCTGCATGCCACAGCAGTCAGTAGGAAGGCGTTAATAGAGAAACGGGTGTTGAAGCTGAACCAACGCTGTCGCACCTCAGATACCCGAGGAGACAATCAAGCCATGAAAGGAAGGGATTTGTCAAATTTTATCTTATCAACTAACTAATTTTCAGAAAGATATAGGAACTTGTTTTAGTTATTAATACCTAATATTTGCACAAAAAACTAGACTAAAAACATTAAAAATGTTTTTGTAATGTTTAGGTGTCCGATTATGAGAAATACACTGATGAACAGAAGCAGATGCAGATATTACTGACACTAATTTAGTGTATTTTGCTCATGTGAATGATTGTAACATGTAGGACATGTCCCTTTAGTTCCACTGTTCCAGTTGTATGCTGGTGTATGCCCCGTTACCTCATAGGAATCACTTGCATGACAAAAGTCATAGAAATCTTGTTTTTAGTAGTGAACTATGATCTGAAAGGGGCTAAAATCTGCAGTGATTTTATAGAATTGTAAATGAAACCAAAGTCAGACTGCATTTCTCCTTCCTTGCTTTCAGATGCTCTTCAGGTTTTTCAGATATTTTTCAGCTGCACTGTGTTGCAGCAGGTAGCATTGTTGCCAACAGAAAGGTCTTGAGTTTGAATCCCAGCCTGCGGTCTTTCTCTCTGGGTAATCCAGCTCACAAAACGCAACTCTAGGGTTAGGTGGTTTCTCTAAATTGCCCTTAGAGACACACCTTAGCAAAGGTAAGGTGTGTGTCAATCACACACCTTTATGTGCATAAAACTAATGTGAAATAAATGTTAAGTTATGCCAGAGGAATAAACTTCAACTTTAATACAAGATTTGCATGACTTATATTTATGTGGTAATAGAAATATTTGCTAATAATATTTCTATTATTATCAAATATTACTATCATCAAATATATATGTATAAAGTATATAGTTGACTAAAAAAAATAACCAACTGGTGTGAAATAAAACTTTAAAATGCTTTATAAAATAAAATAATACAAAATAAAGAATTTAAAGCTTTGCTCAGTCTGAGCTATATATGTGACTTCCCATTTGATGCACATGTGATTTAAATGGCAATCACATGTGCATTTTACCACGAAAATCACATATTTACATGTGCTTTCACATGTGACTCACATGTGATTCACATCATTCACATGTGGAAAGTCGTGTGAACCACATGTGTGGTTTTCATGTGATGGGATTTTTTTTTTTAAGGCCCCTAGAGACAAATAAACCCTGGCCAACGGCACCAGCTGTGCCAAGACGGTGCAAACAATGAATGGATGTCCACACCTGCTTTAACTTGTATATACAAAACTCCTTACAGTGGCTCATGAAATATTTGTCTTGAACTGAAGACGAATTGTGGCCTAACCATTGTGTTAGCAAATCTCATTTTTCGTTAAACTGTGCAGACTGCAGAAGAGGGGAAACAAATGATAGTTCATACTGTGTCCCTTTTTGCTTTCAAAAATGCTGCACTCCATCAGTGGAGGTCCTGACTTTGTACAATGCATAAGCACTTTTGGCAGACTCAGAAAATTGAATAAATGGAACCAGCAATGTGATTTTATTCATGAAATGTGCGCTTTCGTGAATATAATCTTTATCAGTGAAACCTCAAACAACCTCTGTAACATTTTTAATGATATAAACATAAATGCGCCCAACTAGCCTGGAGCACACCTGAATAGCAGGGAGTGTACTGACATACAGTTTCTTGCAGTAGTATTTTTCCACATTTTGTCACGTTATTATCACAAACTTTAGTGTATTTTATTAGGATTACAGGACAAAGCAAACACATAAAAAAAGCTAGTCTGGTCAGACGAGTCAAAACCAAACACTCCATATAAACATGAACACACCCTGACTACAACACTTGTTTCTCCAAGGATTTTTAATGGATAAAAGTCTCCAGGTGTGCAAATTTGGCAAAGACCTCAAAACAGTTGCAGTTGTAATTGCAGTGAAAGGTAGAATGCAAATGGGTATATCACAATTTTGAGATTTTATTGATATAAAGAAGTTTGAAAAGTGTGTATTTTTGCCTTGTTTTACGTTGATCTCACACTCAGAATCCAAATAGTATACATTTAAGTTTGTGTTTGTAACAGTTGTGTTGTCAAAATGTGAAAAACCCCCAGGGAGGTGGTTGTTGGGTAAAGTCCGTGGCAAAAAGTTGCCAAATAAAGAAGATTTAAAACTTCACATTTGGTGCCTCAGTGGATAAAAAAACAACAATACAAAACTTGCAGAGAATAAGTTGACGAAACTTACAGTGACTATCCAGGACCTCTTCAGTTATGCGTAGGGATGAAATGTAGCAAAAACAAGCAAACTGAATTTTTAAATAATCTGGCTCTCCCTAATAGATCACTGTTATTCAGCGAGTCTACCTAATGTGCATGTGAGCTGGTTTACAGAGGAAATCCTAACAATGTCTTCAGAACGAATCTTCAACATGCAGTGTATTTTTCTGTACCTGCAGGAAAACGAGATGAGGTGTTCAAAATGTAACTATATATTTCTAAATTCTTGCCCTGCAGGTTTGCGCATGTTGCTCTTGTCAGGTTGCTCTTGGGTCGCCGTCTCGGCCCTGTGCACCTCCAGCTGTCCCCTGCTGCGAACGCTGGACGTTCAGTGGGTCGAGGGCCTGAAAGATGCCCAGATGAGAGACTTACTGTCACCCCCGACAGATAACAGGCCAGGTGTCCACGCTTCTTAAGAAATCAGTTTCACAGCACCATCTGAATATCCTCGCTATTGTTACCAAACCGAATCATTTCCCTCAGGTTTTGAAGTTCCTTTCATCGTGTTCCAGGTCAGCTGGATAACCGGAGTAAGCTGCGTAACGTGGAGGAGCTCCGGCTGGCTGGACTGGACATCACCGACACGTCTCTGTGCCTAATCATCCGTTACATGCCTCTGTTATCGAAGCTGGACCTCAGCTACTGCAACCATGTCACCGACCAGTCTGTGAACATCCTGACCGCTGCAGGGACAACCACCAGAGACTCGCTCACTGACATCAACCTGTCAGGTACCGGAATCTCTCTTCTACACATGTGCAGTTCACTGGTGTGAGTTAAAAGATTAGGTTCACAAGTTCAGCAAACGTGTCAGACAGCTGGTTGGAATTGAGATAAAAAAAAGATATTTTTTAGCATTTTGAGCCGCTGCTATCTGACATGTTTCTGAAAAATGTGAAACATCATTTGAAAAAATGTCAAATGAAAATAGTGTGATGTTAATATCTGTGGAAATATTTTCTTAACACAGTCACTAGAGCTACTATTATTGAAATCACTTTTACGATGAAGGAGATGTAAATCAGGCATTATTTTAAATCATATCTGCTAGGTTAGTTTAGTTCATCAATAAGTGTAGAAAGTGACATCTTGAGATCACCAAGTTTTAATTAAGCAATTTTTTTTTATCCAGCTATTTATTTGGAATATATAAAAGTAATCTTTTTTGTCCTACCATCACAAAGATAAACATAAAATAAATAAGATTTAATTGTATTGAGTTTTTTAGAAACAAATGATTATCAGAATGTGTGAATAAGCACCTTTGGCAAACTGTTTTGTACGGTGAAAGTTCTGTCATGCTGTGGGCCTGTTTCTCCTCTAAGGGGAACCTTGTACCCTTTAAAATACATGGACATTTTAAATACAGATCTAGCCTTAACTAAACTAAAATCAGGTCATCACATGACATGCACAGATATCCTTCATGTCAGAACACTTCTGCACCTTTTTCTGATTTCTCACCCTGCGCCTCCCTCACTTTGCAGTCTGTAACAGGGTCACCGACCAGTCGCTGACCTATTTCAAGCGCTGTGGAAGCATCTGTCACATCGACTTGCGCTACTGCAAACAGGTGACCAAGGAGGGGTGTGACCAGTTCATCGCCGAGATGTCAGTCAGCGTTCAGTTCGAGCTAATAGAGGACAAACTGCTGCAGAAGATCAGCTAGGAGCGGGAGAGACTGTGACAAAACTACCGTCCACTTGGAGGCAGCAGACGACTTTGTGATGGAGACACAGAACTGACACACGGCCGGTAAATACTGATGTGCTGCTGAGCCAGAATGTAAAAATGGAGGTCTTGTCCAGCTATGGCAATATTACATTAAATGTTTTTGTTGTTTTGCGCCTGTTTATGACTTATTTATTGATAAACTGTTTGCATATTCTATCACAGCTATCCCTTGGTGTTTATAGACTATTTTGCTCTAATGCAATAACCTTTGCATTTAAATCACTATTTTTGTATCAGAAAGTCTTTCTTACATTTACGTGCAATATAAAATGCACCAGTGTATAGTATCATATTGCTAAAACAGGAAAAAAAAAAAAAAGATAATCAGTTGGCATTGTTGTTCGGCTCTGTGGAGTTAAGGTTGGAAGGTAATTAGTGTTTGTGTGGTTGTTTTTACACTTTATTGAATGTGCCTGGATCTGTTTTTTTTTTTCTATTAGATAAAGCTACTGTTAAAAAAAGTTTTCCATATAAAGACCATATTTGGATCAGGTACTGTACCTGTATGTATGTTTCAAAGCTTAAAACTTATTTGCACTCATGAGGTACATACGAATACATGAATGTATTCCTACATACGCTACGTTGTACAGTGTATAAAGCCTATTTTTTCAACACTAAAACGTTCTGCTGAGTAATTTTACTGACTGCTTGCATTTGACTCGGTTGCTCTGCATTAAGACGTTAGTGAGCAGTCGCCTCTTCGCCATCTCTCTTGCTGGTGCTTTCCAGACGAAAGTGATTTAGCTCTGCATGCGGCAAAGAAATGTTTACATCCATCTTTAGATTTAATAATATTTTAACATTACTAAATCTAGGCCTTAGTGGATCCCCTTAGGTTAAAATAAGCAGTTCTGAATCATATTAACCTACAAAGTCTGAAAAAGTAGAAGGGAAAGTAATTTGTCTAAAGTATGTATAAAACTGTCATATTAAATAAAAAAAAACAACAAGGCAGCTTTTCATTCATTTTTATTCCAAAATTGTGATTATTCTGGATTTGGGCATTATGGACAATTTGGTTTCCATCTGCTGCAGTTGAAGCTTTTTAATAAATAAATAAATATTTCGTCTTCTGCTAAATTCACGACAGCCAAGCACATTATTCTGAAGATAAGTTTCAAGGTTTTACTTCATGTCTAAAGGCGCCATCTCCTATTTTTAATACTAAAACAAGACGCATTGCCAATTTATCATGCGGGAACAGATATACTAGCAAAATACTTCTTTATTTGCAACATTTTACAGAAGTGTTTTTTAGTTTGTTTTTGGTTTGTAACACTGAACAATTTTAGTTTTCATGAGAAATGTTTTTTTTTTCTTTTTTTTGAATGGTTCTCCTTTTGTGGAAAGATTTTGTTTTTATAAAATGTCAGTCCATGTTTACAGTTTATCAGCATTACTTTTAAAGATTCATTTTTTTAAGACTGTCTCTGTGAGATTTTTTTGTATATTACCTTAGATCAGTCTATCTGTTCAAAACATATGTGTAAATCTTATAGAAAATCTTTGCGATATTAAATTCACTATGAACAATGAGGCCTTCAATTTTCATTTTTTTTCAAAGGTTTCACATTTCATGAGTATGAATGTTATTCATTAAGATGAGAACAATTCATGCATTTATTTAGTTTTACATAGGGCTGGGTTGGTTATGTCTGTTTTTGCATTTATTAAGATTATAGCAAACATTTGAGATGAATGAAAGCAGGCATAAATAATCATCAACTCAAACCAATTATTTTTTTTTAATATTGATGTTTGATTTAATGCTGATAATTAAATGAACTCTATATAGAAATGAAGAGCAGACTTTAAACCTTTTGGTTTGTAATACTGCATTTTATTGAATCTAATAAATCATTTTTTTTATCTCCTGTTAACCAAAATAAAAAGGTTCAACATTCAGAATATAAATATCTGTGAATATGAGTGCTCTCCCAGTCTGATATTACCGTAGCTGCCCGTGAATGACATCTTCGACAAACAGCAGCTTCAACAACAGGACCTACAGAGTTTCAGTGCTCCGTACAGTGGAAATGGTGATCAACAGATTCAGTAGTTTGGACCTGGTGACAGAAACACGCCGAACAAAAAGAGAGAGACGGCGACGCAGTGAGAGTACATTCTGGAAAAATCTCAACCGTCTCTGCTCAGTGGAGTTTTTCTTTTTTTTTTAATCATGTTTCTTACAAGAAAACAACTCATCAATGAACAACAGAAGCTAACTATGAGATCTACTCAGTTTCCTGCAAAGTACTTCAAAACAGATTTAACTGCCCGTTTTGACATGAAAGTGTGTCATTTGCATAACAGGTTAAAGTAAATACAGCTACCTCTGTGTTGTAGGATGAAGGACCACGAGACAAAAGTTATGTTAATGATCTAACGGCGATAAATGGAGGAAATAGCACCTGATTAGCTAGGACCGAACCATAAAGAAGCACGGTTAACAGAAGAAGATGGTGAAGGTTTTAAGATGATTTGCAAAAGTTTTCATGCCCTGGAACTTTTTCACATTTTATTACGTTACAACCACAAACAGATTTTTTTTTTTTTTGTGACAGACCAACACAAAGTAGTGGCAACTGAAATGTCTTTTTTTCCACGTTAATTTTCCAAGTCTTTGTTTTAGGTCAGACGAACAGAAAGCTTTGATCTGAACGTTCAGGGTTGTTGCTCTGCTTGATTGATTTCTTTGCAGGCTCTAGCAGCTTTTATCCCAGTATTTCCTCTATTTACCTCCATCCATCTTCACGCCAACTTGGCCCTGCTTCCCTCACACTGCCGACTTTACGCCTCCTCACAAACACGTTTCATTCTGGTCTCATTTGACCAGGAATATTCTTCCTTAAAGATCAAATTTTTCACTGCAGGCTCTTCAGGAAGGGACGAGAACATTTAAATTGTGGATAATTTCCTGTCCACTTTCCACTGACGTGCTTACTTTGATGTTGGCCAACCACACAGAATGCTATTGAGATACGCCGAGCTATGTGGTTATAGTTGGGGTAAAAAAAAAAAAAAAAAAAAACCTAGAAAAAAGGTTCAAGGATATGAATATTTTTGCAAGGCACTGTAGATGACGGCATAATGAATAATCAGAGGGTGATTCTTTCCTGTATTCCCCAAAGGAACGACCATAAACTATGCAGAGCTCTCAAATTGTTGCAAGCTTGATAATAAAAATATTTTCTTAACAAATAAGGGGGCTGAGACGTGGTCCAGGTAAAGCTGGGTTTGACTTCAGATTTATTTATTTTTTTTGTCAGAATGAATTAGCAGGAAAACGTGTCCATACTTTGTTTCCTAAAGCTGATCTGAAAAAGAATGAAAGTGTACTATTAAACCAAGCTTGCTGGTTATGAGATGCATACTGTGAGATCTTTACCAAAACATCCTGTGCAGGCATGTTGTTTGGCACCCTAGTGTGTGACGGATGAAATGGCTGACGTGTTTTTCTAATAACGCACACGCACAAAGTCTTTTTCTCTGATATTGCACATCCTAATGAACACTGAGGGAGATCACACAGTGCCATGTGGCATGACAGTGTAAACCTTATCAACTCTAAAACCCTGGGATCTCAAAACCTATCGCCACAAACCCTCTCAAAGCGTCCACAGAACCACCTCCTCTTGCCTCCCACAAGTAAGGATTTAAAGCAGAGAGTCGTGTCGGTGTCTGCTCTGTGGAGTGGGAGACCTGGCGCGGCCGGAGGACAGGTGGAACCAGTCAGTAAGGTGGGGCGAAGGGGGGGAAATGTAGGCCAGAGGCAACAGTCTAGTCTGGAAAAAAACACAATTCTTTCACAATTGTTGCAGCATCAGGTTCCTCCTCCGTGCTAAATCCAGGGCCGCGCGCGCTCCGACGCAACGGAATTTATTTATTTATTTTTTCAGTTTTAGGACTTGAAGACGTGCACGGCCCGCACCACGTACTGCCTGCAGATGGGGCACTCGCTCATCCTCTTTCCGCATTTGGTGCAGGTCACCATGTGGCCGCATTCAAGCAACACGCAGTCGATGATGGCGTCCATGCAGATGCGACAAAGGTTTTCGTCTGCCGCCAGCTGAGCTCGGACACCATCTGTGGAGGGAAATGGAAAGCATCACACGCGTGGTTATTGAACTGCACATAGATCAGAGTTCATCTGATTTATTCATGGCACCCAAACTATCTGGCCTCTTTCCATCCTCTGTAGCTCTGAAATGTTTTCTCTTGAGGTGTGACAGATTATGCTCCTGCATAAGTTTTTGTTCTGTTTTCTGACCCGCATCAATAACACTTTTATATACCTATGTGTAGCTACACCTTTAGTTTTTCAGTATTTTTCCTGTGTACTCTGGTGCCCAAGCAACAACATGTGGTTGCCGTGTTTTTGTGCAACGACAATGTAGTATGTTTAAGTCTAAATATAATTATTTCCTCTTATCTTTTGAAGAGAAAGCCTGAAACAGATCTTTGTAACAGAACGTCTTTATCTTGGCATTAGTAAATGTAGATTTTTTGTTTTGATTTGTAGGTTTTTTTTTTGTTGTTTTTTTTTTGCCTTGATTGTATTTTGTCTTCTGTGAAGACAATTTTGATTCAGATTGGCTTCTTGTGACTTTTTGTTATTTCAGGTTTGTTGATTTCCTGACGGCAGATTAGATGATAAATATAAAACTGGAACCATCTGTGGTCAGTCATAAGTCTTAATTTAAACTACAACAAATGATTTTATATTCTGTAATTGTAATTTAAATGCTTTAAATCTGTGATAAAATGGCAACCCGTCGGATGGATGGATGGATGGATGGATGGATGGATGGCACATTGTTAAGATCATGAAGTACAAGATTAGTTTTTTTTTTCTGAACAAAATTAACTTAAGCTTAATACGTTGCAAGCCACGTTATCAACAAGTTATATCAAAACAGACAGTGAACATCAGTGACGTATGAAAACATCATCAGCACGAGTAAGCAGTGAATTTAATACAAAAAGTAGAATAATGTGTCAGACAATTCCTGATGAGACCAAACATCTGTCAAGCAAACAGATGAGACTGACTGCATCTGTTGGTTACTTATTCACCTGAAAATGTAGTTTTTTAAAAAAATATATTATTTATCTAAAGTCAGTGTTCATTACAAGTTTCATCTTCAGCATGGCTTTGAATTGATAGAAAACCAATGAATCAGCACAATCACATGGTGCAACACATTGCTGCAGGATGGGGATGAATGTGGATCAGTGCGTATTGCAGCCGAAAGGTTGTGGGCTTGATTCCACATACAGCCACATGCCAATGTGCTCCGGGGCAAGTTGCCTGCTGATCATTGTTTTGGTGCATGAATTTGTTAGGGCAATTGAGTGAAAGTGACTGTAAAGTGGTCAGTATGGTGAGAAAAGCTCTACATAAATTGAGTTTTCCCACTTTTCTCTTTCCTGTCCACATTCACAGTGACCTCCACTCTTGAGCTTCAATGTCTTGATAACTAGGAACACAAGGCACCTACAATTTTATACCGAAAAACTGCCGGATCCATGCAGTCTTTTGTGATTGTGGAATTGCACACACTACAATTATGACTGCAATTGCATTTTCATCTACTGTGCAGCTTCAGTGCAAAAAGAATCAATTTGCTCTTCAAAAAAGTTAAAAACAGAAAATAAAAGGGAGTGCAAACTTAATCTTTACTTTAACGACACAAAACGAAGATAATATTTTTATATGGATCACATAGGTTGACATAATATTTTAGTTTTCACATTGAGTTTCTCAGTCCTGGAGGGAAAAAAAATCCATACAGTATATATTTTTCAACTAATGGATTCTGTTATGCTGCAACCCCATCAACAAATCTATATTTATATTTTAGTTTCTTATTATCTTTTCTGTTTTCCTCTTCCGCCTTTAGCCGGCATCAATCTGCTCTTCCATTTCTCCGTGCCACTCAAATCCTGCAAGCTATTTCTGTAATTATTTGCCGAGCAGCTTCCTCCTGATTTGATTAAACTCCCGACAGTTTTCATGCTCCAATTGAAGGGAGCGTTTCCCTCTTGTTCAATCCCAGCTAAGGAGGAGAAGCTACAGGCATCAAATCATTTTAAATCGTGTCAGAGCACTGACTTATGGGAGTCGAATGCTGAGCGATCGGCCGGCTGGCCTAAATCCGACTCCCGCTGCCGTGACGGGCAAAAAGTCGATGCAGCTGCAGCCCGCCTGCCTCCCTGCAGCTGATTGCAAAGTGGGCTAATAAGGTCCTGGAGGCCTTCGTGTCGGCCGAGACGCTTGACAATGTAATTACACCTGATGGAGACGTGCTGCTGCAGCAGTAATATGATGGCTCGTCAAGAGTTAAAAGCTTTAATAGGGCGCATTAATGACAGAGCGAGAGGCTGTCCTTCAAAATTACAGGAGATGGCGCAGAGTGGGAAAGACACGTGAAATGTGGAAACAGAAGCAGGCAGGAGTCAATGTCCATAACAAAATGCCGTACAGGATGGAAAGGATCACATGAGCAAGACAAACGGCTGCAGCATGCCTTTACTGTGTCTGCACAGCATTTCATGAAGGAAATGAAAAAGTCAGCTTGCTTATAGCTTACCTCCAACTCCACTGTTGCAAAGAGGTGGAGGATATGCAACCACTTCGCAGATAAGAACGGGCAGTAACAGCAAAAATCAATTAGTTTCGGGAATAACAAGTCTGTCATTTAATGGAAATCAAAATCAATGTACAGTTGTACAGTAACGTTTTCTCTGCTTCGTATTTTACGATGCTTTGCAAAAGTATTCACGTGTTTTTTTTTGCATCAGTGTATTAGTTCTTCAAGGTTTTTGTTTTTTTTCAGGAGTGACAGGTCTATTGGGATTTTATGAGTCATAAACAAAAAGAACTTCATAATTTTAATCAGGAAAAGAAACAATATATGGTATAATTTTTCCAAAGATAAAAAGCTGAATAAAATAAAATCAGGTGAAACCATTTGTACTCATAAAACAGGTCAAGTTATGAAGAAGCTTAAAGAAGGTTTAATTTTAAAACAGCATCATAAGTTCTGACTATGATAACTCTGAAGGACTCTTACTCTTGCACTTCAAATCCAGCCTTTATGGCAGGAATGTTGTTGAAAGAAAGCCATGAATAATCTTGTCGGGAGGACAGCAAACGGGTCAGATAAGATCAAAATGTAACATCTGACCTACTGATAAAGGCCATGCGTGTCAGCAACAATAACCCTGCACATCGTCCTGGATGCATTATTCCCACTGTGAAGCACGGTGGTGACAGCATCATGCTGTGTTCAGAACTGAATCCAAGTGAGAATCTGTGACAAATCTTGAAAGCCAAACATTAACAGCTGCTCTTCATCCAAACTTGAGCCATTTTCCAAAGAAGATTGTGAAAATGTTTCAAAACAGCTGCAGCTGTGATGGTAAAAAAGGAGATTTCAATATTTGGACTCATGGAGGATGAAAATAAACGTATTTTTTATTTGTAAAATCTTTTCCCCACATGTTATGCTCCAATTTGTGTTGTTTTTTTAAACGTACGATTTTAATAAAATACAATAAAGAATCTGTGCAAAAAGTGGTAAAATATGAAATAGTTGAAGAGATGTGAATATTTTTGCAAGGCGCTTATTTCCCAATTTAACCAAAACAATCATTATTCCAAAAAAAAAAAGAATAATGCAATAATCCAGAAAATATTTACCTGCAGTTATGCTGACGTTTTCCACTAGAGGATAGTACGAGAAAAAAGGGAGAAATTTAGTCAGGCACTGAGGTAATGATCAATGCAATAAAATCAACTTCAGAGTCCTTACTGGATTTCCTGTTCTGCTCGTTTTCCCTGTAGAGCCGATGAACTCGATCCAGCAGCTCCCACTTCTCGCAGCAGCCGGAATAATTGACAAAGTTTCTGGCGAGGATTTCTTTCAGCTGGCGGACGGAGAGGTTCTCGATGGCCTCCTCGTTGTCGAGATCAGACAGCGAGGCCCTGATCCTCCTCTGCGTCGCCGGGCTGACCTGCAGTCCGCGCGGGAGCACAGCTGTTAATCACAGATTTATTTCTCGACACAGACACCTGCGATAAGAACCAGGCGAATCTGAACAGAGCCAGCTCACCTCTAAGATGTTTTCAGGAGGCTCCAGGTTCAAAAGGGAAGCTGTCGGGGTGTCCTCATGCTCCTGTGGGAGTGAAATTTCTGTTCAAACCGAAGCTTCACTGCACAGTCATCAGCATAATCAGCATTTCGATGCTTTAAAACGCCCCTGAGGGTTGAAGAAAAATATCTGCAGAGAAAATATTTCTTCCTCTGTTGTGAGGATCTCATCTCACGCCAAATGAGAGAAAGCCCTAAAGCATGCCTTCGGAACGAAAAGAATATTTTATTGGCCAGATAGTTCAATGAAGCTGTTTGATTTCGGTGAAAGCTGCCGTTTACAGACTGCACACAAACAGGATGTGATTTGTTCCCAAGCCCTAACCAATCATAAAGCAGCTTTCATGTGTACGAATTCATTACCTTTGCTCTCACACTGAGATTTCCACCCCCTCAAAAAAAAGAAAAAAAAGAAAAAGAGTTCTTCGGTCTAAATTATTAATAAACAAACTTGCCTCCAGCTGTTTGCAAGAGTCCTGGTTAATTTATGGAAACCTGCTGAGCGTAATGGTTCCAACGTGGACAGGATTGGTCAAGAACTGAGAGCAAATCTGCACTTTATCTCCACTTTCTATGTGGCTTGTCAAACATATGACTGGCTTTTCTAAAGTGTGATACGGTTTTTATTGTGCTAAATACCTGGCAACAAGTGACGCATTAATAAACAAACTTGCAGTTGATCCTAATCAGTCAACACTATTGCAGACTGCCTCTATTTTTTGCTGTTTTTGTCTTACTTATGGGTTTGAGATTACACCAATAAAGGTGAATATCTGACAAAAATAACTAGAGTAAAATCAAAATACAGTTTTCAAATTATGATTTGATATGCTAAGAGATAATAGCCATCCAAACACATCTGGGCTCAAGTCAAAAAGAAATCATCCCACTTGTTAAATCATGAATAAAAGTCACTGATGAATCCAATTCGCTGGTAGATTTTGGTCCTGAGAGCCTGAGAATCTGGATGACACAAAACCTTCTGATTTTAAACTCTGACAAGAGACAAGATGTCAGTTTTGAACCGGAACCTGGCAGTGACTCCTAAAGAGAAGTGCAGAAAGACAAAGTCTTTCTTTCAGACAAAAACATCAACATAGAAAACAGAGCCAGAAGTTTTCTATTCCTGTTTTGTCACAGGATGTTGCTCTAGTGAATGCATGCCTGGTAATTCAGCTGCATACAATCTGCAAGCTTCATTCTGATTGCAGAGAATAATTATGACATGATGTCTTTGATGCAATAAAATAAGCGTCAAAGTTTGAGGACTATTTTATGCAAATTAAGTGCGACTAATACTTAAGTGTTATAAACACAGCAGTGGTTAATTTGGAGAATGGAGGGAAAAAATAACCTTGTGATTGCAGCTGCAGAATGAAAGTGAATCTTGAATGTTTGTGATGTACAAACGCTAAGCTTAAAAATTGGGTTAAAAATCATTCCTTTCTGACCGGAAAGATTATAATGTTTCGCTCTGACAATAAAATCATAATTAAAATCAAACTCAGACTCAGTTGAACTTTTCTTCTGTTGAGTAACACAAATAATACAGAGACGTCGTCTGGCTACATTCATCTTCAAAACTTCTATCCGTCTAGACGGATTTCACTATTTGACAACCAGAAGGTTAACTACTAATTTAACCTTCAGTTAGCTGAATTTAAAGTACAACAAAAGCAGCTGGACAACAGCTGATCTGTCCCTGAGCATTATATCGGCCAATCATCCGCTCTTGTCCTCTTTCATCTCCCTGACAAAAGAGAGCCTGTAACATCTAATATGACGGAGTTTATTGTTTCCACCTCAGTGCAATAAGACAAAACTGTCTCGTTCTTTCTGCGCCTCAGCACATTCCAGCAGACCTCCGTCGTCCTCTAATGAAGACGCTTTAATAATGCATCCATCAGCGTAGCGGCGCGCCCGCCCTCGCGTAGACGAGGCTCCTCAGAGACGCCAGCAGCAGCTCCACTCAGTCAAACAGCCAAGCCTTCTGGATCACATGGTTTCTGTGACTACGTCGTAGTTTTTGCACAGAAATTTTAAGCAAACAAAAAAAAAACAGGGACGAGTAGGAAGCACTAATAAAAGAATGCAAAAGTTGCCATACCATCATTTGTATTTACTCTTTGTCTAATAATAATATCTTTGATCATCTGAAACATTTAAATGTGAAAAGGAAAGCACATCTCTATCACAGTGACCACAGATTTAACAGTTTAATCTACAGGAGGACTGACGTCTACGTCCTGACTGGCATTTTTGTTTCAGTAAACAAAATTAGGTCAAATATGTCTGAGGATTAAATCCTCTTTACAATATGCAGACTTTCTCTGACAGGAGCGACGGGACGCAGCGTTTCTATTCCCTGGCTACAGCAGCAATGCCACGAGGCGACTTTAACTTCTGTGACTGTTACGTAACAGAATCAGTTCATGTAACAGACCTATAAAAGGCAAACGGTTGAAGCTGCCTCACTGGCCCGACTGAGGGCTCTGCACTCTGACGCAACACAAACACAGCTGCTCCCAGCCGGACCCTGAAAACCCAAGGAAAAGAGGAACAGAAAAGGATTTTCAGGCTCGACTCGGGTTCAGTTTTGCACAAGAGGGCGACTGTTTGTGTGACTTCAAAGAGCCACTATGAAGAGCTTGTAAATAAGTTTGTTTCTCCCTTGAAATTAATTATCGTGGATAGAATGAGGGCAGATGTGAAGGAAGTGCGCCGTATGTTGACGAGGGATGGATGTTTGTGTGCACGGCGGGGTGGAGCGCGCCGCACCAACCTGGCTGGGGGTCCCTGAACTGTCACTCGGGCTGAGCGCGTCCCCCTGAGAGGCAGACAGGACCGACTGTTCGGAGGCGGAGCGCGTTGCGGAGGGCGGCGACGCCGCACGCGAGTGGGGGAGCGAGTGCAGACTGTCTGTGTCTTCTCCCCCGTCCTCTTCCTCATCGCCGCACGTGTCGTCGTCCTCATCTTCCTCCTCGTCGTCCTCCTCGTCCTCCTCCATCACGGGTCTCGGGGTCTCCCGCGTCCCCTGGTGGCAGAGCACCAGGTCCACCAGGTCCTCCTTCTCCCTGCAGGTGTCGGTGGGGATGTTGCGCAGCAGCAGGTACTGCCGCAGGTCTTTGACCCGCAGCTGCATGAGGCGCGGCCGCTGGAAGGCCGTGCCGCGCAGCAGGTGGCAGGTCGTGCAGCAGCGCAGGTTTTCCTGCAGCACCGAGCAAAGGGCACAGAAACTCTTCTTACAGTCGCAGCAGATGTGCTGCAGGGAGACACGAAAAAGACGCACATCAGATCAGCTATTCTCTTTGTTGTGCACGAAGCAGTTTATTTATTTATTTTTTTTTTTACACAAACAAAACTATTTGTTTTATTCAAGTCTGACTGACAAATGGAGCAGCTGAACTGTTTGTACCTACGTGAGCCGACGCTTTGATAAATAAAACATGAGCTCAAGCATTCATACACCTAGAACATTTTCATTTTACAACTTCCAAACAGCATAATTACTGAGCGGAAAGAAAGTGATTGATGGTTTCTGGATTTTATTGGAAGAAGTGAAGCATCCTGTCCCCCTGAGTCAATAATGCGTTAAATCATGTTTTGCTTAACGTCTTTTAGTCCATGTCTCCACCGGCTTTGCATATCCAGACAAATAGTGGGTTGTGATAATCAATCAGTCGTGCAATAAATTAAAATGAACTTGATCATTTCCATTCACTTGATTGTTTGTTTTTCTCGCGTTTCTCTCTTTTTCTACCAAACAGTGGGCGACAGAAATACTTCAGGTGTTTTGGCCTCTATCTTGGAGGACAGTTTTGTTTACAGAGATTTCAGACTCTGCTCGACTTAGTCCTTGTTTCCCGTGAACCAGCAGCAAAAGTGAGACAAACCGTTTGCAGCTTCTGGCGACGCTTTTGACATTTATCATTGAGACAGAGCGACGGAGCAGATTGACGCTTCAAATGAACAGGAAAGCAGGTCAGTAAACATTTTCTTATCGCTCGAGCACAACTGAGCCCCGGATCCACCAGGAGCACGTTCCCAGCGCAACAAGACGGCTCTCTTCAATCGGCTGCAGCTTATCCCCCACTGGGACTTTCTCCACGCCACGAAAATACCACGCTGACACTCAAACGCCGAGTCGACCCGCCGTCGGAGGGAAGGCGACCGGCTGCGTGTGGAGGATGAAAGTGCGATCTGAAGCAGTGAGCAGAGAGGAAGCTGGGAGTTTTTTTTTATTTTTTATTTTTTTTTATCAATGTCTCCGACTGCCAGACAAATCTATTCAGTTGGACAGGAAGACTGGAAATGTCAAGATTACCGCGACTCTGCAGAGTATCACGCATGTCAAACCCAACATTTATATTTAAAGATCAGATTAAGGGATAAGTGTCAGACTGTCATTCGAGTTTGACTCCCAAGTTTGTGCATTTTGTGACACCCAGGTGGAGCAATCTCACCAAAGAAACCGTTTCAGGAAAAGTAGGGAAATCCTAGAAAAGCATCCATGAAAAGCAAGAATGGAAAAGCTTCAACTCTTATATTGTTAGTTTGCGCTATTTTTTTAAAAATAAAAATAATCCTGAGATTCGATGAGGCATAAAACTGAAAGGTTCTATTAAAATATGTTATGAGTTTGCACGATTGACCAAAAAAAACTCAGTAATTATGAACGTGTTCCTTGAATGCATCATTAAACTCCATTTAAAAAGCAGCATGCAGTCACAACATATAAAGAACATTCATCTTAAAAGAGTCTCTTTAGAGCAGAAAAGAAAAGGTGAAGGTGAACCAGACATGCAGCTTCACAGATTTGGGGAGAAAATGTTCTTAATGTGACACAAACCCACCCAGCTCCAACCTCCGCCTTGTTTACCTTGCGTCTGAAGACGGAGAAGGCCAGCCCGCAGGCCTTGCACAGCTGCCCGGCGCTCCCTGAGCTGGTGGGGGGGTAGGTAGAGTACCCTGCGCTGGGGGCAAAGCGGAAGGGCCCCGCCCCTGCTCCGAAGCCCGGCTGCGGTGTCCGCACTGCTCCCGTGCCCATCACCTCGTTCAGCAGCCCGCAGCATGACGCCCACATGGACGACGCCCCCGCCTGGCGAGGGCAAAACACACATATGGCTCACCAAGGAGGAACATGCATCCTCACGTTCTGCTGACTCAATCTGATCACGACTTTTAAACTGTGGGAGACTTGCACAAACTAAAACTCCCGCTACGTTTTTTTTTTTTTTTTTTTTTTTGTTGATGCAATTCTGAGTCACACATTTCTGTTCTCCTCTCCAGGAAGTTTGCATGACGTAAGAGCTGGAATTAAAAAGTGAAGTCATGTGTTTTCACTGGAGAGCACAAGTTTCTCTGACTTCATCAGCGACATAGTTTTTACACAAAGCTGGAGTCATTTGGACAAATCAAACATGCCAACTTTCACTATGCAAGAGTATAGAAGAAATATATGTAGGTAATATCGTTTGTGCTGATATTCACAAACGGTTATATTACATTCACCATGTTGGCTGAGACTTTAACAGGTGTTTGAAAATGTGTGAAATGCTCTTGGTTGTTGTGGCTCAGCTTTTCTCCTGAAAGCCTGCAGACGACTGCAGTAATTAACAGCTTATTTGCACCTCCATCAATTTCCATCCATCACACCCAGAAAGCATTTCACTCTTTAGTGACAGTATATCCTGCAATGAAAGTTTTACTCATTATGACTTGTATTGTGACTAATTGCTGAAAGGTCGCTGATGTTTCCCGTCCCTGGAACATAGTTGGTTACAACCTTCAAGTCGAGCCCCTGATTTTCCAAGAGTTCCCATTTTAGGAGACGTTTGTCTTTGATTTTAAGATGTTGGAACAAAATCTGACTTCCAGGTACAAATACAACGGAGGAAGAAATGAGTCCAGGTGAATTACACCATCATAACTGTTTTCTAGCAGCTGGTGGAAGAACACACACGCACGCACACGCACGCACACGCGCGCACACGCACACACACACACACACACACACACACACACACACGCGCGCGCGCACGCACACACGCACACTGCTTCTGCCAAAGCAACGCTGGGAATATTAGCACAGCCTCAAAAGTAAATAGAAAATCCACAGGATAAAGACTCATGTTGAGCAGAAATGTTGCCTCATAAAATTTATTTGGAAATCAAAACAAAACTCAAAAAAATAAACTGTGTCAAGTTCAGTTCAGATTTTGATACGGTTTCATTCAATCACGTGACAATAAATGAATCTGTTTATTAATTGTATTAAGTTCAGTTTGGCACCAATTGTAATAAATTCAATTTAGTTCAAATTAATCTAATAAAACCAATTCAGTTCATTTTAGTTCAGTTGATTGAAACTCAGTTTGCTTAATTCAAAGTGTTCAGTTCACTTTAATGTGGTAAATCTGGTTCAGTTCACTTTATCTCATTTCAGTTCAGATTAGTTTCACTCAATTTAATTAAATTATACAACACAAAATTTATAAATATCTCTTATTCGACTAACTCCAGTCAGAATTACATTAAAGTGAATTTTTATGCAATTCAAAACCAAATGCTTATGAGTGAAAATGTTTCTATCAAAGAAAATGAATCAGTAACTTAACCAGTTAATGTCATAGCAGATCTTTGTAAAGCATTCTGTGACTTTCTAGAGTGTGTTTTACATCACTCTGAAGCATTATGAAGCCAGATAGAAGGAAATGCAATGCCTTGTGCTCTGGCCGATTGGAATACACAGGAGATCAAAACTCCCGGCGTTTCGGTTTGCTTTAGCAGCGCCGAGTCACGGAGCGAAGACGGCGCGTTAAGAGCCGCGGCTCCTCGAAGCATACAGATGAGATGCGGGAGGAGGAAGAATACTTCTTCTGTTGCTCCCCGGCTTCCTGAATCGATAGCTGACACGAGCTTAATGTAAGGCGGCTCTGTGTGGGAAACAATGCAGTCCACTGGGTCCGGCCGCGTCCCGTCTTAAGACAGCGCTCTGCTCGGAGTTGTCACAAACACCCTGTGATCTGACCTCACCCGTCTGCTCAGGGATTCCTCATGTAATCTCTAGGAGCAAGGCTCTATTTGTGGAGTCAGGTGGGGAAGGAGGCAGAGCAGCCAGACAGTCGATGTGTCTCCCTGCAGTCGTGTCTCTTTAAAGTTCAAATCAATAATATTTAACAGCTTCTTGTAAAGTCTGTCCATTTCTGCTTGCCCGCCGCTTGTCCTTCTGCTTATTTATTATTAAAGTAATTGAAGAAATCTTAAGTCATTTCAGTTTTTTCTACTAGGGTATAACTAATTATTGATTCATCTTCGAGCAAACTTAGTTTACACCAGTGTTTCTCAGTTCCAGTCCTCAGGCCCCCTGCCCTGCATGTTTTAGGTGTTTCCCTTCTGCCACTCACCTGGATTGAATCTGTGGGTGATTAACAAGCTTGACGGCTGCCGAAGAGATCATGTAATCAATTGGATCAACGGTTCTGGTATATCTAAAGCAGGGGTGTCAAACTCCAGTCCTCAAGGGCCACTGTCCTGCAGTTTTTAAATGTGCCACAGGTACAAAACACTGGAATGAAATGGCTTAATTACCTCCTCCTTGTGTAGATCAGTTCTCCAGAGTCTTGCTAATCACCCAATTATTCTATTCAGGTGTGGTGCAGCAGAGGCACATCTAAAAGTTGCAGGACACCGGCCCTCGAGGACTGGAGTTTGACACCTGTGATCTAAAGGCACATCTAAAACTTGCAGGGCCTGAGGACTGGAACTGAGAAGCACTGGCTCACACCAACTAGAACTGCAGAATTTAAAAAACACCGGCAGAAAAGTCAGAAATATTAGCGAAAATGAGCCACAGTGCCAATCGCATTTGTTCATACATCCAGTCTTATTTCCCTGCAGTTGAACCACAATGCATAACACTTTGCTTTGCATGGTATGAACTCAACCGGAGGTTTTACTGGTTAACAGTCTCCCTCGTCCTGAGGGGAAAAGGCAACATTTACTGCAATCTCCAGGACAGGAGGAGAAGCCACTGCAGTCCGGCTATACAAAAAAAGAGAGACTCATCAGGCTGTTTGCCAGCAGCTCGACTTCCCCCACTGTCACTTCCATTAGCAGGCAGGGAGACCCGGACAAACAAGCAGCAAGGGCTTCTTTACTGGAGATCTATAAGCTCTTCCAGAAACATGGACGGCGTTTTTTGTTCCCTCATCATCTTTAGTCAAATATTTGGCAAGCAATGGAGGCATTTTTCTGAAATTAAACACCAGCACATAAAAGCAACAAATGCCAACAGTCTCCATTTCTTCGGTGGAAAACTTGACTTCATAAAGTCAGATAAAAGTAATTCAGTTCAATTAAATTCTTCTAAATTAAATTCAATTCACCCTAGCATAAAAAAGCTTAACTTCAAATTTTCTTTAGCTTAATTTAAGATTCAATAAAGTCTTTTCAGCTGAGCTGATATTTCAGATCAATACAGCTCAGTTCAATTTAAAAAGTCACTTTTCATAACAGCGAGCGACAAAAGCAGAAGACTCACATTTATTCAAGTTACAGTTCAAAACTATTGGATTTAATTAATAATAAATGCACGAGTTACAGAAAACCAGTAAATGTCATCAAACGTTTTGCATCAGAAACGGACAGAGGCCCAGTCTCACATCGAAATCCTACAGGGAAAAGACTCGTGCAAGTAGAAAAGATGTCTGACCTCATAAAATGAGCTTTTTCTGGTGAACAAAATGGAAAAAGAAACGCTCTGGCGTCTGGGAAGCTAAATCAGAAGTAACTGGGTCAAAGAGGCAGAGCAAAGAGTTTAATTAGGACTAAAAATGAGTCAGAAAACACAAAACAAAACAAAAACTTTTTTTTTAGGCCTAATTAATCGTTGCACAAGTATGAATTTTTGGCACCAACAAGTCATCCATTCAGCAACTAAAAACTCCCTTCAAACGCATCCGAATGAAACATTTCCACATGTCCCATGCTGAATTAGTGATGTATGACAACTTGGCTTTTGAGGTCAGTCAGCTGCAGGCTGGATTAAAGCGTCTGCGTCATCAGAGTTTCTCCCGGCGCACCCTCTGTGACATTTCTCTTTGGATTTTAGACATATTTAATGGAAATGATGGTGAAAAGAAAACGCTGCGATTTAAGTCCTTGATAAAGGTGAAGCTTTTGAAAATAAAATCAAGCAATGTGTGATTTTTACGACAAAATGCTTCAAACGAGATGCTGCTCATGAATCTAGAGCTTAAAAATGGGAGTTTTCTGTTTAGCTGCTAAAAGCCAATAGAAACGATCTTTTCAGTCACTTGATTGGTGAATTGCTGGTAAAATTAAATACATTCATGTCATATCAGGAAGTTGTTTCTTTATGTAGATATTTGGTGAAAACAGACAATCAATTACAAATGATACGCAAATATTTTCTAAATAAATCAAGAGTTTTTGATTTGACACATTTGTTCATTTGAGTAGAAAAACAACAAAAAAACAAGATAAATGCTAAATAAACAGTTTGACGATATCAGGGTAATGAGTAGAAGTTTGATGCATTTGGAGCGTATTCCTTAAATTGCTTGGCTATAAAAATGACTCTCAGATGTAAAGACAAATAAATATTGCAACACCTCTATTCACAGAAGCAGCTTGATTAAATAAATGTATTTTTTCCATCAACAAATTTGCCCAAACTTTATCTTAATCACTTATCCAGTAGTTTTACATCGATAAAGTGACTCGCTATAGATGACAAAACATTCGTATCATTTAGGATCAGACAAATTTTTTTCTAATTCTGCAGTAAAAAAAAAAAAAAAAAAAAAGTTCTCCTTACTATAAAAACAAATTTATATATTTCTAGAGAAAAATAGCAGCAGATGGAGGTATTGTGAGGAATGTTAACCTGCAGAAGAGGCAGCGCGCGCTTCTTCCTCTCACGTTACCGTCTTGTCACTCAGGCCCGGTCTGTGCATCCGTCCAGCCATCAGTTCCCACATCTAAGTACCAAACAGATGGCGCTATCTGGGTAAACTCTGCACCCTCCATCCTCCACTGTCTCGTCGGCGTTTTCATTTCCTCTTCCTCTTTCTCGCCCTTTTGCATCAGCTCCAAATGCCATTCACTCCCTGAGAAGGCAGACTCAGTCAGGGATATTAACTGTTGCAGAAAATGAACCCGGTGCGGCTCAGCAGGAGGATATTGTGTTTGTTTTTTGCAGGCTTTGAAATGTTTTGCTGGGCATGTTCAAAGAAAGCCAACACGATAACTGAATTTGGTCCAGCGTCTCCGTAGGAGTCGGGAAAAATCTGGAATTTGATTTTAGTACTTCCCTGGCCTGAAGAGTTTGGAAATATATTT
Organism: Poeciliopsis turrubarensis; assembly: GCA_010277015.1. Lineage (NCBI taxonomy): Eukaryota > Metazoa > Chordata > Actinopteri > Cyprinodontiformes > Poeciliidae > Poeciliopsis > Poeciliopsis turrubarensis. The sequence continues at coordinate 6,511,393 of VMRN01000004.1, forward strand.
GTATGTGCGGACTTGTTCATCATAATATGACCTAATTATTGTGTTGTTTCTCTCCTTCAGTCCTTCTGTCTATTGTCCTCCCTGCATGTGCCTCTCGTTTTATTCTTCTGCCCTTCCTTCCTTTTTTTGCTCTGTCTTCTTCCATTGTAAACTTTCTTTGAGTCCTTCCTTAAGTTCCTTCCATCCTTGTGTTTCTCCTTCATTCCTTCTTCGTGTTCTTCGCTGTTCTTTCATTTTCTCTTTCCTACTATCCTTCTTTTTATGCCTTCTAACCAAGTATGTAAAAGTATGTAAGTTTTCCGTGAGAAATGACTTCGGCGCTTGCATCTGGCTTCAGGAAATCATTTGGAGATGTAAAAAGATGAAGCTATCGCCAGAGTTGTGTGCCTCCTGGTTGTCCTTAATAGCTTTGGACTTTTTCCTTCTTCCACTTTAGATGAAAAGCCTGGGGTGAGTTTTGCCTGATTTGCAACAAAATGCGATCTCCAAAACAAAACTGCAGCACATTTTCTTTTACTCATCTAATTATTAGCAGCTTTAAAAACATAAAGAAAATCAACGGAGCGCGTAGAAGCAGCGTGGATCCAGGCGAGTTTTTATGTCGTGACTCCGTGCTGCTGTATATGTCACAGCTTGAGAGCAATGCTTGCACACAGCAGCGCCGTCCCCCATCCACAGGGGCAGAAAAGCTGCTTTTTAATTTAAACCCGATTAGTCAATAAAACAACGCGTCCATTTAGCTTCCCTGGGACAGCGTGAGTGAGCGTGTGCCTCTGGGAAAATTTACTTCACAGAGTTAAGCCGCTTGTTTCTCTTATCAGCCTCAATTTTGTGATTAGCAACTGTGGAAAATGTGACAATCTCAACCCAGATAAAAAAAAAGCAAAAAAAAAAGCCCTATTTTCAGTGACAATTAAAGACGCGTCGACGCCGTTTTTGCCTCGTCTATGAGTGAAACTGTGCAATCAGAACCAAGCCACGTCCTCTGTGACTGTTTCCAGAATAAATAAGTACTACAGACGCTCCGAGGCTCCATTCGACGTCTTTGTTTTCATTTTCCAGCATTGGTGGAACTCAGCAAGCTCTTGCATTCAAAAAGTGTATTTCAGGTTAAAGTGGATGTTTTAAATATTTGTTGTAGCAATAATTTATTCCATTCAGTTGCTTTCCTCTTTTTGTGCAATGATAACTCACTTTACAATTTATGTCGTTAAAACATGTCATAGGAGGAATATGATGCCAAATATTAGTTTTTAGAAAATAAATCTATAGCTTTCGTTGGCTCTTCAGCTCTTAATGCACTTTTAATTTGTCTTTATATTTATTGATATCACACAGACAACTGTGTTCTATATTGTGGCTCTTTGTAAGTGTATTAGTTTCTCGAATTAATTATAGATTTTACTCCACATCAACTGCCATTAAAACGGCTATTAGCATCATTAGCTGTGATCACACTTTCAAAATCTATGCGTGTTAAATGTTACATTCAGACTCATTCTTGTTTTTATTGCGTGTAAAATGGACTGTTTTACTCTGGTTGTGTCTGAAAAGTAAAGTAAAGATGAACTCATTTTAAAATGGGGAAAACAAGAGTGATTCCCTAAACAATTAAACTGGCTGCACTCATAATAATGACAATAACAAACAAGTTAAAATCTGTAACTGTGATGGACAAGCCAAACATTTACTACTTGGGAACCAGTTTGTGTTTCCCAGAATACTACTATAGTAAACGACTATGTTGTTGTTTATGTTGCTTTCCCCATGGTGCCAGTCAAAGTGTTTTCTTTATGTTGTTTGTGTCTGTACTTTTCTTTCTGACCCATTTAAAGACCGTTTGTCATGTTTGGATCTCAATGGCGCAGAAATCCATGTTATTTCTGATGCAGAGCAGGATTAGCAGCGAACTGTTTCCTGCTTGAAGCGGCAACATGTTGACCAGCTCATGGCTCTGGACGCACAGTGCTGATTGTTTCGTTGTTTTACTGCACTGTTTGCTTCCAGTGTGATTGAAGGCTGCATCTTCCTCGGCAGGTGGATCCCAGCAGCTGCAGCATCGGTTTGCACACTTAATAGCAGGTGAAGAGCAGTTTTTCACACTGTGTTCTCACACTGATGCCTGATTGTGCGTGACAGTTCACCTTTCTCCAGAAAAGCCACCACCACTACCACCACCACCTCCAGCAGCAGCAGCAGCAGCAGCAGCAGCAGGGCTCCTATGACATCATCGCCATCCTCTTCTTCATCAGTTATCAGCCCGGATCGAGCTACAGCTTCACCACCTTTTATATCCAGTGCTGCTGCTGCAAGCACACCGTGCAGACTGCACACACAACAGGAGAGAGGGGGAGGGTGGGGGGAGTAGAGGGCATGAGCAGCTCCGGACCTGATGAGGAGATCCTCTCCTGTCCAGCCCGAGACAAGCAGCCGCTGCGCCGCCTGACAGCAGCCTCTCTATCCCGTTAGAGCGGATTATAGCCTGACGGTGAATGGACGTCCAATGCACAGCTTTAGTCCACTAAACTATCACGCCGGGGTCAAAGCTGGCTCATTAGAAGGCTACACAGTGTACCCAGTGTTTATCAGCATGGCTGGAAACGCACAGGAAGCGTTTATAAAAGCCCAATGGGGAGACAAATACAATCTGACAGCGAGTATTTGGATGCTAAACTCAAGTCTGACTGCACATCCAGAATATTAAGCCCACTTATTTTATGTTTTTAGACATTATTAATTAGAATTAATTTACATTAAAGGTGCAGGGGGGTTTTCCCCTGCTTATCCCTGCAGAATCGTGCACAGTTTACAAAAAAGAAACACATTAAGAAAAAAAAAAAGAAAAGAAAGAGAAGCGCCACAAATATGTTCTAATAGATGCACATACCTTCATGTCTCTCCCCCCGTTAGAGGAATTTGCCGAGTAATGTCACAGCGACGACCATTGCCAGCGCATAGGGAATCAAACCATTACGTCTTCCCTCTCTCCAGCTGCCAGTGTGAGTGGAGCAGGCATAACGTAACTGTAAGGAGAGCTGCAGCCAATTGCAGACGTGGATCAGCCGCTGGTATCTTTAGCAGCCAATCCATTTCAGCGCCTTGTCCAAAGTGGGCGTTCTGGTCCGTGCGTAATGACGCATCTTACGGCGCTGCTTTATGGTGGAGATTGGCTGTTCTTCCTCGAACATAACATCATAGAATTTTATTTCTATTAAAAAAATAAATAAATAAATTTAAATGCCGCAGAAAATCGAAATGCATTTATTAATAAGCTTCACAAACGTGTCTGGATTTATTTGGATGGAAAACTGATGTTTTCCGCAACGAGTTGCGATTTATTTTGCACCAGAAATAAACGCAAGCTCGTTTAACGCCACGTTGAGCCTCTGCGTTCGTGTCTGCGTCTTTCCAGCTCGCAGTAATGAGATTAGAGGGGTTTCCAGCGTAACTTTGCAAGTTCCCGCTCGGAACCCGCAGGGGGCAGCAGAGAGCAGAGCCGCGGATTCATCATTATTCAGACACGAGACCAGCTGCAGGCCGCGGGGATGTTCCTGATGTCCTCGCTGCGTGAGGCACGGAAGTCACGCAGAGATGAAAAGTTTATTTAACAGTCTGTGCGCTCTTTCAGTTTCCGGTGCCTGGGAATGGTGATGCAAGGTGCCATCCAGCCCTGCTGCATCTACCGCTGACCTGATGTTCTTGCACAGAGGCATGTTAAGATATCTACTCAGGCCTCCAGGGCAGCAGTGACACAGTTTTCTCCCCACAGTGGGTCTGTTTCTCCCCACAGTGGGTCTGTCTCTGCAGCATGCGGCCTGTCACCAGCTCTTGTGTGCAAACTTCCCCGAGGTCGCTGTGAAGCTCGGACAGAAAAGGTTTCCATCCTCTCTGCTTCCCTCCAAACAGCCAGTTTTCACATGTTGGAGATAGCATCAATTGGTTGCTATGGAGACTTTGTAACCCAAAGCGCTCTCTGGATAATTTCACTTAAAACAGTGAGCTTTGGAGATTTTTTCCTTTTCCTCATTCGGTCTGAAGGCCATTGGATAAAAGGATTGGACCTTTGTTTTAGCTTTATATCATGATTTTCCTGGAAGATTTATGAATAATAATAATAATAATAATAAAAAAATACTTGTTACATTTATTTTGATAGGAATTGTTGGTGGCACAAATAACTGTTCTATTTGTAATTTTGCTGTAAAATATCTGTGCACTGTGTCTTTCAACATTGAATAAAAATACTCAGACTAAAAATCTGACATTTCGAAAAGTTTCACGATGAGCTGATGCTATTGCAAGACAAAATGAATTCATAGAATTGCCTGTGTTTAGGATGAGGTGAAACATTAATAAATGAGGAAAGGTAATTTTATGAAATTATTTGGTGACAATGTTTTGATGGAAGCTGAAGGACTTGGGTCATTGAAATGAGGCCGGTCCAAAAGGTTTGGGCCAGTTAAAGCAGGAGCGGATCAGGACGGGTGTGTTGGGAATCCGATCCGCCATGACGCGCTGTAAGGATCCACGAGAGACGATCACCAGGAGGAATGTCTTTCAATAATTAATCACGGATCCCTCTCAGGTTTTAGGTTTCCAAAGTTACATTTTCTCCTGAACTCTGTACTAAAGGATATTTATTTACGTGCTGCATGCAGCACAGATTTACAACAAATGTCATTTTAACGCACATTGAAAAAATAAAAGTAAACGGTTTGAAAGGCCACATGCCAGAACGATTGGGGATGTGAAAAAAAGAGCAGAAACATATAAAAGACAGAACCGCTGACCCATGAATGCGCTCTGTGTTAATAAATAAAGAGCTTTTAGTAGCAGTAGCTCTTTTAGTGGCTTCGTTTGAGAGAAACACAGCCAGTGTTAAGATCTTCATCCTGAAAAACAGAACATGGAGTTAGTGGCAACGTTAGCTTAGAAACAGCATTAAAAATATATCAAGCTTCCTGATAGAAAGAGAACATGAAATTATTGGCAGCTGTGTCGTCTAAAGGGAACTAAAAAGCGTTAACGACAACAATGATTGCAGATAAGACATGATTGGAGAGAAAGTATGTCCTTTAGCCTGAACTTCCAACTGCATAGCTACAGAAACACCTCAGCATAACCCAAACCTCTCCAACTATAGGATTGATCCAAAAGGAAAGTTTCAAGCCTAGTCTTACAAGTAGACAGAGTTTCTCCCTTATATGGACTAAAACTGGGAGAAACTGGGAGCTTTTTCCACATCAGAGGCGATTGAAAATAACCTGAGCAACTCATTACTGATTTAAAAAGACAAAATAATGATATAAGTATGTGTACTACTGACTTCGATTGCATAATAACAGAATAAAACAGCAAGGCATCATCTAAATGGGTTGTTGTTTAAGGCAACATCTGGAAACATCATGTGACGTTTTAACATTCCCGTTCTCCAACAAGAAATATCTGTTCTCAGCTGACGATGCACTAAACTTGGAATTTAGTGCAACGGTGGGTTTGATTATCTCTGTCATCTGCTAGTTGCGCAATCCAATAATTGCAGTGAACAGGAAGTTTTGAGGTAAATTTTAAGTCTGAAAGAACAAGGAAACTTTCCCACAATGCCCTGCATTGTGCTCTGCTGTGCTGTTTTAAATCACAACAACAATTAGACACATCTGAGTAAAGCCACCAAAAGTAAACTTCACGTGAGGCCTCAGGTATTTCTTTCAAACAGGTTTGAAAATGAACAGCTAAACAAACAAAAGCAGAGTCCTGCGAAACAAAGATCCATTCATGTGCAGAGTTCCTGTAAATTCAGAAAATGAGGGTATTAGTCAAGAGAGGTTGGATCTGACTTTTTATCGCTCTGTGTGTTCCAGTTCGCACAGGGAACATTTCCTTGGCAGTGGAATAAATGGATAAGATCGAATACACAAACAAATGTGCACATAAATTCTGCCTGAACAAACCACTAAAAACAACAACAACAACAACAACAAAAAAAGAAAGAGAGGACGTGATCATCTTGAACACATTTGCAGACAGAAAGTTCAGCTAAGGTGCAACAAATTCATGCAAAGATGACCCAGGCATGTCAGTGAATCAAAAGCAGCTGGAAATCTCCCAGAGCTGCTTTAAAAGCGGAACAGCTGCCAGAACTGAAGCTATTAAAAATCACCCAGGCAAGATGCCCGACCCCTGTCATTCTGAAACCGTAAAAGGTTGAAGCAACAGACATCATCTCGCTTCTTATGACTTAGCAATTCATGTTCACAGAAATAAAACAATCCTAAACTTTCCCGTTTAGGGGAAATGTTGACGTTGGAATGTTTTTCTCTAAACTCACTTTTGTTTTTGTGTCCAACACCGCATACAGAAAACTGTTCACACCCTTCATGTTGCAGCCACAAACACAAATATGTGTTCATGGGATGCTAACTGGCAGACTGACATTATTTTGAAGTGGAAGAAAAACGTGATTTTTAACTATTTTTACAAATAAAAATAAACATTATGGGAATTTGTCAATGATAACAAAACCTTTTGTTACAGCTTCTTGAGGTTTATCTGTAACACATTTGTACATTAAAAGACTGTTCTGTTCAAACAAAATCCAGCTTATGTTCAAGTGGATTTTGGTCTGGACTTTGACTGGACCATTTACCACATGAATGTGAAGTGACCTTCAGCTGTGGGTGAATGTTTGTGGTAACAGTCCTTTAGGAATATAAAGTTTGGTTTTAATCTTCAGTCTTTTGCAGCTTTTTAAAATATATTTTCCACAGTATGATGCTGCCACCATCGTGTTTTACCAAGGGTTGCTGCCTTCAGAGTGTTGTACGTCGTTAGCTTTGACATTTATATCATCTTCCATGTAACCAAATAAGTTTATTACTGGATCTATAATTAGATTGAATTACACACATGTTGACTCTGTTCTTGTAATTGGTTGGTTTTGCCTTGGGGGTTTTGCAGTAAAGGGGCCACAATGCTAGTCAATGCCATGTTTTTACATGTCTGTCCTTTTAAATCATTTTATAAAGCCTTTATGCTTCAGAGTAGAAATAAAACACAGCTTTGATTTGGCAAGTTTAGAAACAACTGAGGTTTTCAACATGAGAGAAAAATGAAACAACAAAAAAAAAAAAAAGCAAAAGAATTATTTGTAGCAATCTTGGAAAGCGCTCAGGGTTTTAACCGTGATTCAGCATGTGTTTCCGGGAAATTCACCCCCCCTAAGATGACGAACACAAAGCGATCTCCCGGTGGGAAACTGTTTAGATATCTGGTTTGGCATCAAGACATAAACATCTGTCAGAAATACCACAAACCAAACACACAGCAGATAGCTGCTTCAAGTCATTGAAATGTGACGAAAGAGTGAACAAGATTCATTAATACCTCTTCAGTGTGTCACGTTCTTTCACCTGCTTTCTTTCTGTTTCTCTACATGAATAGTGTTATTCCTATTTTTGTCTGTTTAATGAATGAAATTGACATAAAATTTCTTGTCATGTTACCTTGTCTGGTGTGGCAGGACCTTATCTCACTTGTCTCCTTTTGCACAATGAATCGTCCAAATCTCCAATCTGCTTCTAGTTAAGCTCAATAGCATGATTGAAATCCTTTACTGGAAAATACAGTTTATTTTAGCTAATTATTCTGAAAACAATAGATCTCTGATGGATTTCTTTTTTCACTTCAACAAATTTAGAAACTAACTTTGGATGAGGTCCAGATGACATGTTCAGACTGCACACCGATAAACCCCTGAGAGAATGCAACACTTCTCTTCCTGCAGGATTGTGAAACTCGAGCTGCTCCAGTGTTCCTCCACAGCACACACTTTTACAAACTCACGAAGGCCAGGTTTGGTTTAAAGCATGACATGACAATGCAACTGTGTTTCTGATCCAGATGATTCTCATTTCGACACACTCCAAAATAAACAAGAATAAATTTCGTTAGAAACCTCTAAAAACAGAAACAATCTGTCTGGGAACGATCCCACATGTGAGTTCTGCTCTCTTTCTTTTGTTTGATAAGTTACAGCATGTCAGAAAAAACAGCAACAGCACAGAGTTTCTCAACACTGTTGTGAACAGAGGTTTAAATATAAATATATATATATATATCTATAAAAATCCCTTCTTAACATGTTATTGGTTGACTCTGGCCCCTGCAGCGAGCTATGAGAGCCACCAGGTGGCGCATGTGTGCTTTCCAAAGCCACTTCTATTACATGGCTGAGAAAATGTGGATTTCTGAAGAAGCTGAAAGCATAATGAGGCTGATTACCCAGTTTAAACGTCAACTTCATAATACTTTAACTTAACTTATCAAATCACCAGCCATTAACTGTAATCAATATCAATGTAATTTGAAGTTTTCTCTTTTGCAACACTTGACCAGCATCTTTTCTTTCAGTGGAAATTGTAAGCATCACATTATTCCATAAACCTAATTGAAATAAAGCGAAGTGAATGCTTGGTTTAACAGCGAGTTCACCTGGAAAAAATAAATCCTCCATCATCATTGAGTCTGTTTTTGATCTTTTGCTAAATTTCCAGACTGTTTTGTTTGGAAATCAAATACAAAATTCATTTTCATAAAAGTCTACTGTACTGCTGAAAACCAGAACGTCTCCTCATCTTCAGATTCCCAACAAACAGCTGAGGTTTTTATGGGATCAAAACTGATAATCCTGATAATTCATTTAACAACAGGATGATGTTGTTAAATGCTTGAACATCCAACCACCAGTTAGATTCACTGATGCCAGATGTGGCGTCAAGAAAACTAAATTCTAGTGTTGAATTGAAATATGCTCCATCAAACGTCCAGTTGAGAAATTAAAACAAGAGAAAAACATGCCAACAAGCATTGATAACATGATAATTATGAGGCAACACTTTAAAGAAAGCCTTAAGATAAATGAAACATGTGATTATGTTTTATTGACATTGAAATCCAAAGAAGTTCTGACAAGATAAATAAAAAAATGCTACTGACATTTGAACTTAGGATATACGTCCTTAAAAATTCATAATAAAATGACAAAGTAGAAATAAAATAACATAAGACAAAACAACTTCATTGTTTCCCTTGATAAATGTGTTTGTTTTTTCTTCAGTCAAAGATTCCCAAACTGCAAACATGGCAGACTAAAATTCACTCACAACTCCTCATGTTTGATAATTAACCAGGATGAAATCAAGCTCTATGTGAGAAATCCCAGCCTGAGCACTGAAGAGAGATGAGAATCAATCATAGGAACGTAATAGACTGGCTAGAAAATGACTTGGCTAAACGTGAAATGACAGATGAATTTAGGATAATCTCAACGTTTCATCTTTTATATCATTCACAGGTTTGCATTCTCCACCTCAGACTCGTCGCTTCATCACATTGGGAGAGTTTGAGCCCATCAGTTGTGCCGCCTCTTCCTTTTGGTTCAGACTGAGAGAGACTCAGGAAAGACCCCGGCAGACCGCTCGGGAAGGAAACAGAGGTGAAAACCACACGGAACAAGCTCCAGCTCGCCCTATTTGAACCCACCAGGGAGACAGCTTTCGCTGTAATCTGACCCTCAGAGGAGACTCCGGGGCAGACTGACAACACTGGAGCAACGACAAACCCCTTCTGGCCTGGGAACGCCCGGGAGTCTCAGACAATAAGCTGGAGAGAGCCGCAGGGGACGGGGTGTCTGGGTTTCCCTTCTGACCTCGGACACGCCGTATTTAGATATGTCAGAATATATATTTTTACCCTCTTAAAACCCTCCATTTATCATTTGTTGAACATGAAATCTATTTATTCAACAGTGAAAATGTTTTTCATGCCATCCAGAAATAATAACAAAACAATTTTAGCTACGTTGTTTTCACATTTGCCTGGGTTTGATCCTGACATCATCTTTACGATTGTTAAACTTCTGCAGTGACGGTGAATGGATCAGACTGTTCTCTCGTTCATTATCACTGATCTGTCTGTGCAAGTCTAAGAGCGTGAGTGTCAGGATGAAACGCACAAACATTCAGACCATTGAAAATGTTTCTTACCTCCATGGAAGCCAGAACATTCTGTGCAAACCTGCGACCTGTTGCCGGTTCTAGATCCGAACCGGGTCACAGACTAATGAGCTCCACTGCTGGTGTAAGAATCAGGTGCTTTAATCTCAGCCACAAATTTTATCAAACGGTTAAATAAAAAAAAAACATCCTTTGCTTGATTTAACATTAGATTCACAGTCAGCAGAAACAAAGTCCTTCAGTATCCTGTGTGTTCTCTAAAACCTGTCATTAGTCGTGTGACTTGATGACATTTTGACATTGATATCGAAGAAATAATTGGTAATTAATTTATTCTGCGTTTAAAACCATGTAAACAAGAACCTGAAATTACAACAGCCAATATACTGACCGTCCAACCAGCCTAACAACCAAAGGACAAAAGTATATATATTTCTTTTGTCCAGTCATCCCAATTGCATCTCCAAATCGTCATTTTAAAAAGCATTTCTCTTTTCCTATGTCATAAACTTCTGTCCAGAGTTTGTGATTTTTTTTTTTTCTCCCAAGTTGCCAACAGTCCTGCGTGAGGATCTTGGTGAAACTTGTAATCTTAATAGCGGTCTCTAAAACTAATTAGTGAACAGAAACTGAAGCCCCGGGTTCACTCATCTAATAAGACACAGAGGAATAACCGGCTAATCAATCACGATTTTATTTTTGAAAGATTATGCAGCGAGGAATGACTTTGTAGCCAAAAGCGTTTTGTTAAATCTTCTAAGACACAATCTAAGAAAAAGGAAATATAAAGCAGTGGCTACTAAAACTGCTGAAGTTCTCCATCTAATTAAGTATTTTGTTACTATTTTAATGCTATTTATCAAAATGCTTGATAAATTTTTCGTTGACAATTCTCAAACAGTAATCATCATTTCTGTTTAAACCACACAAATCCTCTGGTCGTGTAAACAAGACAGTGTTTATGTCTGACGCAACGTACAGACAGGATGAAGCTCTGCGATGTTGGCTGCAAACCAGAACACTTTCCTCCGTCGTCCGACTCTGCTGTTTCCTTTGTTTGAACGGATGGAGATCACAGATGGATGCCTGGGGCTCTGCCCCTGCGAACATGAAACCCCCTCGCCAGCAGAGTCGCTACGAGTCAGCAGGATGTTGACATTATTCAGCCCTTCGACAGGCCCGTGCAGGGAGGCCGCGCTCATCAACACCAGTATTAGATGCTGACATGGAAAGCTGAGCCATCACAATCTCTGCAAAGAGTCTTAGAAGAATGAGCGCTATGCACTTTCATGGGTTCTGGTGCTGCCCACAGTCGGTGATTAATGCAAAAAAAAAAAAAAACCCTCTTCCCACATGCACACAATGTGGGAATAGGGGTTTGTCTCTGAGAACATTGAATAGTGGAAATGTTACCAAGCAGGAAAGACCTCGGATCTTGCAGAGTCTCCCACAACCTTTAATAAACTACAAAACCACCAAATTATTCAAGGTGTGATTTAACTTATAATATGGGAAAAATGTCTTATTCCATTGGCAGATTATTTTACTTAGACCTGATAGTTTTCTATCAATATTGATAAATTATTGGCTTAAAACAAGCACCTATGTTGTCCGAGTTAGTTTCTAGCTCAAATATCTTTGTAAACTTGAAAGAAAACATGGCTGGTGAATCTGAACAGTGACACAGTTTCCATATCTCAGCTCTTATTAATCCACTACTTTGAGTTTACTTCGGTCTATCACATAAAAGCCAGACGAAGTGCTGCGACGTTAAATGCAAAGTGATAACGTGTAAAAAAGTTCAGGGGTTCAAATACTTTTACAATAAATTATGTTATTACATAACATATTGTCCACAGCGTAACAAACAAGCAAAGTAGTGGAAAAATCAATGGAGCCCATTAGTAAAGTACCTGGAGGTGAAATTTGCTGTTGGTGCTTTATAAATGCACCAAGTGTATTTAACTCTCATATCTACTTTCATCAAAATTCAAAAGCCTTGTCTGGACGAAATGAGAGCGTCAGCAGCGGTTAGTGCATAAATATAGTCAGCTTTATGAGTGAAGTAATATGTTTATTTATGTTTTAAAGGTTGAAAATGAAAACAGATCATGTCTCCAGTACTAGAGTTTCAATTATTACACGGAAGAAAAATCCAGTTTTTGCAGCCGGGTTTAGATTACACGTCAAAATCTGAATGTTTGGATTAGCAAAACATCCCAGATTGATGCTGAAATCACATCACTCACATTTCCTGCTTGGAAAAAAGAAAACTTGGCACTGAAGCAGCTAATTCAATTCTACAGCCGTTTGTGTTCCAGCAGAAATCACTATTCATATCACTAAGCACAAAATAAATGGATTTTTGTTGAGTTTCAGTTTCAAACTTTGGGATGAGGCTAAACTTTATAGTGTTTTACCTTCGAGGGATATTTTTATTATTCCAGACATGATGGAAAAATAAATAAATCAAACAGAGTCAATAAAAATGCTTATCTTATTGAAATCACTTTTTATTTTAAGCAGCTGCAGGCAAACACTATTTCCACCTTAGAAACGAACCAGAACAGCAAAAACCAAGACCGAGCAAACGCACGAATGATTTTATCACAACACCGACGTTGATAAAAAGGTTGAAGATTTAACTCACAAACCAAAGAAGTTGAGAAAAAAAAAAAAATCTGTTTTCTTAGGACACACAACTTGTTTTTGTGCAAGCGAACAAAACAAACAAAAAAGAACCAAATTATGCATACGGGGACCGAGTCGTTCTTAAAAGTGCAAATGAGCAAACATTTCATTTCTATGATCAAAGGTAGCAATTTACTCTGTGCGTCCACAACGTAAACAGACGCACACTCTAATTACCTTCTCACAGAAACTTACGCAAGCACACAAATCTGCCGTTCTGTTCTCAGAAGACAAGGAAGCAGATTTTCACAAAATAATAAGCAGGAAATAAAACAGACCCGGCCACGTTGTTTGCAGGCAGGACACGGAGCGGGCGAGTGAGGAGCTACATTCACAAGCTTCAATTTTTGTCTTTAATTTCCCCCCCAAATGCTCAAATTGACTGAAAAACCAGTTCGCTTGAAGAAATTCTCTCTCTCCCCCAAGTCACACCTATTTGCTTAAAAAAACAAAACAACCCAAAACAGTAACGTCAATAAAAAAGACAGCTTGTTTTCATGCTACAACAAAGAGCTTCCTGTACAACAGCAGAAAGAGCAGCAGAGCTTCTTGTCGTGGTCTCCTTGTACATGTTGACCAAATCCTGCAAACGGGGAGCGTTCTTCTTCCTCCCAGTCAAATTCATAAATAGAGACCTTCAGAAACCATCACTGGCCAAAATTATCTGGGGCCAGTCCTATTTTCTAAGAAAAAAATTTAAAAAAACGAAGCTCTGCACACCATCTGTGACAGAAGGGGGATAACGAGGCCTGATAGAGGCAGTAATCAGTTCATCAGCGGCTCGCACCCAAACACTGTGTGTGAGGCCTGAGTGTGTGTATCAGGACATGGCTTTTCTCTGTAAAGACACTTAGCAGCAGCTGCAGACGTTATCGCTCATAGAAGTACGACAAATGAATCCCATCTTCGGGAAAAAAAAAAAAAAATGGAAACAAATGTGTCTTCCTCTTAATGAGTCATGGTGAAAATCACACGAGCCAAAGCAAAATACTGTTAAATGCATTATTACCTCACTGACAGCAGAATGGACGCTAAAGAATGCACACTAAATGAAGCTTATTGAAACGTTAAAACGTCAATACTGCTCACTAGTGTGCGCCCAATTATGTTCATTTACTGAAAATAAAGTTAAAACACAACGACACCTTTGTCTCTGTGCAAAGTTTACATTTCCTCTTCAGTCATCTTCAGAAATAATCTACATCTTCTAGATCTGTCCGGATGACTTGAGGACGTTCGTGTTTCTTTCCCCTGAAGCCTCGTCTCTGTTCTCTGCAGCTCTGCACCAATTGTTATTCTGACGAGTCCATCACCCCGTGGGTGAGAAATCATGTTTTACTTTGGGTTTAATATTAATGAGGCGACTCTCTGCCTGCATATTTTGCCAAATACAGTTTTAGGACTTGTGGCCATTAAACTTTTATAAAAAGGGCCCTGCAACCATTAAAATATAATAATTGTTGACGCTGTTGTTTCTTTTGTGAGCCTCTCCTGATCTGATTAACAGAGATCACAGCTTTCTAAGACATTATGCAAAATGAAAAGGTTTTGCTGCGCGTCTCGCCACCTCAGAACAATACAACAATATTCTGGTGTCCTTCCTCTGCCCTGTGCTGGGAGAGAAGTCTCTGTCACAGTTCGCTCCATTTAATAGCAAAAAGTCTCTGCCAAACACCATCAGTGTGTGATCTTGTTTCAAAAGATTTGCTTTGTGTTAATTTGTTACTATCTGGAATGAAGTCAAGCTGAAAAATGTCTGAGGCATCAGGAGAATCTGCAGGAAGCTTCGGCGCTCAGCAGAAAGTTTCATGACATTACGAGAAGTTAAACATTCATTTTTGGGTGATTTTTTAACAACGGATACACAATTGTTTGGAAACTCACTGAATAGATTTGAGCTGTTTTAATGTTTGTTGTTATGGTGCTTATTGTGTGTTTATCAGGATCGAATTCTCAAATTAGCTGCAAGTTTGGTAAATGTAGCAGATTTGCAATAAAGCCGGCATGTAAATATGGGATGGCAACATTTTTTTAAACAAAATATATCAATGGCTAGTTAAATATGGAAGCATTTTTACATGTTCCTGTTTTTTTTATATGCATTTCATTTACGTCTGGTTTTAATGGTCTTATGGATTCTGTTGGTCATTTTTAAATATTTATTTTTGCAGAAAATCCATGTTTATATGGATTTACTGCAATCTATATTGCAGTAAATCCATATACTGCAATATTAAGAGAAAGAAAACCCTTCAGCTTTTCTTTCTCTTAATTCTTATATTGTCTTCCACAATTTCATTTCAAAAGTCTACATTTTCTATTCTATTCTATTTAGAGTTTTGTTATCTGCAGATGAAAATGCTTTGTTTTGAGGTATTAAAATTACAGTACATTTCCCAGCAACCTTTGCCCTCTTTCTGCATTTGCTGAGACAGGAAATAAATAAACAAAGGGGCTTTTAATTGGAAAGTTGTTGTAATATATTTACAGCGCCAGGTTTATACTTGACCTTGATTCCAGCAACTTTAGCCCTACAAAAAGTAAAAAGCCATGTAATGATCCTGTCTTCTTCAGCAGCTCCTCCTGATGTGCCCGTGTTTAAGGCACTTAATTCCCACGCGGCTCCAGTGGACAGTTTTGGAAAACTGGGAGAGTCTTTACAGGAAATCTCCCAGTTTTACAATCATGTTGCACTGGAAAACAACAAGCCTGTTCAGTTAAACCTCCCTGGATAAATAAAGATTAAATCAGCGTACAAATTTATTCCTACTGACTGTAAAAGCACAGAGCTGTCTGCAGTGTTCACAGCGTCCACAGAGACACACAACATGGTTACTCATTTTAAAGTTATTTTCAGAAGCGTGTGGGTCAACGTCAGCATCTCCTGCCACTCTAGCAGAGCAGACGAGACTTGAGGATACAAGAGGCTGCCAGTCTGAAAGAAAGCCGCCCTGGGCGATCACCTCCCACAGAAGTGGAGCGGCACATTCTTTGACATGTTTTCCTCTCTGAAGCCCCAGGCTCGAAGCTCCAGTCTGTCCTCCTCCTCTTCCTCCTCCTCCACTCTATCGTCTTCCTCTACATCCCCCTCCTCATACAGACTGGGTTCCTCCACAGACGTCTCCATGTTTGGGTTGTAGCTACCAAACACCTGAGCCTCGCTGTACTCATAGATGGTGGGCAGGCTGCTGCGCAAACCAAAGCGGCGCCGCAGGGCCACGAGCAGCGGCTGCGGGACGGTGAAGATGTCCACGTTGTTGCCCATGTCGATCCAGGCCAGACTGGGGAACTTTCTGGGATCCTTCACCGTCTCCGTCAGGTCTTTTAGAATGGCGGCTGTGAGGCGGTTGCCGTTGACGGCGAGCGTGGTCAGTTTGGGCAAGCAGCTGAGGAAGGGCAGCAGCAGGCGTAAGCTCTCGTCCTGCAGCTCGGTGAAGCTCAGGTCCACAGCCGACACGGCCTCGCTGCAGGTCTGCAGGTAGAAGGCCACGCGCTGGACGTCGCGTCCGGACAGCGGGATTCCTGACAGGTTCACCACGTCACCGGACAGACGCTTCTTCAGGGTGGTCTTCAGACTGTCAGACAAAAAAACAAAACAAAAAGAAAACATTTAAAGCTTCGTTTGATCTCTGATGGCTGCATTTTCACTGAGCATAGCGTTTAGCAAATTGGAATAATGAAAATAAATTTGCTCTCCTCGTGGTGTAGGATGGCTTTTTTTCCCCGCTGAATTTCTCAAAACTGCAATGGAAGGACTTTTTTTTTTTTTTATTGCGATCAACAACCGGACTTCACTTCTCATGGCAGAGATGAAGAAGATGAGAGGAAGTGGAAGAAGGATGTTTTTTAATGACTTATTGCAAGAGTGATTTTAATGGCTTCTTATTTATGAACATTTGACATTAGCAGAATTTTGACAAAGTTTTGTGAACATTTGTAATGGAAACGCAGTTGCTTGCATGAAGTGACCTTGCAAAACTTAAAGCCAGACAATTTATGTTCAAGCAAGAAACTAAACTTCTACATAATATTCAAAAAATCTTTTATGGCAGAGAAGTCACAATTTAAGAAGAGAAGGACATTTTAAACTAAAAAGAGTTTTTGTTGTTTAAAAGGGAGAAAATGCTATTGTTGAGGTTAATAATTGTACAATACAAGATAAGAATGTAATGTTTAAATATTATTCAAAGTGGGAAAACTTTCAGGATGAATTGTTGTGGGGAGACTTAGATGATTGATTGACATGAAAGCCTGCAGCAGCAGGAAATAGCATCACTATTATTATCGTTATTATTTTCTGTTTGGCTATTGTCTGCTCAAAATAAAAGAAATTATAAATAAATAAAAAAGCAGTTAACGTTCTTTGATTCTGCGCTGGGAGTCATTTATCCAAAGGCAAGCAATCTATAGTTAATGATAGTGAAGTTATTGATTTCAGAGGGTCTGTAATAGGGTGCCACGCAGTCCACAAGTACAGAGCATCTGCAAAGCATGCAAAAAAACAAACAAACAAACAAAAAAAAAAACCCCAGCAAGCAGCAGTGAGGAGAGTTAAACAATCAATAATGTGCAGAAGAGAATTTGCATTTAAATGTATGACTCTGAGCGGGTTGCATAATAAATTCTGTCGCCTGCGCTGAAAGTCATCTGTGGAAATGCAGCAGCTGTTTTCTGGCTGGAGAGTCACCTCTAGGCCAGCTGCGAGACTCCTAGAAAAAGAAAACTACCGTAATAGAAAAACAAATAATAAATGCATAGAAACAGGGAAAGAAGTCACGTAAATGACAGGAGGTTGTAGTTTCCCCTCTCGTCAACTTTAGGTGCTGCTTTCTAAATGCAGAAACGTCAAATTTTAATTATGCTTGAAAAATAGGCCACTCGCTGTGACCAAAAGGTTTATAAGACATTTAAGCTGAGTCAAGTTCATTTCTAAAATCCTGTCTTGGGATTTCTTCTTGCTCTGCTGCAGCTCGCTGCGCAGGAACAACCGCTGCTAACCGACCAGCAAGAAGACGAAGATAATGACTCTGATTGCTGCTTTACAGCACAAAACTATTTTCTATTATGGGGTTTTAAATACGTATTATCCATCCATTGATTTTCTATACCTGCTTAATCTCATTTAGGGTCGTGAGGGACTGGCGGTGAAAGCAGGCATTGAGTGAAGGGTGATTTACGCCGTGGGCAGGTTGCCAGGATGTTCAGTCAGTTCAGTTACATTTATTTTGGCCGATGTGGTGCTGGCTGGCTGGCAGGCTTTCAATGGAGTCTATTTCAAGTCCTTCTCCTGACAGCAAGTTGCAAACAGGAACTTTTTCAAGTTTTGTCCTTTCGCTCATCTTCCAGAGCCGATAGGCTTCAAATTTTAATTCTTTGGCATTGTTTTGAGATAATGAGGCAGACCAGGCCGTTAGGAGATTAGGCTGCTGAAGGACTTAACATTTCTCCTCATTCTGCTGTTTTCTCTTATGGGTTATTTGCAGCTACTGCTGCCTTTAATTTCATCTTCTCTTTCTGTTTGGTGTTTTAGGAGTCCTTGGTAATTCACGTTGTATTTATCTGTGAATTTCTTGGACAGAGTTACTGATGAAGTCCGTTTTATTTATTCGTTTAGTGACTACTGCTTTGGTGGATGACCCTTGGTGTTGAGTCTGGTTCTACTGGTTCACCATATATTTGAAGAGAATAATCTAATCTAAACCACTTCAACATTGTCAGCACTAATCAGTCACAATAAGCAGAAAGTTTCCCTTTATGTTGATGATATGCTACTTTTTTCCACTTCCCCACATTGCTCTACCACTTGTGTTTTCATTACCCAACTGGTTTGATTACTTAAATTTGTATAAAATTTAAGTTTTTTATTAAAAAGTGCTTAAACTGGACCTATCTGACATTCTGTTCATTTACCTGGAAGTCAAAACCATAAGAAAGAACAAGCATTTTCTTAAAAAAGACATTCTCAATTATTAAGCAATATGAAGCTGGGCTCATTTTTACCCTCAGATCCTGTTTTGCCACCTGTGAATTCGCTCTATCTCACGTTCGGAAAGGTAAATATCCCTGACGCTATCAGATGCAGTGCTATCAGAAACATCAGCGAACAGAACAGGTTTGAAAAGGATCACTGGATGCCAAGCGTTGTTGGCTGCCAGCCAGGCGCAGCCGCGGCGGGTTAGCAGAAAACAATAGGGACATATTTTTTAACTCACACTGCCAGTATGCGTTGACGTTTATTTTGCTGTTAAAATGCACGACGACAGTTAGCCCAGTAATCCGAGACTCGTTCAGGTGAGATGTATAGTGAATATGAACCATATTAAAGATCTTTTTATACAAACCAAACTTGTAGAATTTGAGCAGCAGATCAAAACTCACATTTTTTCAGACCTGCGGCTGAAATGTGTTCTTTGAACCACTCCTTCTCAGTTCTACAGTTTCTCTGGCCACCAGATTAGTTGACCTTTAACACCTGCTTTGTTTGGTGCAGTTGGTGAGAAGGATAAAGTATATTTCTTATTTCTTAAATCATTGCTTTCTACTTTGGTATCTTTTGGCCTTGCCTGTCTGTGTGCAGGCTTTCAGATATTATGTAAGGACAAATTTGCTAAGATTCTGGATTTTCCTCGCATATTATTTAAACTTTGATTTACCTGCAGTTTTGTATGGGTTTGATTTGCTAACGTCTGGGGACCCATGCATTGTAAAGGTACATATAAAACTGTAACAAGTCACAAGTTGTGCGTGTCTGTCAAAGAGACATTTTTTTGGCTTTCCAACAATGCCTTGCATTCTTCTCTTGTACAAAAGGTTTAATCTTTTGTTGAGGAAAAGAATATTTTAGAAAAAAAAACGGTCATTATTTTCCACTATCACCACATGCTTGTTCAGAGAAGGAATTGCTGGAAAATCACTGATTGGTGATAAGATAAAGGAGTTTCTCCTAATGAACTGTTACTTTAAGTTACCAAGCAGAGATCGGTGATTTCATTCATGGTCTGTTCTAACTAGACAGAGAATCAATACCTTCTTATTTGAATCTTATCACAACGTTTTGCACAGGGAGTCTGGGAACAAATGTTTCTGGTTCAGCATTAGGACCTTTGAGTTTTGCTTTTTCATTTGAACCAGCACAGTGAAATTACAAAAAGCCTCACATGAATGACGTAGCTGTTGCTGCAAAAGCAAGTGAATATTTTTATTTATTTATTTTTTTACAAAGTATTAAAGAAGATATTTTCTAAAATTCCAGTAAGACTTGCTACCTGGGTTTCCTTACATAACTTTTTAAAAATTTTGCAGACCACAGCAAGCTGCATTTATTGTAATTACATTGAATTGGGCTGCATGTAAATTGGCATGAATCTGCCTGGATAAAGGGATTGCATTGCTATAAATTGGAATGATGCAAATGTTTGCATATTTATGACAAAAGTTTATCATGAGATGGACTGTAAACTGTCTTTGATCTACAAACATGATGCCAAAGGGTCTAAAAATAGTTTATTTGATTAAAATCATGTCTGTATCTTAGAAAAACAAAACAAATTTTCTTTAAAAATAAAATCAAAGAAGTTTGTTAAATTGATATTTTTTTCTCATAATATTTCTGACATAATTTTCTCATCTAGTAGAACGTAGAAGTGAGGAAATCAATGTATTTTCCCCAAAATAAGAGTAAAATAAGATTGCTGCAGTTTTTAAACAGTTGCATGAATTTTTTTCCACAAAGGAATATTTTTAAAATAAAAAAACTTCTCAGGCTGCATCATGTCTCAGTGCTTCTGCCCACACTCCAGTCTGCAACAATCTGGTCTGTATAACAGTGTGGTTAAATATGTATAGGAGAGCTATAAGGCTGCAGAAACCTTCTTGTTAGCGCTTGCTGCAGCACATTAGGCTTCGTTGTTTGGAGTAGGAACATGTCAGATTGAAAGCATCTGTCAAACAAATGAGGAAGAACGGTGGGACAGATTTTTTTTTTTTAACAAGAGGAAAATATTATCTTTTCTCTGTCAAACCTGTTTGCATTTCCTCGTCCCTCTCAGACACAGAGAGGATTCTCTCTGCGTCTATTGCTGCTTCCTGCTTTGTGACGGAGCCTCATAAATCGACAGTCTTTGCTCTTTGCATCTGTCAGACCCTCTGCTTGGTTAAGCGAAAGGAAAAGATCTGTGGTGCTGTGAGGTGGTGATTGGTGGGATTATTGATTCCAGAAGCAGGTTGTAATTCATCCTTTCCTGCCTCATGTTTTCTGTCCAGCTCTGGCCTTTCCCCCCTTCTTGTCGTGTGTGTGGTCTGATCGCAACTTGTGATCTGAACCTAATTCATTATTCTCCTTAAAAAAAGAGACGACTGACACATAATCAGTCGTCTATTCTAACATCTATCAATTGGTAAGAGAATCAAGTATCCAGAAACTTCACTAAATTAATCTGCATATCGTTTATATGCAAGGAAAATATATATATTTTTGAAAGCTTTTTTGAACATTTTGAGATTCCACCTGCATGTATTGATTACTAAACTATTAATAGGTCCAAACTAGATGTACACTTTACCTAAAATATTAAGCTAATTAATTTTGTGCCAATAAATAAAACATTTAAAATATTTTAAACAAGGGAGTTGTCAACAGGTCGTCTTCCAAACGTGAAAGACGCACGAAAGATGAAAACCTCCTCATTGAAAACCTCCTGGTTATTCCACCAATATTAATTTCTGAACTCTTAAAATATTCGTATTGTTGTTTCTAAATGAATATGAACTTGTTTCCTTTTCATTATTAAAAAAAGCACTGCATCTTTTTCATTGCTTTGACCATTTCTCATTTTCTGCAAATAAATATTAAGTTTTTGCTTGGAATTTCAGAGACATGTTGTCAACAGTGTTGATTTTCAATTTTCACTTTTGTTATGGAAACATTAAAGCAAACTAACATTTTGCTACACAAAGCCTCCAACCCTGATTTTAAAGTGATGATCAATGCTAAATAAGTCACATTAGGTTCAAGAATCTTGGCTGAAGTCCAAGTTTTTACAAAATATTAATACCACCCATGAAGACAGTTACAACGATCATAAATGTCAAACTAGATTTTACTTACTGACTTTCAATTCAGTCACATAGGGATAAGTTAGTCTTTTATTTAATCAAATAGGGAATAAAAGTCAAGATAATTTACTGGAATGCATCAGCAGTTGTTTGACACAATTACAAATCGGATCCCAGACAGCGTTATGTAACTCCTGATGTGTCTTACAGTAAAGATCAAGTTGCCATACTGACTGTGCTCTGCTGATTTGCACTCAACACTGCCAGCAGTTAATTTAATTAGAAACTGATTAATTGTTCAATTAAATTAGTTGTGACCTGCCTTTAGAGAACCACAGAAAAGGCTGTAAGAAAATATTATTTAATGAACCGTGATATACCGCAGATGAAAGTAGTCGTTATTTTCCTTACCTTTCAAAGTCCTTGATCCTTGGAAGCACGTAAATTAGTAATGCACCAGTCAGCTCTATAGCAATACTTTCTCTCAATTAAACAAGTCAAATGTAGAATAAGACTTTCAAAAGTATAAAAACTCAATGTTTTGCCTTAAAAACACCACAGCTCTCTGCTTAATTGTCCTGTTCTGAGTTAAGAATGCAGCAGACTAAAGGCGTATGTGATCTGCATGGACTCTGGATGTTCTCTCTGGGTACTCCAGCTTCCTCCCACAGTCTAAAGATTTGCCTCTTAGGTTAATTATCTCTCTAAATCACCAGGCATGTGGATAATTGCCCTTCAAGAAAAAAAACGGACGTAATCCTCTCTTGCGTGTTCACCATCAGCAGCATCTTAATTTGCAGAGCTGCTAACCAAACCACTCATCTGCACTTACGTGTCCATCTATTAGCTCAGCCGCCGTGGGATATGAGTATTTCCCCTGTGTCGGTAACAACTCTTCAGCTAGTAAGAACAGTTCATTATGCAATCAAACTCTGATCAAACCTCTAGAGATTCACTAACTCCACTCTCCTCTCCTTGAGGAACAGAAAGTGTGTGTCCAGTTCAAGACGCCAATACAGCTGATTCAAATGGTCCATCTACCTCCATTTTATTGTCCCGAGCAGTTGATTTAGACAAACAGATAAACTGCAAATAAATTAAAATTGTAAAAAAGAGAAATGCAACAATTTATTCAAAAGTGTGGAATCGAAACAATTACAATATTTACATATATGGTTCTTCTTTAGTCAAAATCTTAATCATTGAAGTGAATATTTTAATATCAGCTATGGTCTTAAAATGAGGTGATAATGAGTTACAGCACCCTGTTAATGAGCCATCATTTGATTCAGGTGAGTTGAACCAGATAGAAACTGAAACATGAAGGACATTGGCTCTGGAGGACTGACTTTGGAGCCTGCTGCTCTTCAGACTACTGATTAAGATCACAGGCTTCAGTATATGATTCAAAGTTTACAGTAAACTCCTTTAACCCAGGGAGCTCAAGGAGTTAAATCACAGACATCTGCTTTCATTTTCTAATGAATCCAAAAAATACAGTATCAATCAATAAACTTGTGGCTCCTGTTTTTCTCTCAAGAAAATGTGACTGTTCATTAAAACAAAATGTGTAAACATTATCTTGTCTTAGTTGCAGTCCCTAGAAGAGTACAGGTGGGTCAGACTTTGAAGAAAAACAGGCAATGGTATTGGCCAACTCTGAACTCTGACCTCAACTGAGGCAAATCAGACCTCCAGTTCATTTAATGTATTTTTTGACCAACAGATTGAGTTACTGACACACTCCGGGAATAATTTTAGTTGTCAGGTCACATGTAGAAGGACCAGCCATGTTTTCTCCAATAGTAGGTAAACCCAAACACTCAGTACTGTACAGTCAGGACAGTCGGAAATTCACAATAAACAAAATTGTTAATATGTGGAATCATGATGTGAAAATAACTTTCTGTTTTTACTATGGTTATTATTGTCTAATATTAACATTTGGATGATGATCTGAAATATTTAAGTGTGGGAATACGAGGGGAAAATGCATCTTCACAGCTCTGGATACAGAGAAGAGCACAAAACTAAGAAAAATATCAAAGCTTTGCCGTCAGCACTCAGCCGACAACAATGACAAATCCACTCAAAAAGCAGAAGTTTTTCCATCAGAAAGAACTGTTCTTTAAATCTGGCTGAGTGATCCAGTTTTCAGAAACTATTGGCTCTTAAAGCTGAATTAATTTCTTCTTAGACTGTTTTGCACATCACATATGGGTTTTAATTATAAAATCATACCAGTCAGCTTTGGAAAAAGTTCTGGGAAAGTTTTCAACATTATCCTGGCATACGTAGTCAGTCACTAGAATCCTCTGTGCCACAGTTTGCTTACTGCAAGAAAACTATAAAATCTGTCTCTGTTGACTTACGAAGGTAGGGGGTTCCCTGCTTTTGCAGCTTTTCTAAATCACCCGTTTGTTTGTTTGTAGAAACCGAAATCATGCGGCAGGCGGAGTTGGTGCTGCTGCTGAGTGGGTGGCGCACTGGGAATGTAGTACAGTATATAAAGAGTTTTTAATGAAACAGAACACAGACTTCAGACTTTCTTCAAAACCCGCTGCCACCGGGCATCATGGACACAGTTCCACCCACAGGCTGGTTTTATGCCTGAAAACGCCAAACCCACAGCAAGTATTTCTAAAGCCAAGAGAGGAACTAAGCTGTAATTCACAAGCATGAAATAACACCAAAGGACTTTATTCTGTCTGGTTTCTTTCGATAGCTGTACACACTGTACCTTGCAGAATCATTATTACCAATTTAACGTCTTCACATTTTTCCAGGAGAAAACCATTGCATCATACTTGAAATTTATGTGTTATACCGAAACAAAGTAATGAAAGATGGTGAAGTGGAAGGAAAAGGTCATAGTTTTCCAAAATTGCTTTAAAAATTAAGAAAAAAATTCTGATGTTAGCAGCTTGACAGAAGAAAAAAACTATTATTTAACAAAAGAACAACAAAAGTTCAAATTAAACGTTTGTCAAAGGTCACATGACAAGTTAGAAATTTTTAGCATCACGCTGCGGCTATAGGGAGGCGTTTCTTTTTATTTTGTAGGGTCAGAAACTGGTTAGAGTCGATGGGAGGATGCATTGGGGATGACAAAATGCTTAAAATTGTAGTTCACAGATGTTTTCTATCTACTTGACTAAGATGAGCAATTCAATAAGGAGAAATAGACAAAAAATGCAATCATTTGAAGTTCAACGCTGGTTGAGACAAACCCCAGAAGACTTGCTGCTCTAATCGCAATGAAATGAGGTTCCAAACATCAACTAATGAATACAAATGAATGTCACACTTTTCAATTTGCAGAAAAATCTGAAAACCATTTATCCTTTTCTTTTCACCTTATAATTATTTACTACTCTGGGATAGCATATCGCATAAAATCCCAATAAAACAGAATGAGGTTTGTGGTTTTAATGTGATAAAATCTGAAATGAATACTTTTGCAAGGTAGGAAGGTAAGTCACAAGCTTAAAAAATGACAACAAGCGTATTGTAAAAAACATGACTCCTTCAAAAGTCATTTGAGAGAAAATAAGTTGGGAGAAATCCATGTATTGATATCTTCAAGTGAAAGTGACGCAACCATGCAGAGATCTAATAAGAGCAGAGTCTTGTGTGTCAAGCTATTGGCTGTTTAAATGTAGCTTCATGCAGGTTGTCTAATTGCTTTTTGAAGCTTGTCTTTCCTCTGGGACGTTGTTAACTTTTATGCACTGAACAAGGGTCCTTTTCACTTTATTATTATGTAAACCTAGAGGTAAGACATAAAACATCTGATGGTGTGTTAGTGTTCAGGAAAAGACACCAAATATATTAAAATTGTGTCACCTAATGAAGCAATTTAGAGCGGCATTTCAAAGCAACAGTCTTCTGCCAAGGACTGATTGCCTCTAATTTAAAGCACTCAGCTAGTATGGGTGTTCAATCTCCTTTGGGTTAATAATGTATATATTGCAGTCTGAGATCGCTGAGAGATCTACTCACTCAACCTCAGCTGTGAGAAACGTTTGCACCTTTGGACTTTAAATTGAGTATCAACATGCTCAGCTTGGAGTTTCAGTACTTGAGTTTCCTGGACTATTCACCTTATCTCTAAAAGCAGAGCTACGCAATCATGCCTCCAGTTCCCAGACGACTGTTGTTCTTCTTCGTTAAAGGTACATCCATTGATTTTTTTTGTGTCCAACCTCATTTTCCAGCCTCCACTCAGACGAGCTGTGTCCCTTGATGTTACAGAATATAAGTGCTCATCATTACTCTCAAGCCTCTTTGCTTCACCATTTTGCTAATCACTTTCCGCTCGAAAGCAACCAACACTTTCTCTACACAGAAACGGTCAGAGAGGAGGGTGGAAAAGGTTGCTCTTTTTCTAGAACATGTAAAGTCTCCTCTAATATGATGGTTTTTCTTAAGAAAAATTATCTTACTGTCAGTTAATATTTTGGCCTATCAGTGGAAGTGAAAAGAAAATGGCAGCTAAGACTTGTAACACATCAAGTCTCGGTGAGTACATGTTCCCCTTCATTTACTCTCATAAATGAGTAAAACATCAAGAGACTCAGAGACATGTTGGAGGTAATAACTTGTTAATTTACCAAGGGATTTAACACAATAATAGGTGGGGAATGTTATAATTCAGTCAATGGAAAGCTATGATGTATTGAATTTCAAAGACAACTAATTGAAGTCAATTATGGTAAGTACTATTCAATGTAATTGTAATTATAACTATGTATATCTACATGCTCACATAAAATATGGCCAGCAATGTGAAAAGGAAATATCATTGGCTATCATGGCTAGAGCTGCGTTACAGTCCAGGAATAGTCCAACAAAATTCAATGTTATTTCAGCTGGGAGGAAGAACTTCTTGTAATACCAGTCGAAAGTTACTTCCTGCTGAGCATGCAGACGAACATTTGACTCATTTCAAGAGAATGAAATAAAAGCACTTAAAAAACATAACAGATTGCAGTTCCACAGACCCGTGGGATGGCCAGATCAATGTCTGCTTCATCAACGCTTTGCTCCTGACTTGTTTATTCCTCAGATCGATTTGAACTGTTTCGCCTCCAGGCATCTGTATAATGTAGAGATGCTAGTCTGGCTAAGGCATATGAACATTTGCATGGCTCTAGTGTATAAAGTCAACTTCGGGAAGAGAAGCATGGTTTCTATGTTTCTGTTTTACATGTCATTCTTGCGCCTTGAGCAGTTTGAAGTGGATTAATGAGAATTCACCCTAATTATTCTGGGCAGAAATAGAGCCAAAATTGCCTCTACTCTAACAATATGACTGTCAAACTAATACTGTGACTCTCATGAAAATGTTGAGCCAATAAAAGGGATGTTTCCCTCCACCTACTAGAATCCTACAGCTCCACGAGGATAACGGCACATTTAGTGGGGAGGAAGAAAATAGCCTCAGAGCTCATTTGGGATTGCATTAAATTTTAGTGAAACATTTAGCAGATGGGTTGATTAAGGCTGGTCTTCATTGTCTATCACCAGTGAAGCAGCTAAAGGCTGTGCACCGCTTTAGCACCCCAGATCTGCCTCTTGAACTGACAGCACATGTTCCCTCAGCAAAAGACTGAATAAAAAGAAACATATCTTTCAAAGCAGAGGTCAAGATCCCAAATTAGTATTCAAATGTCCCTTTTTGCACGTTTTGGTACTTGCATTTGGGTCTCAACTGCTCCTAAAAACACTCCATGAGCTTAAAAAAAACACCCAAGCCTTTTTTGGGAAATAAGTTCATGTTTTTTTGTTGTCTGGAAAAGGAGCTGTTTCAAAAACATCCCAGTTGTTAAGTTACAATTGCAAGCAAACCAAGCAGAGCTCCAGTACCCAGTAAACCCAGTAGTCAGCTGGGTTTACCACTGTATCCGCTGAATTGGTGCTGGAAAAGTTAAATGTTTTGTTGTTGACTTGGCAACAAGAAACCACTCGCTACATTCTGGTTGGTTGTGTTGGATGCCCTACTTCTGCTTTTCAAAGATGTACAGTCGAAAATTGCTCATATGTTTGCAGATATTTTCACATGTGAGTTGGAGAGAGCAGCTTATTTGAATTAAAGTGACAGGACACCTTAAAATAGATTATTCTGAAGGGAGCAATTGAGATCAAAACAGCAGATTAAGATAAATAATTTTGACAAAACAAAACATGGACTGGACATGTTTTGTTGTTATGTTATGTTTAGTCCATAGACTCTATGTGAGACTCAGCATAGACTCACTCACATGGAGTGAGTCTATCCATAGACTTATCCTAACCTGTTCAACAAAGCAAAACAGGTTACCTTTAAACTGCTGAAGTCGAGTCCAAATTAGAGTTTTATGTAGGCTTCAGCAAGGAGCTTACATTGGGCAAAGAAAAACAGAACCTGACTTGAGGATCTCCCAAATGCAATAAACCTTTCATGGCTTTCAGCTGCTCCATCATGCAATTCTCAGGGGGTTTTTGGCAAATAAATGCTGAAAGCAAGTCAAAGTAGCGAAACGGAAAAAGGTAAGGATGGAAACAACATGCTCAAAATTACATAACTATCAGAAGCATCCCCAAACTACAGCCTGCTTTTTGCTTATTATTGGAAAATTATTACACAATTTTATTTTTACAGTAAGTGTCATAATGCAGCTGTGTAGCATGTAAAACGTGATGTTCACCCCTCAGGCGAGCTATAAATTCACCTCGGGTTTGATTTGATGTGACGAACTGAATGTTTAAGTGGAGAGAAAGCAGACACAACTCTTGGAAGAACTGTTTGGATTACATAACGTATATCACAGAGATTGCTCTTGTGTCTGACATGGTACGTCAAGCTACAGTTACAAAACCAGCATTAAAATGAGCCGTACTCTTAACTCGAAGCAGGTGGTTTCAAGATTGTGGGAAAAGCGCATCAAAATTAAAGAAGCAAGACTTGCAGATCAAAATCACAGCACGGATTTTTAGAGAAAACCTCAATCCCTCAACAAACAATAAAAGTGTTCTGAAATAATGCAAGATTTTTAATCTCAGATCATTTAAAAAATTGTCTCGAACCACGTGTTTACTAGCAAATGCATTGAATCATTCTAATTATTTCATTATAGCTGTGTGGCCTGAAGACAGGAGCCACAGATGATATTGAGTGTCTCTTCCTTCCTCCCACTCATCCTGCAGGATCTCAGCTTGTTCCGTGGGAAGCCCTCAATTATTCATGGGGAAAGATGGTGGCTGGATCTTTACATCTCTATTAAAAGTGGAGGTCAAACAGAAAGCATACTGAACCAAGTGGATGCAACATGTAATCGAACACGACCGGTAATCCCAGACAGCAAACAAGACCAGAAACATCATCGAACTCTATTACACTCCTTAAATCTTTGAATAATATAATCTGAAAACAACATGACTTTAAAACACAGAACACTGTCACCAATCCAAATAAATTTTACCCGCTGATGATTTTACCACAGACGGTGAAAGTTATGGGGGCAACATGAAACCGCTGCTGCGCATGTTACACAATGGGTTGTTGCTAGGTAACCAAAGAGTGAGTGAGTGAGTTGGTGCCACCAAGCTAAGCTTTTCTAGCCATGAGAAGTTGAGTGGCTAAAACCTTTCTTCTGCCTACATCCCCCAGAATCCTGTGCGGTTCTGAATATCATATTGATATTGATCACGTGATAAGTATTATTATTATTTTATTGCCCATCCCAACTACAGTCTTTCTTATCTTTGCTAGAGGTACAGACAATTAGCATCATTAGAAGAAAATCACGCTCCTGAATCAATAGAAATTTATTATATATTTCCCCAATTATTTCAGTTTAAACATAAGCGTTTTTCTAATAATTTAGAAAATATCTGGGGTTCAAAGCCAAATAAAACCTTAATCCTGGACACTTGTGATGGATAGATGTATGTATAGGCCTGATGGGCTGCAATACTTAGTACGCTAGGGTGTTTTCATAATGCTTAGCTGGTACTAAGGAGCCAAAAAGAACAAATTAAGATAACATTTGGCAAACCTTCACAAGATCAACAGCTATCTAAAATGCTGGTAGAACCTCTTTTTTGCCTTAATGCCTTTATTTTTATTTACATTTTTTAAATAAAATTGCCACTGTTGAGTTTGCCTCAATTGTTTGCTAGTGACGAATGTGGACAGGTATGTTGTTTTGGTGTAAAACTCCAGTGAAAAGAGGTGGAACAGAAAATCCAAGTTATTGTTCATAAAGTGATACCATTATAGATATCTTCTTCTTGAACCAATCTGTTAATTCATCACCAAACCGTTTTATCCTTCGTATAACCATCACTCCCTGGATATTTTTTCTTTTTGGATAATTCTAAAAGGCAAAGTGAAATCTCTGTAGGTCATGAGTCCCTGAAATGCTCACATTGGCTCGTCTGGCAACAATCTGTTCAGAATCACTTAAATGCTCTTCTGGTCCACTCCAAGCTCTGGATGCTTTTGTAACTGAACACAGTATAACGTAAAAGTATAAAGTTGGATTTCTGTCAAGACTGAAAGTGCCATTAAGTCAGATAAGCTATTTTCAATGGGATTTCAGCCCAAAGCAACAACATCATGCTGTCCATTAGCCCAGATTCCTGCATCTATTCCAGTGAATGCTGCCAGCGTTTATTTATGCGACATGTAACAGGGAATACCCATTGCATATTTATAAAGAAAAGCAGTACTCAAGTGGTGTTTGAAATGCAAAACATCAGGCTACCCCAAACCAAATTATTCTTTTCTATGTGAATACAATATAGTGAAAAAAGCACAGTTTCAAACGCTGCAGTTGAGTGATAAACAGGCACTGAAGTTGTCCATCCACAGCTCCCCACTCCCCGCTAACTGCTTCGAATCTTACAAGAAATCTAATCTTAATTCAAATTGCAACCAATTTTAATAACCACTTATCTGTAAGTGATTATCATAGCAGGGTTCTTTCTTTCATGAGAAACCTCACCATCATCGTTTAGTCTTTGCCACTGGGTCAGTCATTCTGGCAGATTAACGACGCCGAGAGACGGTAATTGGATTCTCCAAAATTTGTCTGATATGTAAAAAGTCGGTGCAAAGGTGTAATAATCCACCCACATTGTATTTCGGTGGTGGTCCAACAGATGTTTTACAGAAAACAGATGTAATCAGACTGCAGTCAGAATACGCTACCGCACATCTGAGCCCAGAACTATTCACACTCTCAGCGATCTTAAATCATTTTTATTCAGCACGAAGTTTGTTTATGAAAGGAAAATAGATGGGTAACTATAAAAGATAACAGCATATCAGAAATTATTTATACTGACTGTTATTATGTCTATGTAGCATAAACGAACTTTTGCACTTCAGATTTTTATTTAGGAAAAACTCAGCTCTTTTGCTCAGGTTAGCTGACTAGCTAATTTTAATTGATAGAATAAAGTAACTTTTCTTCACCTTTTCTTAAAGCAATAGGCTCATCTCTCATTTTGATGATTTACTCTTTGATGTATCGTTCGTTAAAAGAAGGAAACAAAATCTGAGTAAATTACTCAGATACATACATCTCTTAAAAAATGCACCCAGATTTTTAATCAGATATCTCAACCAGATATAACTGTGGTGCGTCTGCATGTCAGCGGACGACTTTGAAAAGACACGGCAGTGTGAGGTTTCACACGCGTCTTTCATCTGATTTACGGGGGTTTGTGTGGGCTTCTGATTGCTCTATATTTTATTAACTCCATTTCAGCAGGTGGTTCTGATGTTTTCCTTGGCTTCAGCACCATAACAAATTGGCTTCTTGTGAGTCTTCCTAACTATGAAAGAACCTTCCTACAACAACCCTCATTTTCTGGGCGACCACTGACCGATGCTGCATTTAATCTCCATCTTGCCTGTAAACTTGGGCAGTAGAAAAGTAATAAAAACCAAAGCAAGGAAGTAATACAATATTTATCAAGTTTTGTGGCAAAAAGGTGACATAGAAGATAAACTGAGAATGACAGACATGAAAATCCTCCTGCAAAAAAACCCCATAAATTCACCTGGGATCAGGCTGATGTTCCATGTTTCTTAAAGACAAAATCACTTCCTTTTTATCATTAATACACATTAGAGGCTGACCTGCTATTAGGGAGCAAGGAATAGCATTATAAGAAGAAGAAGAGCTGAATATGTGGCGTTTCTGGTGTTAAACGGTAGGTAAAAGCAGCCTCTGCAGTTAATTAGTCCTTCAGTATTACCACCAGAAATAAAATGAATCATCTACACATGGCTATTGTAAAGTTATGTTATTTCAGTAGATAATGCAGGAGAATACTGAGAGGTTTTAGTCTTATCAGGGGTAAAAACATGTAACCTTTCAAAAGAATTAGCAGGATTACAATAAAAAAATATGTTGTAATATGAAATCAGCAAAAAAAATGCAGTTAACTCACTATTGAATTAGATTATTCCAAAAGGTCAGAATTTTCTTAATCATTTTAACTACAGAGGGGAACAAACTGAGCTGGAAGATTTTTCAGCAGAAGCTATTTTGCTGCTTGTCAAAATTTTTAATGTATTTTGAAAAAAAAAAAACAAAAAAACAAATTTCCACTCCTGATTGTCAGACATCAGGACTGATATTGAATACATTTTCAACCAACATTTTAACCTAAGCTGTTTTCTGCCTTGCTTTCAATCACAATCAACATCATGAAAACCAAAATGGCTGCTGGATAGTCGTCAAGTTGTGAGTTGTAGGAGGAAGTGTACTTTCGCCTGA
Source organism: Poeciliopsis turrubarensis (assembly GCA_010277015.1). Taxonomy (NCBI): domain Eukaryota; kingdom Metazoa; phylum Chordata; class Actinopteri; order Cyprinodontiformes; family Poeciliidae; genus Poeciliopsis; species Poeciliopsis turrubarensis. The sequence goes on from VMRN01000004.1 coordinate 6,543,926, forward strand.
GCATGACAGATATAGATTAGTTATCTCGACATACCATCAGCTCTAACCCACAGTTAATGACACCTAGTCTAAATAGACACAACTCATTTTACTCCAGAGATTTCAAAGATCAAGATTTTACAGATTTGATGGTGAGTGACTTCAGATGCGGCAGGTTAGTTTGAGATTTTCATCACTACTAAAACAGATTGAACAAAGCCTGGAGAGGGCTTACAGGGAGAAGCTACTTTAACTCATCAAAAGGTCTCATAATCTCTATAATCATGGCTGTGAAATTAGCTACTTGAGTTGCTATGAAAAGAAGACATGAAATCACATCTACAGCTGGAGTCCAATACCTCGAAAATGTGCTGTACATGCAATTTTTATCTAATGAAAGAACTGATCTTCATTAACGTGAAATTCAATACTGGTCCCAGAAACATTAGAAACCTCCCTCTGTGGATGTGGGAAACCTGGCTTGTGCTGCAGAGAAAGACAACAAAAACATTGCCTTAAGCGAGACAGACTCGCGCTGCACTTACAGCATCGGAGAAGCAAAGCAGGCCTCGGTAATAAACCTCGAGTTATGATTTATGAGTTATCTCTGGGACATTTGTGGCCACTTGCTTGTATGTCACGAGAAACAATCCAATTTGAGACAAGAAACGGAGAGCAGGCTCTGTACTTATTAGATTGACTCCTCAATTTCACCGTCAGGAGAAAATAAGATTTAAGCATAAGCTTTTTCCCACCCAAAATATGAAAAAACACAGTGATTCAAAGTGATTTCGGAGGAAAGATGGGAAATACGTGACTTCTGATCTGCTACCTTGCAGTGATTTCCCCCCTCCTCTCTTTTCCTTCTCTTCATCTGACAGTGCCTTTTCTCAGAGCATTTCCCCAGAGCCTCAGCTCAACCTGCAGAGCTGCTATGTGTGGCAACTGTTGAACAAAATGGGCTCTCATAAAAATGAGCCGGAAAATCGATGCAAGGAGGGGGATTTCTTTTAAACAGGTGAAATTGAGGGCCAGAAACATAAAAAGAGAGCGGAGAAAGGCTAAGAAAGGATTTGGAAAGTGAAACGGAGAATTTAAGAGAAAAGCTCGCCGGCTCCTTCTCTGTGTTAGCGGGTTTAATTTCATGCAAAGACATTTGAGTTTTCTGTGTGTTTTTGAGTATTGGCAGATATGAATCCTACAGCGAAGTGATGCTGCTGTTTGGATGTTTGCAGCACTTGCTAATGAGCATACTGGGAGGCCTTGCCTTGTTGTTTTGTTGAGTGCTTGAAACATTGCAACGGAGAGGCTGGGGCGGGAAGTTAACTCGAGCTGTCAAAAATAAAATCTTTCAATCTGGGTTAATTGCTCAGGGAGAACCCCTCATCATTATCACTGGAGATGTTATTTTTTTCCCCCCTCTTCTTTCTTGATATACATGCCATCTCATTCAAGCTGAAATTTTCTCATTATATTGCACAAAACATAAACATGGCTTTGTTTAGGCCATTCCAGTGGTGTCCTACTTCCCACAGAGCTTCTGTTTGACCTGAAACCATTTACTGCTTTCTCAGCATCATCCAACATGCCACAAATGTAGAAGTGACCGAATGTGATCTTCCAGTCTGTTTTGTTTTGATTATTTTTCAAATATTGCTGGAAAATACCTAATTCTGTATTTTAGTGTTTGCAATAAGCAAGTTTCCAGAGATATTTGTTGCATCCTGTGAGAAGTGTTTTAAAGTTTGAGCTCAACACAAACCCAAGACAATAACGCTATGTCTCTTTTTCTTTTTTTTACAGGAGAGGGATTCTGCTATTTTTTTAAGGTATTGCCATCTTCTTATCCTCATACCTTTGACACGTTCAGTAGACTTTTACGACCAATAAGTCCAAAAATACAGTGGTTAGTGACTCTTCAATCATTTATAACAAACCTGGACAGTTTCAGATTTAAGCTCTCAAAACTTTACCAAACAAAAGATAAAAAATAATATTACAGACGACCACTTTCAGTCTTCATTCCTGAGATTTCACATTGCATCAATAATTTGCAAACTCCTGATATTCTTGAACACAGCTCAGTGAATTTTACCTGCAGTTCACAACATCAGGTGAACCTCAATTGGGAAAAATCAAGACTTTTGGCCCTTATTGAAATCCCTGATTCAATTCTAAATAAGCAACATTTTGCTCCAAGGAGTTGATGCTAAACCATTGCATTTTGTCACATCATTTGAGTCTCATACTGTCCTATTTCAAACTTTTAAACTCTTACATATAGAAAATACTTATATGTAAGAGTTCTTGTTGTGTAAAATATTATTACTCAGGGGTGACACTTAGGACTCAGTGTGTATGGTTCACAAAAAATTGCTTCTCTGACAGTCACAGTTGGTAAGAAACAAAGATTCCCATTAAATTCCATAGGAAATGAATGCTGGTCATTTTTGACCCACTCAGAAGAATGGAGTAGTAATAGTAAACATGCTATTTCTTAAAATGTATAAGAGGTCAATTAAAAATTTGAATTGCATGATATCAGTAACATATAGTTTGAGGAATACCTGGAATATAAAGTGATTAAAACTTTTCATAACAAAGATATTGCAAAAAGATGATCTCACCGGGTCAAAAAGGACACACTTAAGCATTGGAGGGTATATAATTTTTTTTTTGTCTGAAATGGGGGCCAAGAGCACATTACATACTCAGAAGCTTGTCCAGAAAAGAGATTTTTGCTCTTTCCCATCAGCAGTTCTTCCTCTGGAGGGATGGCCTGATTTATTTCATTTTTAATTAACAAATGAAGGGCGTGGCTGGATTTGTGTCTGTTTAAACCTTTGAAGTGAATTGCTCGGTTATGTCAGCAGAGAGGTGCCATCACTGAATTAAAAACCACGCTTATGTAACCCTGGCAGACTAATACAAGCATCAGCAGGGTGAAAATGTGTGAGAAGAAATATGCATCAATGTAAGCTCTAAAGCTGTTACTACAAGGCTTTGTTTCATCTATCCATCATACATACCTATCTCCAAAGGTCATTTGGGGTCAACACCCCAAAATATTTTACTTCCCCATCAGCTTTAACTATTTCTCAGCTAGTTCTCACAAAAAAAGTTTCTTGTAGAATATAAAGTGGGAGAGAGATTAAGCAGATTTTGTGACTATACTTAAAGTGAATGATTGTGCATCAGTTTATGTAGTGTTTTACAATACTTCAAAAATAAAAATGTATCAGTTGACTAATGTTGAAAAACTGATGGTGCCTGAGGGAAGGCAAGAGTTAGAAACAGCCGCTCGGAAAAGACGGGCTATTGTTTAATTAAGGCAAAATTGGCTTGATTAAGACAAAACTAATCCATCCATTAGGAACCGTGGAGGGATTATTTTCAAGGGAAGGGATTTTGTGTTTGATGAAGTTTCAGCTATCGGAAGTGACTGGAAACTGCGATCGCTGCTCGATCACCTTGAAGCGAGATCAAGTGGAGAGGCTTTTCCAAAATGGCAGCAGACTGGGAATCACTTCGCTGTGGTCACTCGGTCAGTGAGTGCATCGTCTTAGAAACGACAGCAGAGAGTCACTTTCACTCACTCACACACACAAACACCCACCATGCCTGGGACTTCCTTCTGGGCACGCTCTGTTTAGTCCACTTGGAGTGAGGGGTCAAGTGGTAAATCAGCTGGCGGCAGATCTTGTTGGTGGATTTGAGTGACTCAGTCTCCTGCAAAAACACAGAAATACAACTGAAGCATACTCTTGAGAAGCAAAATACCTTTGAAATCACTTACACTATGCAAAAACAAAAAACAGCCTGTTTTCTCCCACTTTCTCAAAAAACTAAATCAAACTGAACTTTTCGTTACATAAAACATGTCATGAAAAAAGTTATAAATGCCAGAAAAATTGCAATAACGATAAACGATAATATTTTTTGTTTTTAGACCATTTTTAAGTAAAATAATGGTAATGGCAAAATAATAATGCAAGAGGGGATCCGGAAAGATCAATAAACTGTAAATTCTAAGTAATATTTAAGACTGAAACTGGAAGACATTTTAAATATCTAAAAGAAATCAAACAAAAAAAAATAAATAAAATGAATTTAAATGTCTTTGTAAACAGAATTGTTCTTCAGAAACGGGCAAGTTGAGACCAAACCACCACACTGAAGACTTTTATCATCCAGTTTTTGGTAGAAAGAGCGCAAAAAAAGAGAAACGGTAAATCATACCAATGAAAATTATTGAGTTTGTCTTAATTTATCATGCAATAAATTGATTTATTGATAATTGTGACAGACAATTGATAATTGTCAGATTGACAAACCCCTAACCCCATAAAATATATATTATAAAAACCATGTTTTAACAAGATATCAAACATCAGATGTTTCATATTTTAAGTCCTCCAATAAACTCAATTGAAAAAAATCTCCTACAGACATTTCATCACAGACTTTAAGTGCAAAAGGTTGAGCTGAACAGGGAGAATCTAATTAATGCTACAACTCAATGACAACAAAAAGGCAAAGTCGTAAAAGGGGAAAAACATTGTTTAATTCCCCCTGAGGAAACTAACGAGTCCTGCTGCTACTTCCTCTCACAGCTGACAAACTGAACAGGCTTCAACATATTCAACCACGTGAATGATCAAGCATGAAGTTACTGGGAGTTTTTTCAAAGGATCCGACGTCTGGATGGATCCACACAGCCAATCGTGTGAAATAATCTGGTGAGTGAATTCAACCGAAGCGTGCGCTGAATTAACTCAAGTCTGACAACACACTTGAAAAATTAGGTTTATCTTGACTCACAGTCTGTGTTTGGATATTAAATCTATATGATTCCTGGGTTGTTGGAAAATGTTGGTGCCAGAAGCAGCTGCAGGGCCCTGAATTCAGCCTCTCTACACCCTTGTCACGTTTGACACAGTATCTCGCTACGGGTCGGTGGCCAGTCAGGAGCTCACCGCTGCCAGTCTCTCACTTTCCTTCCCTGACTCCCGGGCTTCTGCTTCCGAAGCAAACAGAAATAAAAAAGGAGTTTCCTACAGACTTTATCATTGGACTTCTGTGATCTTGTCTTCAGATTTTAAATCTTTTCCTTACAGGAATGACATCTCACCACAAAGAAAGATGATAGCGTCACGCGATTTCTGTCTTTTTGCAGCCAATCTGAGCAGCTGTGCCTCTGTTCACACGCCCAAGATCGAAATGTATCTTGAATTTTAACGCTTCTGATTTGTATGCTGCGCCGCAAGTGAATGAGCTCGGCTGCCAGTCTGGACGAAACACAATTTACTTCTTAAAGAATCAGTGGTTCCATTTTAGTTTCCGACACATTGAAATGAGGATAGTTACAGAAATACTATTGAAGAGTGAGATGGCCTGCTTTCAGAGGCAGCATTCAGGAATTAGGGGAGTTTTCTTGTTTTGTCGCTCCCCAGCCACTTGCCAAAGTCCTCAGAGTGTCCTCCCTGTTGGTGCCAAATCTCCTCTGACCCAGTAGCTTGGTGGCCAAAAAGCTTTTTGACTTCAGCACAGCAGCTGCCAATTTTTCAAGCGCACAGAAAGGCCAGAGCACTAAATAGGGTCACAACCAGATATAATGCTCTCTCTGTTCCCTTTATTCATCCTTAGCTGTCCCTTTATTTTTCCAAGTGAGTACAACTTAATTTATGCCTTTGGGAATAGCAAAAATATCCAGTTTTCCTTTGTTTGTGTTGTAATGGATTATTGCGTTTGGGTAGTTCTGTGTTTAACCAGATGTAGATGAACAACACAATTAAATTACTGATTTTAAAGCCTGCTTAAGAGCTCTGATTTTACAATAAGTGGTCATCAATGCAACATTTAAACAATCTGAAAAGCTGCAGCTTCATACCCGTTTTGGGCATTGCAGGTCCCGGGCGAGACTGAGCAGCAGCTCGTGAGAAATGGGGTCCACCAGGTTGAGAAAAGCTGCGTTCTTGTACAAAATGTCGTTCAGTGATGAGCCCTGCAGTCCCAAGTCCTGAGGGGAAAGAAAAGACTGAAATTAAACTCTCACTTAACTTGGAGCTTCATCTGATTAAACCACTTGTGAACTCTGCAAATTTTACCAGCCGATTTGAGCGCTTTTTAGATAAAGACAGATCAAAAAGAGATTTCCAAGCATTTCTTTTATTTTCTCCTTCCATCTCAGCTCGTTATCTTAATGCTTGGAGATAGGGATTCCCCATAAGAGTGCAGCACTGGGCTTTGTCGCACACAGTGCCAATGTACATATGAAGATAATTTCAAAAGCTGAGAGCCATTTGAGAACTGCGTTTAAGTGAGAACAGATGCAATATTGTTATACCTCAATCAGATAATACAGTTTTACTCTCTGGTGAAGAATAAGTGTTTTTCTACAATATTTCTACCGTCAAGGATTGAAGTAGTTGAAGAGTGATTTAATAAAACCAGAAACCCAGAGGCTTATGAATCGTATGTTTTCCTCAGACCATATCTGTTTACCCCAGTAATGTAAATACAGCATGTATGTAGCATGAGTTTGTTAGAATACACGATGTTTTAAGACAGGCTGAAGCTTTTTTGCGCAGATTAAGCAAGAGAGAAGACATGAAACAACACAATTAGCTGAAAGGTTTGTGGGGATAAAAGTTTAGAGGAAATTGTTTCTTTTTAGGTGTAAAGCTTAATTATTACTTTCTTAATCCAAGCAAACCTAAAAGGGCTTTTCCTCCCTTTCATTATGGACATTACTGGTTTCACCAAACATAAAGAGAGGAGCCACGTTTTCACCAGTCCATCACGCGCTTGTTGATGGTGAAACCAGAGGCCGCGGCGCTGCTGAATAAATGTTGTCAGCGATTCTTTGAGCTGAAACGCTTTTGAAACGGCAGGCTGGAGGCTAAACATCTTCTATATGTGCTGACTGCCATAAGGCTTCGGGGGCACAGTGGAAACAAAGACAAAAACTCCCATCAGCAGTTTCTCCTCCTCCAGTTTCTGGGTTGATTTATTACAGCTGAGATCAGTGGGATTCCCTGATGCTGGAAGATCCTCCACACACAGGCTGCCACATGTGTGAAGAACCTGAAGCATTGAGGATTTTTAAACAGTGCCTTTTGATTATGTAAGTGCCTCATTTGATCCGCGCCGCTGCTGCATCACATTCTGGTGCACAGATGAAAAGACAAGCCGTTTTAAATACACAGAGAGATCTGATTGCATTCACTGACGCCTCATTGTGAAAGCATGAAATGTTCTGCTCTTTGTCCCCGACAGGAAGCTTCTGTACTCTCCTCCTTTTAGCTGCACATCTCCAGGTTTCAATAAGGAGAGCATCTCTAAACCGGAGAACATCATCCCACACATGCGGTTCATTAGAATCCAGAAACATATAAAGCCTAATGTAATAAATCCCATCCCACATGTTTCTGCTTCGATGAAAGAAATATGCAGCAGCAGTCAGAAGATGGAGGTTCATTTAACTCCATTTTCAATAGATTTATGGTCCTCAGGTTCAACTACCTGATTAATTGTTCATGACTGGGTGGCTTGCTGTTGCGATCCATTAGTTAATGACATCAGGGCTAAATGCATAAAATCCAAAACATATGCGGCGTCCAAAAAACACAACAGCTAAACTTTTCAAGAGGTTGTAATCTGGACAAAAATGAGACCGCAAACAACTTTTAGGACTGTTTCTGTCTGATTGAAAAGAACACAAACAGAACGGGAAACTTGCAAAATCTGTTTTCCCCATTTAAAGATCAGACTGTATGTTCAACTCACTGAAGAAATTCATATCTCACAATTCATTCGTGCATCTGAACACAGGATTTGATGATGTTTCAGCAGCATCAAAGCCTGTTGAAACATAAACCTGTCTTTCAATGCTTCAGTGGTTTGCCACACAAAATTTACCAATATAATGACAACAAAAATAATGTCGGAGTGTTTGGATTGTTCAGCCTTGGTGATGTTTCCTGCTTATGTGTAGGTGACAAAAAAAAAAAAAACCCTCAACAAAAGTATTTCCATCAACTTTAAACTATGACACAGTATAAAATAAAGTCAATGACAAAGTATAAACACAAAAACTACTTTTAAATGACACTACTCAGTCAATGAATTTGAATTAACAACTCCTGCAAGAAATATTCTAGAAATAGAAACTGTCTTGTTTGATCTAGAACAGTACAATGTGAATATTTTGAGTGACGTGAAGTCACATTGATAAAAGAAATGAGCTTATAAAGGCTATTTATATCACAAAATAAAAAAAATAAAAAAAATTCTATTCTGCTGCTAAATCACCTGTAAATAATGTAATTATTGAAAATATATGACAAAAACGTTAAAAATTAAGTTTATCTGTAAAGCTGAACAATATATTGAATAACAATAATGATTCCAGCATCAAAATATGTAAAATTAGGTATGGGGCAAGTTTTGCTTCCAAGATTGACCACTGCACAGATTGCGCACTGCAGGTCAGCAGGCTGATAGGAAGAAGACCCCGACTCTTTTCCCTCTTACAAGTCGGAAACATTTTACAGTTGTGAAAATGACATGCATCGGAACATAGAACTGCACAATAATTAGAGTCAAGGTTAATTAGAGTCAAGGCTTCCCACAGAAAACTTGCTAAGCCCGGTGGTTGGGCACCACGGCAGTCATTCATTCAGCAGGCTGTCGTGTTATTGAGTTAAAAAATGTTTAAATTTGACAGGAACTTTGAAAATATCACTTGATAATTATGTGTTATTGAAAAACTGGGAAATTAATACCTGAACACCAACTATAGTCTCAAAAATGCAAACATTTTAAAAAGACTTAAATAAATAAGCAATGCTTAGCCTGGTGGGGGCACAAGTTAAGCCTGGCGGCCCCCCAGACTTAACATACACTGGGGGAAACTCTGGACAGTGCAATGTCGCAATCTCAAACGACTGCTTGGCTGCAATATTTGTCAATATTCAATCTCTGCTTGTCTGTGACATATTAGGAAAGCTGGATGGATCACAATATTCAAGAATAATGCAATATTACCCACTGATAATTTTTTATTTTGTATTGGCTTTCCTGTACAACAGAAAGCAACTTGATAGGTGATAATATTAAAGAATTACATCAACTGGTTTCAAAACAACTTGATGTAAGATTTATTAAAACAAATCAAATGTGACAGCTTTGCTTCGTTTGAACTGTAGCATCTTACTTTAGTCTGACGCTTTATTCCAATAAACACTTGTCAGTGGTTTGTTAACTAATTAATGTCTAGAATAATCCCAAACTAATTAACGTAATGGTCCAGAAGTCATATGCTTGATGAAGATTTAACACTGTTAATGGTTCCTGTTTGCAACGACTTCCTGTGTGTGAAAGAATGAAAAAGGCTCCTTCATCTGTCATCTCAAGGTGATTATCTCCACATTCACCCATTCCTGGGAGGAAAAGCTGCCTTACTGCTGGAGAGTTGCAACAGGAGATCTACTGGCACTTTTTCACCCCCCATCTTGAAGTGTTATTAGTCAGATACTTGGCTTCAGCCCAAACAATGTAGCAGTGCTCTGGCTTCACCTCGCCTCGCGGTGGAGGGAGCAGTCGTGCTTCGTGAGCATCTTAAACACGGTGATATGGAGACGTATGAAACAGAAGGAAGATCCGATATCCCATCTGAGATTTAACAGATTGCAGAGCTGCTTTAATATATATATATATCAGCATGATTTTTGTGCAAAATCTGTGCAACACCTATAGGCTGACATTTTTTCTATTTCCAGTTTCCTGTTGCACATGCTCTCTGCATTTGTATGAAGTTATTTAAGTCAGAGTATATGTGGAGCTCTTTTGACAGGGTCCATCTCTATCAATAGCTAGATTTCTCAAACAAATAACAAAACAGACCAACTGACACCTATTAATAATTCAGAAGAGTTAAAACTGAGGTTAAAAATGCAACCAATGTATCAGAATTATAACTTTCAAGACTCTTTTCCAACCTATAGTTAATTTGCTTTGTTCCAAATCAGCTGATAAGTTTGATTTTTGAGGTGTTTTTTTTTATTTTTATTATTATTAGCTCCTGCATTTTTTATGTTTCCCTGCATCAACACACCTGGATAAAGTCACAAAGCAGGACTCTGTAGAGGTTATATGCTCAGAAAGCTGTTTAGCCCATATATTCAGATGTAGTGTTTTAGGGATGTATGGAAAACTTGTAAGCACTCCAGCAATGGAGCGAAAGACCCCAAATGTTAGTAAAAACATGATGCTGCGTTTCCTCATTTTAGAGTTTGCAAATACGAACAGAAACCAATCAGACATAAAAATCTAAGCCAGTCAGTTAAAATTAAGATCATTGATCTCCAAAATTTGTTTCATCTTTGCTGGAGGGGGGCCACTGGAATCAAACTGTGACTTAGACATGACCTTTACCCTCTGCAACGCAAATGCTGCAGAATCGACTGGAATATCTGTCAAAAGCAGCTTTCCTGCCTTCATGTTAACTAATGCCGGCTCATTAGTTTGAGTCTTGTCATCAATTCAGACACAGGATTTTTTTCTTCAAAGCACTTTTAAATATTTTTTTTTAAATTCAAAGTTTCAAATCCAAACAGCTCTGTGTTTAGGTCAATGCACATTTATTAGAAACAAGGGATTTTTTCCATAGAACCATTAAAAAAACTACAGTGCTATGCAACAAAAATCTTGAATAAAAAGCATGGCTGAGCTTAGTTAAACTGCTCCACTTTCTTGGGTCTAAAGATGCATCATTCATCCTGGATCCTTATTCACGCCTCTAAAGGATGCAATATTAAACACAATAAACAGGTAAGGAATCTGACGCATTAAAAGTTGACAATTATTTCCAAAACTGACTGAATTTATGTCAGTATCCAGATAATATAAGAATTCAAACGTCTAGCAGAAAAAAAAAGATATAGGTTTCATTTTGTAGTAAACAAGGACAGCAATGTTTAAAGAAGCTGCAAATAGTAAATGATCAAAATTGTTTCACCTTTCAGAAATGATCAACAAAGACACACCAAGATATCTAACTAAATATAACTCTATGTTTTATCATTTGGAGTTTGTGTGACTTCTGAATGCAAATATTTTAAATATGATTCGTAGAGTGTAAGCTATTCTAGATTGTAAGAAGAAATTGTTACAATCTTTTACTGTATGTAGAAAACAACAAAACAAAAAACACAACAAGCAAAACCATCAGAAACGTTTGTGTTCTGACAAAACTTCATTTCCTTTCTCTCTCTCTCTCTCTCTCTCTCTCTCTCTCTCTCTCTCTCTTTTTTTCAGAAATAATTATAAATAAGATTTAAAGGAAGCTAACAAATCATAAGTTCCTACCTTCCTCAGTAGTTTGAGCACTTCACCTGCTTGCTCTGTCTTGTGCTCCCGGAGCATCCTCTGGATCTCCCGGACCCAGGCCACCCGTCTGACATACGGGCTCTGGTTGCTTTTCCGCAGCATCCCCGGCAGCTTGTCGGACTTGAGCATCAGGGATGTAAACAAGAAGTCTCCGCCGCTCCTGCCGCCACTTCTCTCCTCCTCTTTGGGCAGATCATTCCGCTGGTGTCTCCTTTTGGTCAATTTGCTCTCAAAATCCAGACTTCTTTGTCGGGTTAACTTGGAGCCCATCACTCCAGGGAGGATGTGTCGGAGGCAGTGGAACTGAGCTGGAGCTGGAGCGGGGCTTGTGCAACACGCAGCCAAAACATCACACCGAAGCTGCTCCGTACGGGACTGGACGCGCATCAGACGTGTGCTTCAAAGTTGCAAAGCTGCTTGGAAACGCGCTGCAAAAGCACATAGCAGTGCGCTGTCCGTGTGGCCGACGTCCCCTGCATGCATCCCTCTCCATGCACTGCCTGAGCACTCTGGCATCCTTTGCCTCCACTCGGAGCTGGAGCTCCTCTCAGCCAATCAGACGGAGAGCTGCTGCTCAGCTTGGGAGCGAGAGTCATGCAGCAGACTGTTGAATGTTGTCAGATTCGTTTTCCCACCTTTCCCCGCGTCATAAGCCAGGCAGACAGGTTAGAGACAAACACACACTGATAGGATACTCAGCAGAAGCGCAAAAAAACCCAAACAAACAGGCAAAAACACTTTAAATCCATCATAATAACCATTTTTACCAAGAAAGAAACCCATCATTTCTGAAAAATGATTATTCTCTACTAGATTCTGGTTACTTTGTTTCTTTCTGGATGCTCCTATATCAGTTGTCCCCAACCTTTTTATTACCGCGGACCGGTCGAAATTTGGCAATTTTGCTGCGGCCCGTCAGATAATGCTTCCGCATGTTGGTGTTCCCGGTGAAGCCTTTATTATTGTTATTATTTATTTTTTTATTTATTTTGCCTTTACGACAATCTTACAACGTGTGCAGTGTGTTACAATCTTACTGCAGTGTGTTGTGTGTTAAACACGAATAAGCTGAATAAGTGGCGGCATATTCAACTTTGTCTTGGTGAGATCATCTCAGCCTGTGTTTTTTTTTTTCCCTGACTCGGAGCAGAACGCGGCATGTTGAATGTGACAGGTAGCCAATCAGAAAGCGCGGTAGCGTAAGCACTGAGGGGAATCCCAAACAGTTGGCATGGCAACTGAGAGTCCGGTGGACGTCGGAGGTGAAAGGTGGAGATGTTTATTACTATATGTAAAAGACATTTTATATATGGTTATGTTTATTCAGTTAAAAATGTTAACTATGAAAAAATATAACTCCCCTCCCGCCATCTTTTATCCAAGGACTTTTATTGCTTAGAATGATCCACAAACTATTGCTGCTGCTTCTACATCGTCATCGCGTTTTACTGGATTTTCTTCTGGAATCGGGTTGTTCGTGAGTGGAACCGGGTCGTGTGGTGTGTTGCTGGACACGCTACCGATCGAACCTGTTGGACTTTTATCGGCTCTGACGTCACAAAGGTTTGGAAAATCGGCCGGCAATTCCTAAAGCGTGCCGTGTGAACCAGACCTAAAACTCACATGCTCCACTCCTCTCGTCCACTGGCCTAACGGTCTCTGACTCTGGTCGCCATGGTAACGTTTACATATCCCTTCAAAATAAGACACAGATACGCCATACAAACGAACATTTAAAATTTTAACTGACGATAACGACTAATGGGAGCCCTGAGCTTTTTTTTTCTGCAACGACACGGGCCCATCTGGGAGTTAGTGACACCCGAAGTGCTGCTAATGCACAGGTTGCTACTTGGTCTCTACAGTTTGAAGCTTCATGCCCCCATTAGCGAGCCGGAAACCACGTCATGCAGAGCAGCTTGGACAGTGGGAATCACCTACCGGGATAAATCCAGTCTCCAGTCTCTTCTGGGCCTTTTCCCTTCACAAAGAAACTTTTCACAGACATCTGATCTGTTTCTGACTCATTTTGCTGCTTGTGGTTCAATGTTGGCGCGCGAGACGTAACCGAGAGAATCCGGTCGAAGGATTTTCAAAATAAATGATCCTCCAGACTCATATAGTACATAAAACGGAAATATTCAATTATTTCTTGCCTACTCCCTAAAAGTTGTGGGAGTAACTCAAATAATGTGATGCACCAGTGCAACCAGTTGGTCCAGAGTGATTATATAAGTTTCTAATGAGCTCCAACAGCCAGATTGGTCTTAGTTGGTTTCAGAAACATTATTGTGATTACAGTATGAATAACTTAGCTTAATCTTACTTTCTTCTAAGACTTGTTATTGATTTTGTTTGGGCGTTGATCCTGCCTTTATCCCAGGGATCGGAACATGATAATTCATTGGTGATAAAGACAACATAACACTTGTTTTTCTGATATTTATGAAAAGGTCTCTTTTCATAGACAAATTACATACATTTAATCTCTTTAGTAATAGACAAAGAGAATACACAGACACTAAAAGTTAATTACTTTTGTTCCTGGATTCTCAAGTTTCTAGAAGTTTTTATTGATGATAGATGGATACAAATTCTAACAGCGAAATGTAATCAAAAGTCATCGTTTTGATGGGATACTCCAGTTTTACATTCCTAAACACATGTATTTCAGGTAACTTGTGATTTACTGAAATTAAACACAGCTGGTGCCAAATTGTCCTTCTTGGAAAGAATTGGGTCTAGAACCAGAAAGGCTTCAGTCCACATTTTATTGACTGCGTGACATTTTGTTCAAACTGTGTCTGAAAACTGAAATACCTTTAATATTACAGAAAATGCAGTAAATGTAAACTTAAAATAATATAAAATTATTAGAAAGTTAGATTTAAAAAAAATCTACAATAAAAAAAATGACTACTATTGTCACTCATCTTCATCGGGTTCAAACTCGTAAATATCAACACAGACATGGCGGATTTCAGCAGACTGATCGCCAAGAGAACATTTTTGAGACGTAGAGTAAAACAGATAGATACTTGAGAATCTTCTGCTCTGCTGGGATAGTGATGGTGAAAACTGAGTGGGTCCCAAAGCAGTCAAAAAAAACTGTAACATTTACACGAAACGCAGCACATTTCTCAAAACAGTTCATAAAAACTGCACCAAAGTAAACAATATTGTCACTGAAGTGTTAGTTTCTCCTGGAAAAAAAACTGTTCAATAATAATAATATTTCATTGATCCCCTACAGGGGGGAAATTTAGTGTATCTCGGCATTGCACACAATAACAACAATAATAAATAACAATGAGCATATGATGATGGTCCTAAAGACACACATATTGCTCAGAACATTAAATATATTATCAACATTTAAAACGCACAACTCTCGAGACGATGAACGAATTATACAGTCTGATAGCCTCGGGCAGAAAGGACTTGCTGTAGCGTTCTTTAGCACACAATTTGGGAGACTTTATAAAATGGCATAACATTTGTTTGACATATTTTGACAACTATTCCAACATTTTTGCTTGTAAAATCATAAGCAGTGAAATACTATTAGTTTCACAGGGAATGAGTATTCAGCATTGATAAGTAGAGTTAATGTTAACGGTACAATATAGCAGAGAATTTGTTGCATGGAAGCATTGATGCAAGTCCAAAAGGATTTGCAATTTGTTGTAAGGAAGGAGGAATTACTACTGTAAATGTTGTGGAGCTTCAACTAATAGTCATTAAAAAAAATCACAAACTGTAGATTTCAAATGGATGAACAATTAGTGTTTAGCATTGTGTCAGAGTGAGCTGAGATAGACAGATAAAAAGACAGATAAACAGGTAAATCCTTTTCATTCTGACACACTTAAACTAAAAAAATTGTAAAATGCAAAGTTTGAAACCCGAGTAATGTTTTTTTTTTTTTTTTTAGTTTTGTGAAAATAAATCTACCAGTGAAGCCAGGAAGAGCGCAGGGCTCATTCTAATTCTATTAGTGTTGTTTTTTCCTGCTGATAAGGTTACATTTTGTCTGTGCTGCTCTGTTGGTTTCTTCTCTGAGCTGAAAAACATGTACTTGTGATAAATTTTACTCAGGACAAATATGCCCTGTAAGGGACATCTGTCATTCCCGATAACGGCGGCACAAAGTGAATTGGATACATCTGCAAATGCATTTGTTTCTACAATCAGTCATAGAAATGTGGTTAGTGCTCTCTAAAGGAAATAAAGTTCAATGCTCTCCAGTTTTATCTGAGCGGCCGGACCATACACTGTTTCCTCAAAAAAAAAACATTTCTTTAAACTCAAAGAAAATTCTGGCACAGGTGTGAGCATACCTAAAGCTAATTTGCCCCCCCCCCTCCCCCCACAGCTTCTCTGCTGCGCACTGTCGAGCATAAAGCTGGCATGATGTTGACGTGTCTGTGAATACCTGCCTCCTGCACAGGAGCTGATTTACAGTGCAGCCTCCTGATTGCCTTTGCACCTATGCAGCACAGATGGATGTGTCAGGATTTTGTGATTTCTTTGTGTACAGGATGTAAACTGTGTTAATAAGAAGGAAGCACACGGAGAAACACTCAGGGGAAGGAGAAGAGGAAAACAGCTCTCTGCCAGGTTCTCAAGTGTTAAAAAAACCTGAATATATTGGGATAAAAATAAGACCGCGATAAAATATTTCCTTCCTTTCATCACCTTCAATGTGACATTTATCCTGTACAATTCAACTGAAAAGCAAACAAATCAGCAAAACTGAAAGTTTGCTTGATTTGAAACTATGTCTAAATAAATCTTTATCAGCCAGTAAAGTATCATTTTGAATTTGACATCTGGGTTTCAGTTTCATCACTGATGAGTGCATCTCTGCCACTTGAACATGTTGACCAAACGTCAGTAAGTGAGGAAAGTTTCAGCCCAAAGCTCTGCTGGAGGGGGCTGAAGAGGCAGCAGCACATCATGTACATAACCAGTCATATCCACTTTTTGAAATGTTTCCGTTGTCTCATATTTTGTCCAACTGGAAGCAACATAGTGACTTAGTGGTGCTATAAAAGGGGACAATGTGCCTGGAAACTGCGTAATACTTCCTCGCTAAACTTCACGTGTTGAGCAAAGTGTGAGTTTTTATTTTAGTTAACAGTATAAAAGTGGGTGCATCTTGCACCCATTATATTTAACTTTTTAGTCATAAAAAGTTAAATACCTAACTTTCATGCTTAATCTTGTAATGTAATATTTGTTTTGGAATAACGCCTTTTACTTTTTGTGTTCTTATTCAGTGACTCTCAGCTGTTCAATCAGAAAAAGTGTTGCTCAAGGTTAAGATGACTTTATGGCTTGTCATAAAAGGCGTACAATTACGTCTTCATAAAAAATACCCTTTGCTGAATTACCTGCTGCTGAGTCAATGCTGAGTCAAAAAAAAAATCACACATTGTACATCCTAAACACACCTTCTGCTTCGAATTGTGTAACAAGGAAAAACAGAGTTGTGTCACATCATAAAACAAGGAGTTCAAATTTCACAATTTGCGTCTCTTGAAAAATGGAAAACTGTGATATTCAATTTGTTGGCAATTATATGGTCGCTGATTTTTGGCAAAGGTATCTTTAAGATGTCCTAAAATAGCTTTAAAACTGGATTGTATCCAGTAATGTAGATAATCCTTTCAGGATTTGAATGTTTTTATTTTTTTATGATCCTTTCTGTCTCTCTTCTGTAAAGGCCAGATTTGTGGACAGCTAGTAACTTTCCTGTTTACATTTTTTCCACCTGGGTTGTGTATCTCTGCATTTCATGCAAAAGTTACTGCAGCACTAATAGCTGCATCTGTAAATACCTGGACTGACAGGTGAGGTGGACCCCACCGATCTTGCTGAGGTTGCAGTCGTGTCACTCTTTCCGTTTTGGGAAGACGCTTGCTCTGTGAAACGAACAATGCTTTAGGCATATTTTTTTTTATAGCATAATTCTTATTTTAAGCTTCTCCACAACTGCATTCCTGATCTTTCTGTTTCTTGGTCTTGGTCAGGGGTATAAAACTCATTTTCATTCCATTTAACATCAAAATTACGAATGTCCTATAAGTATTAATAAAACTACCTATTAAAATTACAGAATATGACTTTTTCACAAATGTAATTTGGTACTGTACAAATAAAAGTTCATTTGATTTGAAATAATAAATAATATCTAAAGAAAAGTTTTATTGATGTGGTCTTTACAGTCTTGAGGCCAGACTTGAGTTTGACACATCTGGTCCATGTGAGAAATCACATAAAGTAGGATTTGTACATCGAAGTGCAAATCCTGCTTTTATTTTTTCATTAAAGAAGTGAACTTTGTACCGTTTTTGTTTCACTGAACAACAATATGTTTTGTCTATTACACAATCCTATTGAAAATAAATAAAAGCCTCAGTAGGGAGTTCCAAGCAAACAGAAATTTGCAGTTGTACACCTTGCAGGTCACCGCCTCTCGCTCTCTGCTGCGCTACACCGCTCCCTCCGCAGCAGGGTCTGCCCTGTAGGACAGAAATTTCCCGTAAAGTTTTGTTGTTTCTCCGGCGTTAACACAGCTGCAGCACACCAGTCATTTTAAGCTTGAACAACAATACATAGAAGGGGAGAAATGTGTGAGCAGTGCGCACAAAAAAGCATTAAAGACAGCACTAAGACTCTCCTCCTGGCTCTGATTAGTTGTTCCTAATTAAATTTTGCATTTTTGCAGATGGCTGTAGGACTACAAGGAGAAAGTAGAAGAGCGTTATTTTATTTTTATAGATTCTCTTTCATTTGTTCTACTGTCAGGACATTTTAACAGATGCACAAAAACACATTTTCATAAAAGTTACCTATTGCAGCTTTAAGTTATGTGGTTGCAACATACTAGAGGTGAAAAGACAGTGGCAGAGTAATGATATCTCTTACAATGAGAGTTCAGAATGAAATCACATCAAAAAAATTACAAAACCAGTCCTGAAAACTACAAGCATACTTGTTCATTAAGCTGAGGTATTCCTTCTGATTTTATCTGAACTATTTCTCCCCTAAGCCGCTTCAGGTCATCTGATGTGAAGGTCATGAAATGTTTCTCAATTCTTATCTCAACTCTTCAAAGGCAAAGCTTCACATGACGTCTGAGCTTAGAAATCAAGCTGTGGAAAAATTAACAGGTTTAGACATTAGTTGTTGATATAGCAGTGAGTTAGTTACCACAGGATAAGCTCACAGTCAAATGTCCCTGATGTTGTCTGTGCTATATGGTCTGGTTGCTTATTTACTCGAGGTTTGTCTTCCAGCAATTCAGTTTCAGTGTCATCTCCCTCACTCAGGAGATGTGATCCTTTCCCTCACCTTCATCAAAGCTTTTATTTTTTCTCATTGAGTGTGCACTTTGGTGATTTGGGGCAGGTTGCCACAGGTGAATAATCTGTTGGCTGGATGTACTGTTGTGGTGGAGCCAACAACAGTAAGATCTAAACCAAGAACAGTCTTAGTGGGGAGGTCGCCAAACATTTTATTATAAAGAAATCCCAAATTTCCCCCTGAGTTTTACTACTGGTTGAGTTGTGTAACACAACCATTGCAAAATGTTTCCTTCCTATATCATTCATTTATAATGAATGGCCAACGAAATAACGCTTCTGCAAGTCAATGTTTGACACAGATCTGGTTAAGTATCACTGTAGTATCAGCAGATAAAAGAAAAACTTTTGCCTGCAGGTTGTTTTGCTCCGTCAGATTCAGGGTCATGTAGTCACTCAGTCTGTGTTCATCAAAGTGAACACTGTGAACAAAATAACTTTTAGGCTGTTTTTCTGGTTGTTTCTCCCTGTTCGGTCTATTCTTTTTTTTTTCTTTTTTTTTATCACTAATGATGAGTCAGGTCAGAGGGTTTATTGTGGGATGGGTTAAAGTTTAATGACTGTGTTATAAATGCATCACCTATAAGCTGCTGGCAAACCAGGCACAGCCTGCATCAGGAGCTCTAAGGAGAACCAGGGTAAGAGATTTTTCTGTTTTATCTGTAAAAAGGTAAATGATTCCTTCAATATGTCTACGGTTTAGTTAGACTAAAAACTGAATAAAGTCATTCTGATAGTATTAGATGTGGAAAATCAGAAACTTACTTTCTGTAAGTTATTTCTGTAGAGCAGCATGCAACCCTTGTTCAACTAAATCAGTTCATTCCCCTGTTACGTAATCTGGGTACACTTCTGTGACAGAGCAAAGAATCAGCCTGACAAAAGGCTTTGGGGTTTAAGGGGATAAACTTGAAACACTCCAGACATTTTTTTATTTTTTATTTTTTTTTGCTGTCATTTGTCTTTTTGGGCTTTGGAAAGCACAGCAAGTACGGCACAGTGACTCCCAGATCTCAAATATTCCTCTGCAGACTCGTGGCTGACTGAAACTTCAAATGTAGTTCACAAAGTTCAGAAGAGATAAATACATTTTCATTGGATGTTTCCAATAAGAGTTCTGCTCACTTCTCATTTCCTGAAAGTAGAAATATTCAGAGAAAACATTGTTGCATTAATGTTCCAAACATTGATTCCTGCTGTGACTCTAAAATTATCTAACTCGTTATTATTAGCATCAGTTGTAAGATTTAAGCAAAAATAGATAATGAACACCTGCTAAATTCAGTAGTGCTTGTCATAGATTATGCACAGCATGTTAATAATATATATTATATGCATATATATAACATATATATATATTTTTATGACATTTATTTATTACTTTTTTTTATTGTCACCAGAAATATTCCTAAACAGCTTGATCTGTGTTTTCTAAAGGAGGAAAGAGTGTCTTCTTTCATCAGGGAGGAGTTTATACTTGCATATTGTGTTGCTTAAAAACATCTGCAATATATGATTCTTTCTTATCATGACTCCCTATGAAGAGAGAAATACAAACATATCCCCAATAATTGGGTTTCTTTGTTACATTTCCATTGCTGATTTGTCAGAGATGCCTAAATATGTGCAGTATGATACAAACCTCGCCAAAAATTCAAACTATTATTCTCAATATGCAGATAAACAACCAACTCAACAAGAAAAAATAATAACACTGGATAAATAGATGATGAACAATGTATTTATGGTTGTTTCGCGGCTCGTTTTATAATGATAATGTATCTCCTCTGTTTTGAGTTACACACAAAGCTAAACACAAATTTGTTTTTATTACATCAGGAATAAATGAATCTTGATAATAATTGATATGACTTGACTTTGACTTGTGAGTCATTGTTTAACAATGGCTGGATTCCAATAAGTCCTGCCTTTTTGAAGTCAAATGACAAATGCAAATGTTTTACATTTACATGTGACTTTTTTCTTCTCCAGACAAATTGTTAGGTTCCCGAAGATTCAAAATGGCAAAGAAAATAATAATAGTGGCCCTTGCAGTGCTACTATTAGCATGTCTCGCCACATTTCTGGGTGTTTTCTTTGGTCTGAAGAGAGACAGAGCGAATGGCTCCTGGAAGGCAGCAGTAGCAGCAGATGCAGGCCCCTGCTCAGAGGTTGGCAGGTAAGAGCTTGTTTTGACAACATTGACACAAAAACCTGTTTGAGTTATAACTGTGACCACCTACACAGAGAATAAAGCTGTCCCTATGTGGTTTTTAAAAAAAAATGTTTGTACTGTAGGGACATTCTGCTGAAAGGAGGATCTGCAGTGGATGCCTCAATAGCGTCGCTGCTGTGCGTTGGATTAATGAATGCTCACAGTATGGGCATAGGGGGAGGTCTTTTTCTCACCATCTATGATGCAAAAACCGGTACAACAAAACACATTTCCCACCACAAGACTCTCACTTCTCTGCATCTCCACAAACCAAACAAACTCATGGAAACGATGTGACTTCTGTGCAGGGAAAGTTGAGGTAATTGATGCACGGGAGACGGCGCCTCGCAATGCAACAAAGGACATGTTTCGAAACAGCACAGAATTATCCCGGAAAGGTAACGTTCAAATGTAGAAATGGAAATAAGTTGACATTTATTGGTCCTCCTGCCTTAATATGTGACATAATCTCTTCAGTTTGCTGTTGATACATTGGAACTGGCCGATATTGTCCTCGTATATCTTGTTAAATCATTGATCGCTGTTTCATGTTTAGACATTTTGCAACTGCAAAGCACGCAGATTTATTTTTAGGATGTTTCTTCTGTTCAGAAATACAAAAAGATAAAATAAAATGAATAAAAGCTCCCCTAAACATATGAACTTTTCAACCGTTTCTTGGTCTTTAGGAGGGTTGTCCATTGCTGTTCCCGGAGAGCTTCGGGGTTACGACATGGCCCACAAACGACATGGCAAACTACCCTGGAAAGATTTGTTTCAGCCAAGCATTGAACTTGCAGAAAAAGGATTTCCACTGGGCAAGGCGCTGGCAAACGCTATTGACAGAAACAAGCAACTCATTGTGAATGACACAGCCCTCTGGTGAGAGACATCACCTTTAATCATCTCTCAGCTTCATAGATAACATTCTCTGTCTGACATGATCTTTCTTGTCCGCTTTCAGTGAAGTGTTTTGTGCAAAAAACGGCGGCATGCTGAAAGAAAATGACATCATTAAATTCACCAGGCTGGCAGGAACATACAGGAGAATAGCCGAGAAAGGAGCAGAGGAGTTTTATACAGGACAACTGTCAGACGAGCTTGTGAAAGATATTCAGGATGCAGGTATCATTGGTTTTTACTATTAAATCATTTCATATTGTTGCTAAATACACCAACCAACATTTTTAATGCCTTTTTTTGTGTAGATTTGATGGAGATCATCTGTGAACATCAGTTTTCAAATCTTCCCTCCAAAAAAGTGCAATTGAGTTTGAACTTTTAACACAAATAAATGCTCGGAGTTAAAACATTACATTGTAACTGATGTGTGTTTAGGATAATTTCATTGTTATTAATGAAAGACTTCTGCGGACTCAAGCAGGTTTTTATCTTTACGGACTTCTCTGTATTTTGATCCACCTTTCTATCAATTAATCAGCATCTCTGTCCCCACAGCATAATGCTGCCACCCATCCGAAGTCCTTTCACTATAAAAGTCGTCTCATATTTTCTTTGATCTTTCATGTAAAAACCCAAAAATATAATATTTAAGTTTGTGGCTGTAGTGGCAAGAAAATCTTTAAAAAGTCAACAATATTTGTAATAAACCAATTTTATAAAAGCTGACTTGACTTTTAAGGAGTTTCAAGCATCATATGTTGGTCTATTGTGGAAAATAAAAGCTTGACACAGGATTTCTGTTCTAAGCCCTTCTTAAAATCTGTTGCAAAGGATCTTGTGCAGTAACTCTGAATGCTACAAAAGTTTCTAATTCAACCCAGTGTTTCTGTCTTTAGATAAAAGTCTGTATTTGATTTAATTTCTGCTCCATGGGCTTCGCTGCGCTTCCTATTTGCAGGATAAGGAGAATTTGTTCCCCCTTTTCTGCTCAGAAATGTATTCACAGTGTTTGTCAATCCATGTTTAGGCGGCATCATCACAAAGGAAGATCTGAGGGATTATCAGGCTCTCTTGGATGAAAGCCCTTTAAGGGTGAACGTGGGGGAGTACACCATGGTTGTTCCCAATGCCCCCGCCAGCGGCCCTGTGCTATCGCTGATATTAAACATCCTGAATGGTAAGCCTTGATACGCCGTCCAAAAACATCCTGAGTGGGAGAAAATGTGTTGCAGTGTGAGCTGCCTTCCAGTCACTCTCACAGAAAGGAGTCAGCTCTGAGGGACATGTACAGGAAATCCTCTCTTAAAAGGGTCTTTTCACTTAATTTAACCAGAAATAGGACGGGTTATATAACTGTGAGCTTGTAAAAACACTGATTTTTAACAGGGATGTGCTCTGTTTGTCCTTTTATGGGCTCAGATGTGGAATAAGCACTGATTATTAAAATGTTACTCATTTTCAAACTGAAAACCTTTTCTTTGTTCTGCTGACGTCATCCGTCTGATTTAGCTTGTTGCTGGCTGGGCCGTAATATTCAAGCTGCTGGTCTGTGAAGACACCGTCACGCTGCCTCGGCTTTGTGTCGGAGCAGTGACAGTATCTGCCACTGAGGATTAGAGAAACTTTCCTCTAAAATAATTAATCATCAAAACCCGCTCCGTTTCCCTTTGACTGGCCGCCCACTCGCTGTACCCCACTGCCTCAGACGCCCGAACAGTAATCCCACAAATTTACTTCTAATTGGACACAGATGACTGGTTCAAGCTTGACTCACGTTTCAGTCAGTATAAAATAAAATGCCCCCACCCAGATGATTTACTGTGACACCTGCTTCTGTCCCAAAGCTAAGTCTGAAAAAGTCCTGAACCGTCTTACTTCTGGAACTAAATGAAAACGCATTGCATGCCCAGTCAATTTGTTCTCTGTGAATTTGAACCCAGAAGTATACAAATAGACTATGAAAGCCTTAATTTTAATCAAGCTCTTTAATCAGTTGTGGGTATTTGCAGGATACAACTTCAATGCAGACAGTATGGCGACCAAGGAGAAAAAGATCCTAACTTTCCATCGTATTGTGGAGGCCTTTCGCTTTGCTTATGCAAAGAGAACTTTGCTTGGAGATCCAAAGTTTCTCAACATTGAAGATGTAAGTTACTGGAAGTATGTTTGTATTTGTTCAAGTTGACCTTTACCTTTCTAGGAATTGACACAGAGGGAAAATGAAACAAAGTAAGCCACATGTGCTTGCTGTAGATAAGTAGGAAGTCTCGGAAACATAGCAATCCGCAGATAACAACCCTGTGACTCAAGAACTTTGTGTCCCTGCTACATTTTTACAGAACCGAGAAGGAATGTGTATCACAACTTAGTTAAATGGCTCCAGTCCAGTTAAATCATACATTGCTAGCAAACACAGTATTTCAGTTACTGACAAAAGCTTGTAATTGCTCTTTTTATCCAAAGCCAAATAATTTCTGTATCAACATTCAGTCCAAAATGTACAAAGACTCTAATATTTGAAAATTTGTAAGTGGTTTGATGAGTTGACAAGGTTTGGAGAACGTGAGGATAAGATAATAACTAATCAAAAACTAAACGAACAAAAAGCACAAGACTCAAACTGACAGTAACTTAGGAAACAAGACAAGCAAACACCTTATATCTCTGTGTTGTTGTTCTTTTTGTTTAGCACAGTTCTGAACTCAATCAACTTAAACTGTTTTCTTCCAAAAGTTGATCAAGAACATGACCTCCACTCCATATGCTGCCATCTTGCGGGAAAAGATTACGGATGATACCACACATCCCAATGACTACTACGAGCCAGAGTTTTGGCTCCCTGAAAACCACGGGACGTCTCACCTGTCCATCGTTTCAGAGGATGGGAGTGCGGTGGCTGCCACCAGCACCATAAACCTCTAGTAAGACCTCCTAAATAATCAGTGACTGTTTTAGCTCCTGTCCTTTCATATCTGATCAGTTATTGTCTTCCTGCAGTTTGGGCTCAAAAGTCATGTCAGGATCTACAGGAATCATTCTTAACAATGAGATGGATGACTTCAGCTCACCTTATATCATTAATGAGTTTGGTGTTCCTCCGTCCCCAAGCAACTTCATCATTCCAGGTAGATGTTTAACTTTTTGTGCAGGAGTAAATTGTGTATCTAAAAAGATCAGAGGATACAAAGTGTGCTTAGAAGGTCCAAAATTTTTTTAAAAGTACTTTTGTTTCAGCTCCAATTGTCCTCGGGTCAAAATGACCCGAGAGAGACAGAGAGACAGAGAGAGAGAGAGAGAGAGAGAGAGAGAGAGAGAGAGAGAGAGAGACCCGAGGAAAGGGGAGAGTTTTAATTAAATGAGAACAACCAAACCAATGCTTCGATGTAGTTAACTTTCTTAAATGTTGCTACAGTCAGTAAATTTTATCTATACAGTTCTGTTCACAGTTAAAAGTATTTCAAAGTAGGATAAAGCTACATAAAACAATGTACTCATAGAAAAATATAGAAGAATAATTGGAACTGTAAGAGAAGTGCATGTAATGTAAGGCTAAAATGTTGCAATTGTTGAGTGGAAAGAAGAAAAAAGGAGATTTTTAAAAATGTTTAGCTGAAAATTTATATTCCTCACCTTTTAACCATCAATAAAAGCAGCGACGCTTCAGAAGTCACGATGCAAAAGTTTGACTAAAGTCATAACATGACCATCAGAAAGTCATAATGCGTTGCCTCATAATGAAATTTTCCTTCACATGTCCCAGGTCTTCTAGATGATGAACTTCACAAGAGATTTATTGCACAAATCAAAAACGTCCAGTGAGTCAAAATATGGAACCAGATCGATGTGACGTTGTTGAGTTGAAACTCGTGCAGACTGTTCTCTTAAATAATCCGTTCATCTAATACTTCTTTACCAGAAGTGTAGAGAATAAGCTCCGTTAAAAGATTTCGGTTATTTTACTGCTTGAGGTTAGATTGAAACAATTTTATAGCTTTGTAAAGATCAGATAATTTTTAAATTAACTTCCTTCTGCTCACTTTTTACCTTGACATTTATCTTTTGGCTCCGCAGTGGTTATGTGTTTTAGGAGGATGATTCTTTACCTTAATTCTTAAGTAACTTTACTTGGAAGTCAGCCGAAATGCTATCAGGTTATCATTTTACAAAGCTCCATTTTCCTTCTGTTTTTTTAATGACTGATCACTTCAATGATTGATAGTTCTGATTAAAACCTCACACCACTTTTCTAAATGCTGAATCATGTAGTGATTTATGGATCATACAATCAAAACCTTGTTATAACTTGTTAATCGAAAATCAGCTTCATGCTGCGCCTACTAAAATTATCCACGCCCTTTGACCTTGGTAACATTTTGTCACACAGCTGCAAGCTTCAGTGTATTTTATAAGTAAATTACAGAACTGTGGAGGGGAATAATATGTTATTTTCTAATTTAGGTGGAAAAACACCAGTGCTTACAATATGTTAGTTTTTTTCGGTTTTTACATCTTCCTCCAAATTTAAATTAACTATAAAAGTTGTATTACAATTAAAGAGACAATAAAGTAAAACTGTTCAACATATTTGTGTGAAGTAACACTGACTTTGGCTTGGACAAAATAGAAAATAGCAGGCAATTTGCTTTGTTTTTATTTAATCTGAAAGTATAATTAACCCTTACATTCTCCTAACAGGGAAAAGGCCGATGTCGTCTATGTGTCCAGCAATCCTTTTTGACAAAAACAACAAAGTCAAAATGGTAGTTGGAGGTTCAGGAGGAACAAAAATCACGACTTCTGTCGCTCAGGTAAAACACGCTCACACCTAAACCGTAAAGATGTGCACAGTCCTATGGTTGTTTGTTTGTTTTTTTTTTTTACAATGTTGAACATGTTTGCTGCTCTAAAGGTGATTCTCAACGCGCTCTTCTTCAACTTCGATGTGGATAAAGCCGTCTCAGACCCAAGGTTACACAACCAACTGAGTCCCAACACCACTGAGGCGGAGCCTGAGTTCGACAAAGTGAGTGTCAAAAACACAAAGAAGTGCTGACTTATGCAGCTAGGATTGGAGAGCTGTGCTGTTCAGAGAGACGATCCAGTATTTAAAAGCTGGATAACACAGAATGCTGTGACTTCAGCCAGCGGCAGCTCTTTTCAGTACCTTCCCCTTTCAGGGATGAAAGTGAAAAGTTTTTGCTTAAACTCTCTGACTGAGAGAAAGCAGCTCTGCTGTGAGGTTAATCATAATCATATTACAATGTAATGATTTTACAATGTAATGATTTTACAATGTAATGATTTTACAACATAATGTTATCACATGATTATCGCTTGGGTCTTTTCCAGTTTATGGCAAATAATTAACATTTGCATAAAACTAAATCTATAATGTTTGAATCTGTCGTTGTTCAGAAATAACATACAGTAATTAGACACCATGCCAGTTTATCTTCTGAGTTTGAAGGTCTTTCCTGATTCGTTGAGTTTTGGTCAATTAGTTAATCATTTCATACAGACTAAAAATATTTGCAGCTGTAATCAATATATATATGACTTTTGTAAAATCTAGTTTCACGCAGTTCTAGTTTTCGAAATTTATGAAGTAATTGGTTTGTATAAAATAAATTAGTAAAGAGTTTAAATAACTTCTTTAAAATGGCAAATGAATGATTTTTATTTGCTTTTAGAAGGCCTGATTTATCACTGAAGCGACAGAAAATATGTTAAAATTTTCATGCTTCGTCTTGTTTTACCTGACAGGAAATCATCGATGGTTTGGCAAAGAAGAACCATAAGACGGCGTTCCTCAAGTCATCGGGAGCCGTGGTGCAGGCTGTGGTGCGTCATGAAAACGGGCTGTTCGCCAAGTCGGATCCTCGTAAATGGGCGTACGCTGCTGGGTACTGAGGCCGCAAATCCTTCGCTGAGTATGACGTTCTAGTAGCTGTTTGTACTTTAACACTTTTCACACAACATTAGAGACGAGACATGAGGAACTCAACGAAGCCAAACGACCATCATCAACAGACTGACTCAGCCGATTTTGTGTGTACCGAGTTATGTTTGTTGTTTTTTACAAAACGGCACTTCTGTTAATTCTAATCTCTTCTGTATTTATAGACAATTTAATTTATTATCAACCATTTTTTTTTTAAATGTAGTTTTATAATTTTGTTCTAATCCAGTGTAATTTAAAAATGATTTGTGTTGTTCTTTCTGACATCACTGCTGAGCTGCTATTGAGCTGTTTTTGGTTGTTGAGCAGAATTGTAAAATAATGAATAACAAAGGGCTCAGACTGTAACACCTCAGGGACAAGCCGATTCAGGAAAAAAAATAATGGCACGCAATAATTTCCTAACACCCAGAATGCTGTGACCTACAGTGACCTCATCTCATTATATTTGCTGCTTCTTCTTACAACTATGCTTTTCATTGGCTGAACTGTAAAGTATTAGGAAGCGCTGCTATCACTTTTATTTTCTTCTTAAAATCATTAAGCTGTTTTACAAGGACACTGTAGTGTAAGGAGCCTGCAGCTTCTCAGTTCAGAGGGTAATATTCTCTTGTCATGGGCCTATTGTCAAAGAAATATGTGACATGTAGGTCAAATGTTTTCTGGAGCTTTAAAGGGTTGGTATGTTTTCCGGAGGTTCGGGGAGGTCAGTAGGAGTGAGAACTCCCCTCGTTGTCGTAAAATGTCACACAGCCTTGAGTTTGCAGGAGTGATTAATCCTCAGAGAGAGGGAAAGCTTTAGCTGAATTTAGAACAACTCAGTCAGAAAATGTTTACATCTGTGGGCTGAAACTGTATTTTAGTGGGTATTAACCATCTGAGCTCTCACTGTTAGGACTGTATCTGTTGTCTCAGGCAGACGGTGGCATCAATTAGCTTGATTGTTCTCCAGGATTAGAGCACAGTGGTTGCATTAGGGATGAAATGATGAATGGTTTTAATTATTCACCATTGTTAATGCCAATGGTGCAATGATGCAGCTATGAAATTATCCAATAATTATTTAACAGCAAATACTGCAGCTGATAGTGAAAATATTGATGTTGATCAATACATTTTAGCTTCAGGTTTCACTATCAGAGAATTCCCTTCAACATAAAATAATATAATGATTAAAATAATATAGTAGAATATAATAATATAGTATAAT
Source organism: Poeciliopsis turrubarensis (assembly GCA_010277015.1). NCBI lineage: Eukaryota > Metazoa > Chordata > Actinopteri > Cyprinodontiformes > Poeciliidae > Poeciliopsis > Poeciliopsis turrubarensis. The sequence continues at coordinate 6,572,953 of VMRN01000004.1, forward strand.
GACACTATTTTTAACACATTTTTATCCTGTATATCTTTTGTCTGAAGAAGTCTGTTCAAACTCCAGGATGTAACATAACCACTATATTTGTTTTTCTTTTGTTTGTTTGTTTATTTTAAATACATTAAAGAGGAAATGTATCAAACTCTTTTGTAGAACAGTTGCTGTTATGTGATTATTAAAATTATTGCAAGTTTCTACTGTTCAAAACTGATTTTGGGCAGCATCATGCTGGTTTTAGGTGGCTGTTAGAGAAACACTATGAGAAAATCCACAATACTGCACTTTGACATAATATTGAAATGATTAATAGTTGGGGACAGTGAAAGCAATGACCTGTCACTGTTTGTCCAATGGTGCTGCTGTGGCAAAGGTTTTGGGGGCACTGACATCAATTTATGTGAATATCTTTTCCGCTTGACTCCAGAGCAAAGCTCTCACAGAATTATTATATTTTTGGTTGTTTTTTTTGACAAAAAAAAAAAAAAGTGTTTCTTTTAATAGCCCTGGATCGTTTTCTAGCTTGTAACCATCAAGGTCGGCTCACATGAGGAGCGAGCGATGCTCTGGACTCTGTAGCTAAATATTGTGGAGACATTCCCATGAACATTTCTCAGAGCTGATCTGGACACGTTCCACTGGGAGGAGGATTTGGGGCAGACCCAGCACTAGCTGGAGCTCATATATCTTTTGGCTGACCCCAGAATGAGGCCCCCAGCAAGAGCAGAAAAAAGGCAGCGGGAGAGCGAGTGAAAGCAGAACTGCTGACTGTTCCCAACAAGAAGACTTTCTGACTCTAACTTGAAAAGTGTTGTGACAAAAGTGAAGATAGGATTGGTTTAATCACAAAAGGAGAATATGTAGGACATTTTATAATAACCTCTGTGAAATCCGATGTGTAGTTATACGTTGAGTTATTTAGAAAACACAGAAGATGTCCCACTCTCTGTATTCCTAGGATACATGGCTTTGATCCATGTTGATGCTCTGTTCTTCAAGCGTTTCAGTAAGCAGAGCTTTTCTCAGAAATAAATTTCCCAGACGTCATATGAGAAATCCCTCTCCACTGAGAGGTGCTGCCTGAACTTCACTTGAGTAATCCCCCCAATAAGTAAGCATAATACACCTTAAAATAAAACCAATCTTTAATCGCAGTTGAACAATATCACCCTGGCAGATTTGGTGCAACAAGTTTATAATGCTTTTACCTCCCTTAAGCTGGTGGAACTCTGTAGATGTTATGTGTGTCTAAACATGGACTATTAAACACATTTTGTGAAATGTTAGATTTTTAAAGTGTATTTTTTGTGTTCTGAAAAGTTTTATTTTATTGTCCTCATTGAGGTTGAACTAACTGAGAATAACATTTCAATGCTCTCTGAGTGCACAGTTATTGGTTAAATTAATCATTAAGTCATCCAGACAGTTCTAGTTTTAAGCAGCCATAATGCCGAGGTAAATAAAACATCTGCAAAGTGCAGCGAGCCAGTTTCTGTTTCTGTAACCGAGGATCGGACCGCCAAGACCCCCTCCCTCGGCCACAACCCATCTCACATTGCACCCGACCCCTATGGCCCTTCCTACAGGTGGTGAGCCCATTGGAAGAGGGACCCATGTTTCCTCTTCGGGCTGAGCCCAGCCGGGCTCCATGGGTAAAAGCCCGGCCACCAGGCGCTCGCCAACGTGCCCCACCTCCAGGCCTGGCTCCAGAGTGGGGCCCCGGTGACCCTCAATTTACCGGTCGATCTACGTTCCTACCCTCATCTATGGTCATGAGCTTTGGGTAATGACCGAAAGAACGAGATCGCGAATACAAGCGGCCGAAATGAGTTTTCTCCGTAGGGTGGCTGGGCTCTCCCTTAGAGATAGGGTGAGAAGCTCGGTCATCCGGGAGGGACTCAGAGTAGAGCCGCTGCTCCTCCACATCGAGAGGAGCCAGTTGAGGTGGCTCGGGCATCTGGTCAGGATGCCTCCTGGACGCCTCCCTGGTGAGGTGTTTCGGGCACGTCCCACCTGGAGGAGACCCCGGGGAAGACCCAGGACACGCTGGAGGGACTATGTCTCTCGGCTGGCTTGGGAACGCCTCGGGATTCCCCCGGAGGAGCTGGAGGAAGTGGCTGGGGAGAGGGAAGTCTGGGCCTCCCTTCTTAAGCTGCTACCCCCGCGACCCGACCCCGGATAAGCGGCAGAAGATGGATGGATGGATGGAAGTGCAGCGACAGAACGGGTAACGTTACTATTAAGGTTTTGAGTTTTGGTTGCATTAATTCTGAAGTAGGGATAGATGAGTTTTTTAATATTTCAATAAAAGTACAAATCCAGGCCAATGCTCTACACAAAAACTATTTACGAGGGCAAAGTTTGACTCCATGTTCTTCTTTTATTTATTTATTTATTTTTTACGAGTTAATCAAGTTGCAGGAACAAGATGTTGGAACAAAATGCTGAAACCAAGTCCCACAGCTTCACTGTGCTGCATTTCTTTCTTTTACATAGAATTCATCTGTGACCTTGTCACAACACACTGAAATTTTCCTTGAAGGCCCAATTAGGCAGAGTTCAACATTCACATACTGTAGTTATAATGAACAGAGTTGTGCAACTCTAATATGCAGAATCCACACATGTGATTTGAACTTGAGTCATTGCTTTGGACTGCGTCCAAGGAGATTAAATTAGCAATACACGTGCAAAGAAGTACATACAAAAGCACGAAACAGCTGTTGTTGGAATAATTTGCTTCATCAAAATGGCAATGGGAGTTAAACTATAGAGTCATCGGCAGAGCATTTAACTTCCTGCAGTTAAAGTGAAAATTGCCATAGAGACTTATGTGGATTTTAAAGCTATTGTTTGTTTTTACGCCTCACAGAAAGAAGTTGATGTTATGACACTAAAGCTGTTAAAGCCAAAGCTTATCAAAATTAACTCATTTGTCATTCAGCAAAGACAGAGATGCTTCACAAAGAGTGAAATTTGCATGTTCTCATAAGTCACACTGAGCGCCTCGAAGGGGAGCCGAGCAGAATCCACTTAAGAAATCATTACTAATTCATAAGTTCCTCTACTGAGAACGCATCTCATTACAACATTTTTTTTTTTAAATCTCTCTTCTGCTCCCAAAAAAGCCAAATTGGAAAACATGAGGTATTACTGCTGATAATTCCCCAGTGTTGTTTCAAAGTCTTTAAAGCAGAATCCTGTAGATTCATTTTGATCTCCAAAACATTTAAAATGCTCACTTGTAAACATGGCTACTTCATTTTAAGAAAAGGAAACTGAACTTTATCGTCCCTCAGGTGATCAACACTAAAATATTTATCAATTCACTTTTGTTAAAACGTAGAGTCAGAGTAAAAAGAATCGAAGCTACAAAATGTGTAAAATCACAGAGCTACAAAACTGTCCATCCTGGACTGATCAAGAACCAAAGATTTGCCCGAAATGTGTAAAACTCTTGAATTTTTTGCTTCTGGAAACATCAAAAAAATAATCAAGGGAAAGTTTTTTATTGTGAAAAAACAAACACAAACAGTGAACAGACATGAACAAGTCTATAAAAACACAAGTAAAAAAGTGGTTTAGTAAAAATAGGTTTTTACAGCACACTGAATTTAAAACATTAGAAACTTAAGGCTCTCATACACAGTAGGATGCTAAAAATCACAGTAAGTTTTTTTTATGTCTCATGATTTCCTTTTTAAGAAGGTAAATGGTTCATAGTTAGTAGCAAGGACCAACAAATTCACTAGTTCAGATAGAAAAATAACACATTTATGTTGCTTCATGTAACAGACAGACAGAGTAAATATTGGTCAACAGTGCACAGTGATCGGTGTCGACTGCAAAGTCAGTCTTTCAGAAACTTTTATACCCATTTCATGTGAACAAGTGTCACAGTGTTCTTTAGAAAATTGCATCTCAACATTTCTGTTTCTAAAAACTCTAATGCAACACTGTGCAAAAGTCTCAAACCACCCCTCATTTATTCAAAAATGGCCTTTTAAAGGAGGAAAATTGTTCTTGATTCAGACAATGTGAAGACTGTTCAGTTTACTTCTTTGGACTGTGGCTGCTTTCTACATTTATTTTCAGACTCGTTTGTTATTTTTTCTTTTGGAATGCTGGCATTGTTTTGCAAAACTCATAGATTGAGCAAGTTTTGTCTCATATGACAGACAAAATAAAACAATCTGAAACTGGTTTCTTTTGGCACTTGGTTTCTAGCGACTTGAAACACACAGTCCTATTGAATCTGAGAAAATACCACAAAGGCGTGTACTTAATGTAACCTTTCTCCCAGAGTGCATGAATGAAACGTCATTCTGCGTCAGATCTTTGATTCTTAGCTCTGACTTTCAAACATTGTTTATTAGCGACTGATAAAGTTGTTGAACTGAGACTTTACCTGAGTGAGTCGTAAACGAGTGAATTTGGTGCCTAAATTGATCCCAAAGTAGTCTGGAGATCTATCACTCCACACTGATTCTACATCACAATGAAAGCTAAATAAAAATATTGGATAGGTTTTAAACTTTTGCACAGTTCTGTAGCTGCACAAGGAAACATATATGTAAAAAACAACAAACAAACGGAGGAATGTGTTGGATGAACAGTTTACATTATTATGTGTATCTGTCTTCATGTAAAATATGTTCATGGTAGTGATTAATTTTCTATAGTGTTATATAGCATTACAGTAATACTATATGGATGTTCGCCTACATTCAGTCACTTTTTTGAAACAAAAAAGGGGAGTTCATTACCAGGAATTTTATCGCCATGTTAAGTGGATTAAACGATCTCAACTTCTGAGCATTGATATTTCTTCCTAAAAGACAAATAAAAAAAATGTATTCATTCACATTCTGTTTTTCAGAGCTGCACTACATTCACGGCAGGAATCCTAAAGGCTCAGTTAGTCCAATAAAAGACATCTGTGGAAGGTTAGGCTTGATCCTCATGATCAGTATCCAGCTGACATTCCCAGCTTCCTGCTGTCCGACACTGCCGCTATGCAGCCGTTCTCCTTTTCCAAGGCGTTGACCACATTTACAAAGTATGTCCAATTCCCTGTTTTGTGTCCAAGACGTCTAAGGCCATTTATGACGGACTGCAACAACACACAGCACAGGTAAAATTAAATGAGACAAAAGTGTGACAAATAAAATATGAAAATCTCCATATGGATCACAGGGAAGTCAACTATCTTAATTTAGCTTCTAATTAAAGTAATTTATTTACGGCTCTTTATACATGTATTGGCACGTCTGGTAAAGACGTTTAGTCTTTTAATAAACGGAATTTATATTATAGTATCAACTAATACTGAAATGTTTTTCATATTCTAAAAATATCCTGTTTTGTACAAAATCAGAGGTGCAATGTTCATTAGCATTTCTGATGTTAATAGTTAAATTGCAAGACACTTTTTGTAATAACTATCACTCACAAAGTTGTATCTTTGCACGGTATCAAGCTTGTTTTTATGCTCTATTATCTTCAGTCAACATCAGAAATTGTCCACATGCTTTAAGTACAGAAGTTCAGATAATTACAGGAAAAAGTTGATGTGTTGAACCATGTCTGTGTTGATTTTGCTATATTTTGGACAGTTATGCTCCTTAAAGTCGCAGTGATGACACACTATCATTTTTTTTTCTGGCAGAGGCCACCAAATGTTTAATTAAAAACCTATATCTTGTGAAATTAATAATGCCACGCTCTATCAGACAAAACGGCCCATAGCGTCACAGATCACCCTCTGTCTTTCATCCTTTAATTCAGAAGTTTAGTCCTGGTCAAATCAGACACATCCAGGTAAAGTCCCAGCAGAGTTTAACAAACTGTTTACCTTTGTGACAGTTTGATAAAGAAGATTAAATGGCATTTAATGGCATTTTTGGAGAGTTGGTGAAACTCTCGATATGACATTTTGCTTCAACGGGTTTCTGGAGCTTTTCTCTCAATCCTCCTGACTTTGAGCCCAGCCAAGCTAAATATGGCAGTTCCTCTGGATGGGGAAGTGTGGCACTGTTGCACATAATTTGTTATATTTCAGGAGAAAGTAAATTATGGATTAGTAATTAAAAGCTCCCACACATTGATGAACTTAAAAAAGTAGATTAATATATATTAGGAGAAACTCCTAATATACACTGTGATGAGTAAAAAGTTATTGTATTTTGTATTTTTTTGTATTATATTTTTTGTATGAATATCTGCACTACAATTAAAAAGAAACATCTTCCATCAATAAAATATCAATTTAAGTTTTTCCTCTCATTAAACAGGGATGTTAATAAGTGTGGGAATCAAAGTAAAACAGAAATTTACAGTAATAATGAAAATACGTCACCTCATCGAATCCTGGTTCAAAATTCACATCGTTGTTTGAACTGATGAAGATTATAGGAGCAGCAATAGAGTCTTTTAAGCTCATCCCCAGCCACAGGCGGTTTATCAGGGACTGTTAGAAAAACAAGACACTTATTCACCTATTTAAGCACGAATAAGCCCAAAACTAACCAACAAAGCAAACAATGATTTACCAAGGCCACTGATGTGGTGATGAGACTTCCTCCTGACCCTCCCATCACAAGAATCCCTCCAGATTCTTTCTCCAGTATAACAGGAGTCATTGAGGAGGGCGGCTGTTCACCTGCATGAGACGATTAACGGCTCAGACTCAGAAAACATCAGACAGATTTGTCCTTAATGCTGTGGATATTTATTTTTTTTTACCTCCTCTTATTGAATCTACTCTCCTACAAAAGTCAGCAAGCTCGTTGTTGAGGATGATCCCCGTTCGTGGAGAGTAAACCGCCCCTCCAAACCTGCAGAACCGCACAGTGCGATTAGGACGGTGACGTCACTTCATGTAGATTTTGAAAATATAAATCATTTTGAGGAGGGTTTGTGCTCACAGCTGGTTTATGGTGCTGGTGGCTGAGACTGCGAGTCCGTCCGCGTCGATGGCAGAAACGTGAGTTGTTCCAAAGTTATCAGGCAAAGGCTTGTGGTTAAGATAATAGGAGTTATCGTGTGTGCTGTTTGGTGATATCAGCCTCGCTATGCGATCAATGAACGAAGGATCAATTAAGTGATCAGCAGTCTGAAAGAGGAACATAAAAAAGTTAACACTTTTATCCTTATTTTATTTTTACTGTTCAGTTAATTATTTCAAACTTTTAAAAGGGTTAACAGTGTGTGAAATATATTTTGTTTTGTTTTAATATAAAGCCATCTTCAGTCTATTAGTTTCCAATCTAAAACATCCATTCAATAAATTAGAATATATTTAAAAGTCTTTATAAGTTAAACACTTTCTACAGACTAGTTACACTTACATGAGGGTTTAAAAGCTTTTATTAGCTTATAGTTAATGAAAACATGATGTTTAAAATTAATATAATTTCAACAGACCAATAAAAATATACATTTTTAGAAACAGAAACGTGGGCTTAATGAAAAGTATGTACATTAGGTCTTTAACTAACTGACCAACACTGACAAGACGTCAAACTCTGCAATGCTTGATTCAGAACAATAAATAATTCCAGTATACCAACCTTGCCGCTACTGAAGGCAGGATCTCGAATGTTCCTCTTTTGTCCGTTAGCAAATTTAGCTGCCTCTATGTAACGATGGTACATCTGAATCTTCTTTTCACCAACCAGAGAGTCTGGAGTTAACGAGAACCCTTTGGGAGCAAGAGTTCAGGTTTTTAATTGTCCAAATGAACACATTCAAAGAATCCCATCTGAGTTACAACAAAAAATGTGAAACCTTTCATGATTCTGAGGATGAAAGCTAGAAGCGCCCCCCCAGCAGGCGGAGGAGCGATGTGCATCTTATGATTTCCCAGAGAAACTGTCCATGGACTGCTCACCCGCACACTGTAAGACTTCAGATCGTCCATCGTTAATGTTCCACCTAAGGACAAAAGACACATTTCAAGTAGATTTTATTCACATCATTAAATGACAGCGTCAATTTGTCAGGCCAATCTTGCACCAACCTGCTTGTTTTATGTCTTGGATTAAGTCAAGTCCAATCCTGCCAGTATAAAAGGCTTTTACTCCTTCCTTTGCAACGATTTCCAAGGTTTCTGCAAGTTTAGAAAACTTCAGGGTGTCGCCCTTTCTCAGGATCGTTTTGTTCTTGTTGCAAAAGACTTCACTGATTAAAAAGAAAATAAGTAAAAGCACACATCAGGCAAAAGTTGAAAATAGTTGTTACACAATACATCCCGACAAAAAGTGACCTGACTTGATGTTTAGATAGTTTTGTTTTGCTTAAATTCACAAAGAGTCATGCCCTCAACGGCTTTGTGAAGAGGTGGGGTAAACCCTGGAAAGATTTTCAATTAAAGTCACAAAAGAAAGAAAAAAGAACACCTATACCTAACTTAAAGCTACCTTTTCCTAAATCATACATTTTTTAGGAAAGTGAAAAGAAAAGAGCAGAGAAACTCTGAAAGACCAGACCAGCATCCCCAAACCAGAGAACTGTGATGAAGCAGTGAAATAAAAAATACATCACAATGCTCTCCAAACTAAACACATATGAACCTTCTTGAGTTGCATGCTGAGGTTCTGACACTGTTATCCTTTGAGTCTGATAGTCTATCTAATCTGTGATTATTGCGTTTTTTGAGCTCACAATGACTGTTTTTACTTTTCCAGGAATAGAACTAACATTTCTTACTATCACTAATTATTGGCCTAAAAGCTTGACTTTGGTTCTTTTGTGCAAAAGCCTCTTACAGTTTTCCTTCAGGTCAGCTCATGCTTATCTCATTTATTCCAGAAAAATACAACAAAAATGCAAATTTATGAGCCAAAATTTCTGCCGTCAGGGACCCTAAACATAATAGTTTGAAAGCAAAAAGTAGGTTCATCACATTTCAGCTTTTCAGTCACATGTTTAAATGTGAGGCTTTTCTCTCAGATCACTTTACTCCAAAGATTTAGCAGTAAAGCCTAAAATTAGGATATCAATGTTAAATGATTGAGTTAGATTGTGAATAGTGAATACATAAATATTAAAGGGAGAAATAATGCACAATTTTACAATCAAATAAGACAATAAATGTATGTGTAACTACATAGCAATGTGCTTTTTGGTATTCAGCCTAAAAAGGCAATAGTTATTCAGAAGCCTAAGTTCTGCTTGAGTAATCAATACAAGATTCTACATATTTACACTGGAGAACTGGTTTTTTATGTTATATGCCTAATGTCCCCATTTTGCATCATACCTACATTTGGTCTAATGCAACATTTACATGAGCAATCTCCAATTAGGAGTCTGATTAAAGACAAAAAACATTTTTTTTAGCATAAAAAGAGGAATTAAATGGCTGAAAGAACACTAGATATTTACTCAAATTACCTCTGCATTATGATTAAAAACACATAAATCAGACAACAGCGTGAAACGAGCAAATAATTTCCTCACAAAAGCTTCTCCTTGCTTCTGCAGAATGACGGATGAAAGCATATCTTATTGAATGAAGGAGTGACTCTCTAAGCGACTGACTCCTGACTCCCCTTTTTTCATCAGTCTCAACAAACCCTCCCCAGGATGCAGCCTTCATAACCTGAGAGCAACGTCATGGAAACGTTGGACGACTACAATCCAAAACGTTTGCTGGCCTCTTTCCTAGTGCTGCTGCCACATAAAAACTGTGCCGAGTCAGGAAACCATTGAGTAACTGCTCCAAACAGCTGAAATTCATCACCAATAGGAAAGCAATACATTTGACCTAAGCAGGGGTGAAGATTAGCACAGGTGCGTGTGAGGGGGAAGCTAACAGTGAGTCAGAAAAACTCTGGAGTAACACAAGAATGATGATGATGAATTAATATTGAAGACATATTTTGGTAATAATTGTAATAAGTAAGGAAAAACAAATAAAACAGTTAAAAAAAAAACAGCCATTGATACAATTTAAAAATATTTAAAAGATGACTAGACACATCTTTAATAATTACCATCAGGGAGAGTTGTTGCCAAAATTTGGAAATGTTCAACATGTGATTGCAAGAATGTTAGGGTTGCGTAGTTAGTAATTACTTCAAATGAACTTATTGCACTCCAACCCTGTTAAGGCGTCCATGCTTTATATTAAATTATTCTGTATATGTACATCTGTATGGTAAACTTATAGTCAGTAAATTGGTTTTCATAGAGTCAAGAATAAATCATACATTTTCTATAATTTGCTTGTACTTGTGGGGTTTGTAATCGAAAGACAAAATAAAGAAAAGCAGCAGCTGGTGAAATGTCTGAGTGGCCGGTAAAAACATTTCTCTTCCGGCCAGTGGCTGGTGGAGAACAAATTTAATTTCCATCCCTGGATCTAAGTTTATCTTCTATGAAAAATATTTTGCAGTGAGATATGACATTCTTGAGTGGGGTTTATGAGGAAAGGTGAAACATATTTTGTACCTCCAACAGTCTCTAAATCATTCATTTTCACAGTCGGGGAAAAGTGAAAATTCAAGTGAACTACCGCATTGTGTACATGTAAAGAGGAATAATCACAGTAAATTTTAACTCTGGTTATACAAAGTGTTATAACATAATTTTACTTTATTTTCTGTTAGTTTCATCTGCACTAACGATTATCATTTTTGGAAACTTTTTAAAACCTCTCTCTCTCTCTGAGATGCATGTGTGAAATTTTACCACAGAGATGACGTTTCCACATGCGGCTTCACCATCTTGTGTTCCATAAAGCGTGCCAGGTACGGTGGCATGGGGATTCCTTCCCTGGCCAGTTTAATGGTCGGCTCAAACAGTTTGGCCCAGGACAACTTCCCGTACTCTCTGTGGAGGGCGTCGTAGCCCAGCAGCTCCCCGGGAACGCCAATCCACTGACTACCTGCAACATTGAGGTGGAAGATGAGGGAAAAAAAACATTTTGGAAGCTAAAAATGTGAGGGCAGCTAACCTAAAACAAAAAACAAATCAATGAACTGTAGCTCTTAGACAAGACAATATTCATAAAAAAGACCTATTTTTCGGTTGCGTTGAATTTCTTAAAGTTATAATTTAAGGTTTCTTATTATAAACATGCAATTCTGATCAGGGGCCAAATAAATGTCACATTTATTTGGGGTTTTTAATGATTTATTTGAACCATTCTTTTTGAGGGGGGATAGATAATAATACAAAAACTGGAATCAAGGTTTGGACGGATCAAATATATCACACCTGTTTACCTAAAGCTCTCCTTGTTAGTTGTTCCTTGATCAGCCTCCAAAACGCTTTTGACATAACTCAGGCTTAACAGATATATCTGTCTATGTAGCATATTTACCTGCTTTTATAGCAAATCGACCATTTGCTATATATATAAATAAACTTGCGCACGTGCAAGTTCCAAAGCGCATTAAAATGTATTGCTTTCTTCAAAATTCAACACACAAATACACAATTAAGACAATATTGAAACATTTTTAAGTATTTTGCAAACCTATTAATAGAAAACCAAGAAATGTATGTAAGGATTCGCTGAAAACTTTGCTGAGTCATCTTTAGCAGCAATCCGTTTTTGAATATGGTGCCACACGCTCTGAATGAGCATCTTTAGGCCGTTTGGTTCATTCTTCTTTGCAGTTCCTCTCCTGATCCATCAGGTGGGAGGAGACACCTTCAGATCTCTCCAGAGATGTTCATTGAGATTCAAGCCTGGACTCTGGCATGGCCAGCATATTCACGCCTGGCATGAATGAATGAACACCAAAGAGTTCAATCTTTGTCTCATCAGGCCAGAGAATTTTGTTTCTCACGGTCTGAAAGTCCTACAAGTGACTTTTGGCAAACTCTAGACATTCTGCCATGTGCCTTTTATTAGGGAATGACTCTCATTGTGTTGCTCTAACAGAGATCTGCTGCAGGATAATCCTGTCTCTGTGGTCTACAGAAAACTCCTTTGATTGCTTGCTGTTTACATGAACTGTGTGTCTTTCCAAATCAAGTGTGACCAACTGAATTTTCTCCACTTATTTTACAGAAACATCTTGTAAAATAAGGAGGATCAGTGGAAATGAAGGTTGTGAAAATGTATGTAAAAATGATTTCTTGGTTTGGTCATTCTAATAAGTATGCAAAAAAAAAAAAAGTTGTGGAAAATGACTTGTACATTAAATAAATTAGTAAAACAAACAAACAAACAAAAAAAAGTCAAAAATTGGTCTGTGTAGCAGATGCAGCTTACCCGTGGACAGTCCGAATTTAGTGGGACAGTCTTTTAACAGAGTAGGTTTGTATGACTTTGGGGTTGACTCTCTGAAGTTGTAAACTTTAACATTACCTGGAAACAAATGAGCAAATGAAATAACTCACAAATAATTTACTGTCACTTGATCATTCTATATTCATCCCAGAGGCAAACAGACAAGATAAAAAAAATATATATATATATATTTTTGCATGTGATTCAACCGGAGTCTCTCATGACATTAAGGTGAAATGTGACTTTGATGATTATTTCTACACCAAATAGTAGCAAAAGAAAGAAAATTCAAAAGTTTGATCCAAACAAAAACATGTCCTGAAAAATAAATCAAGTGCAGACTACCTACCTGTTTTATTTCTGACAACCACTATAGAGCCTCCTCCAATTCCCATGCTCTGAGGGTTGACCACAGATGTGCAGAGGAGAGCTGCAATGGCGCCATCTACTGCTGAGCCACCCTGGAGGAGCATGTTCCTGGAAAACAATGTTCAGTGGATTTACGGGAAACCAGTAATCTGGCTGCGATGCTCTGCACCCATGTGGACACCCACCAGCAAACACTAATGTGTTATTTGATGGCTTTTGCTCTAGGGGTGTCCTTTTTTATACAATGGAAAACCAATCAAAGTTAATCCCTGAGCTGCCTGTCTTTCATGACAATGACCTGATAATTATTGCAAAATACATCTTATTTGTCTCGGTTGGATTTCTTCGCCTCAGTTGGACTGACATTAGAAAAGCAGAAAAAAAAAGAGAAAACAACTGCAGTCTGAGTTGGAAACATAAAGGATCTTTTCACTACTGCTGGCACTGACAAGTCGTTACCTCTTAAGATGCAGGAGAAAGCAGCGTTGGGAATGTTTAGACCAGCTTGAACATTATGCAGGGGTTTGAAGGTGTACCAAAGAAAGTGGGTGTGAGTTTGGTGGAGTGATGACATCATTTTCAAATAGCTGCGTATAATATTTAAAATATTTAAATTTGTTTTGTCAATTTTGTTATATTGACAAAAACATTTTTTAATATTGGAGTTAAAAAACTTTGTGGAAAGGCAGACCATAGCAGATTAACAAAAGTAATGTTTATTTTACACACTGAGACACATGCTGCTCTTCTGCTAATGAAATACTTTTTGGATTTTTTTGTGTGTGTGCAAAGCTGACCTTTTTACTTTAAGCCAGTGTTCCAGAGTTTCCACTCAGTTCATCTCTTTGTCACTCACATCTGACCCTTTGACTGTCTCTGCTTTGAACTGCAAAGTTATCTCTCCACAAACATTGTCACGAGGGCAAAAAAAAAAACAAGAAAAAAAAACAAAACTAAAAAAATCCCCTGCTGTGCACAAAAGCAGGAAGAGTTGCACACATTCCAGTGAAACAACCTTTGCACTTCTGAAGTTACTGATGACTGATTAATTGACTGCAAGTAAGACAAATAACCAAAGCAGAGCCAAGACCTTTCAACCTGTTTCTGTTCTCTGAATGAATCGATTCAGCAACTGCTCAGAGTAATCAAAGGACCTGGATGCGCAGTGCTGTAATCTCACAGAGCCGATCAAATCTCTTAAACTGTTTATTCCCACTGCGAGGAGGCGAAGCCCGATTCAGTTCAGGTAATGAATAAAAAACATGTTTTTAGATTCAGGTAGGGAAATTCTGAATGAAAAAAAAAAAATATATATATATATTATATATTGTTGGTCAAATTAAAGTCTTACAAGAAAGGAGGCGGGAGGCCACTTACTTTCCGATCTCGGAGCAAAGTTGCGAGTCTGCCGCAACAGCCGCATGTCTGAATCTGCCGCCGGAGCAACCCGCGCCAAGAAGCGTGGCGACGCACAGACTCACCAGAGCAACAGCGCAAATCACAATAAGAAGGACGCAGCATGCCGTCAGCCAGGGCCTATGTTTGGCCATTGCGCTTTGTGTGTGAGTGGGTAAAACTTTGACAGACGGCTCGCCTGCGCTCGATGAAGTGCGCACAGACGCACAATCAAATCCGTATTATCCTGAGCATGAACCACCCTGGCTCACACCCCTCCTCCTCATCATCATCATCATCCTCCTCCTTCTTCTCTCTATCCCTCTTGTTCCAGAAACGAAAGTAGTGATTTACTGGATGACTGGGTCATTCTCAGTAACCACAAGTCTTGGGGGGGGAAAAAACCCTTCGTGTCATGATTTGTTCCGGAAAAACGTGCGTGTCGAATATTTCAGTGATCAATTAATTTCGCATTTCTTGAAAGTGTGTCAGAGCAAACTTTTGTTTGATTAGGTGGTCTTGGAAAGAAAATCGCCCAGAGGCTTAAATGTCCCAGAAAGCAGCGATTTGAACAACAGGAAGCCCTGACAGTTTAGCCCAAGACTTGTTTTGTCACATTGAAACGCTACAGTCAAAACTTACATCCAATTAGGATATCTTGGGGGGGAAAAAAACAGTATTTTTGTCACTCAGGTTAGAAAATGAAGTTATATATTAAACAGATGAATTAAAGATTGAAATATCTCAAGCCTTTATTTTCTGCTATTCTAATGAATGTCTTACAGACAATAAAATTCTAATAAAATATGTAAAACCCACATTATTGCTGACTAAATTAACACATCGCATAAACTTGCTTAAAAAAACCAAGCTTATCTTTGCCTTACATACCAACACTTAAAGCACCAAAGCTGCCATTTAAAAATAGAAATGACTTTAGACTTTATTCTGAAAGATCTGACACTGAATAAAAAACACTAAACAGAAGGCAAAGTTAACCATTACAGTACAACAGTGCACTTATTTTTCTGTATTTTTATTTGATTTAATTTACTTTCTCATTACTACAACCCTATCCAGATTCAGAACATCATTGACTTAAATATAAGTTAAATATTTAAATAATAACACTCTGACAACACTTCCCACATTTTCTCAAGGCGCCGTCCTCATTCCTTTTTTATTGATCCTATATCTTTTCTCCTTGCATTCTCAAGTTCATTGTACGCAGATGACATCCAGCTCGACCTTTTCTCCTTCTCCTTGCCTCCTCTCCAGCTCCTTTCGCAACACGTCAAAGTAGGATTAGGTTGCCTTTTTGCAATCCCAACATGTTTTGTAAATAGAGCCAATGAAATTATAAAGCAAATCTCTGCTGAGCTTAAAGGGTTTAATGCAACAATTACTGATGGACTGTGCAGCCAGCTGGCCGCCCTGCTGCAGTTGGCTCACATTTTTACTCACTCTTACCTTAACAGAGGTGAGTTTTTGTTCAGTAAATCTTGAAAACAGAACAAAAGCAAAAATGTTTATTGGATTTTTAAGGCTTATGAGAGTCTTTGTCATACCATTGTGGTTCGTCTTTGCATCAAAATCCTTACCTATAAGACCTTTCCTGACCTGTCATGTTTGAACTCATTCACACCAACCCAGCCTTCAAAAATCAGCACCTCATTCCAATTCCTGTTACTTAAATAGTGATGTATTTTTAAAAGTACTTTGGAAGTTTCTGACACATTAATAAATTATAAGCCACGTGTCAATATCCCTTCTAACTAACTAACAAAAAAGTAAAATAAAACACTGGTGACTGTCAATTTGTGAAATATAGCAACATTTTAGCATGATATTTCAGAATCTAATAGAGGTATTGGCATGGTAACAGAAGTTTATAATCACTTCTAACACAGTAAATGATCGAAGAGATCATCTATTGTATTTCTCCCTGGAAATAGGGAGATGGGAGTCAGACTTTCTCATAATGACTATCTGAATCTGTGTATTCAGATTTGCAAAGTTTCCTCATAAACATATTTGGGAATCTAATGGAAAAGACAACCATTTGCTCTGACCTAATGTCAGGAATGTCTTCCCAGAATGTATTTACATTTTTGCAAATCCATGTGCAGAGTAGGAGTGAACCCTCTTCAATGTCACGTCTAGATTTGATGGGCGAAGTTGTATTGGGTTGTTTTCGACATAACTCTGCATCAGATATTGTGTAAGTTGTTCTCCCATCACTCCCTTAATGTTTGTACTTAATAAGGCACAAATGTTATCTTTCCTCTATGATTCTGCAGCTGGATGACATCAAGTCAGCAGCAGTTTTATTTCACCGCCAATTTTTGTTGAATAAAAATGTTCCATTTATAAATGTTTCTTTATTCTTGATAAACACCACAAAAGGGAATTTCACATTGTTCTGCTTACAGGTTTGTATAAACTGTCCTTTAAGTCTTTTGTATGTTAGGCTATCCTTTTAAGGCTGCTAATGTTAACACATTTCTGTGCCTGTCAGATAGGAATAAATCCACATTCATCAGGAAGTTTCTCACGCAAAAGATCCAACATAATTCAGATTCCATTATAAATCAGTAAAAATAAACAATCATACTTCTGTAGCACAGCGTTTCTTACTCATTGCTCATGAGTCATGCTCAGTGACAGGTACTTTTCTTTTTAACAACAATGAGAATTTCCTCATCTGTCAAAAGCCACATTGTTTTATGTGGACAATCTTAGTTTTCAAGTCTGCTTCAAAATTTCAAAAGGAGTAAATAAATACGTTTTAACACAATAACATTATTTTAAATTTCCAAAATATTTAAAACAAAGGGTAATTTTCTCTGTCAAAAGGAAAAAAAAAGTTTTATTTAGTTGAATTAACCTTAGCATCAACTGCACTATAACAATTGCATCATTTATATTCAAGAAAACAATCAGATTAAAGCTTATTTCAATTAATTTCATGCATGTATACACAAGCTTTTTATTTGTAATACAGCAAGATGCTCTCCTATTCTTGCAACTGACCAAAATACTAAATATTATTTTGATTCAGTTTTTAGGCAGAAGCAAAGAGAAGCAGAAAAGACATGTAGAAAGAGGGTTTTAGGTCAAAGGTCAAACTCCTGACAGCTGTGCTGAGGACAATAGCCCCTTTACAGCGGATGTTTGTTCTAACACTACGCCACATCCTAGATGGTAAGTTCAGTTTTGCTGTGATTCGTTTTTCAGCAATAAACCATGAAAAGGCTCCTTCTTACCCTTTTGTGTCATATTCTCGAAATATGTGTCTCCTGTCATTCTGAATCAATTTGTGCAGAGTCATAATTAGTCATGTGTGTCTAATTAAAATGCTATGTTGAGTCATAAGCATTTTAATTAAAAATAAAATAAAATAAAAAACAGCTAAGGGTAAAATAATAGAAGGTTAGATGTGATTCACTGTAATCTCTCACACTTTTCTTTGTTGTTTATTAACAAAATAACAAAAATAACAAAATGTCATTGTTTTGTGCTTGAGGATGTGTCCAATTTAATAAATAATATTACTGATATTTTTAATATTTAGTCTAGATTGCCTGTTAGCACACATTTATTTGGGTGTCTGAAGTATTAGTTTTTGGCAGATAGCCCACTTTTAATCTTTTATAAAATTAGTGTTAGGATAGTAATTTGTCAATGAGTTTAACATAATGACTATAAAACGTTTCAATGACAAGAACTTGTCAAAATTTCTTCATGTTCAGCTTGTAAAACTGTAAGAAACCAGAGAATAATGGACTGAAAATGACTTTGAGATTTGATGGATAAGTTAAAGCCTGACAGAAACAAGGACCTATTTGCAAAGCAGAAAAATAGTTTTCTCTATTTTCCAGATTTAGCAGTGAAACAGTTAATTTTATTACCCACATCAAGGAAACGTTTTATTCTCTTGGTGTGGGAGTTTTAGAAGTTCTCTTTCTCTAACAGCCATGACACAAAGACATTAAAAAATCAGAACATTGTGTAACAAAGGCCTATAAAGGCCAGTAGAAGCTTGCAAGGCAAGATGTCACGAGGACTAGGTCTGGGAATCACTAGTCGGAAGAAATAATCAGCACCATTCATTTCAGGAAAATAAAAATCTATTTATTAAAGAATCAAACCATAAGGACAAGTACAAAAACATGTTGGAGATTGTCAGACCAAACTAAACAACGATAAAGAAAATGTTGCAGGTAAAATATTACCAAATTACCAAAGGCAGAGTTTATTTCTGCCTTTTGGACGTTGAATAAAGAATGAAACGACACAGAGTCGGATTCTTTGGGCTGCAGAATCCCAGAAACATCCAAGGTCAAATGCAAAGGTCATTATAAAGATCCTGAAGATGAAAAACTGGGATTAACATCTCAGGACTTGTTTCAAACTACCAGCCAAACAACAACCATCACATTGAGATGCTTTATTGCAGTCAGACTGAGCAACATCTAAGGCCCAAATACAACAGTTTCACACACATATAAATTACTTTACTTGAAAACTTGATTGTTTTGCAAGATTGGATAAAAGCCAACTCCATTTCAGTAAAGCTTTCTGCAGGGTTCCCTTGACCTTTATAGATTTTTAAAATTAAAAGATGAAGGCAGTCATACTTCTTAAATATTATCAGTTAAATTATTGATTATATTTATTTTATTGTGGATGAACTAACTTATCTGTCACTCCCTAAACTCTCATCCTGACATCTACAATGACCTCAGATGATTTCATTGCTTCCCTGAGTACCAGACAGGAAAAGGAAATGTTGGCTCATTTAAGTTGGGACTTAAATCAGTGTTTACAAAGTCTAAAATGACTTTATAGTTTAATTTGGTTGGGGTTGCATTTTTGTTTTTGTTTTTATTTTTGTTTTTATGTGATCACACATGTTTTTCATTTGTATCTTGTTTTTTTGGTCCATTTTGTCTGCTCTGTTGCTTTTCTGTCAATCACTCTGTGTATAAATTCAGCTAAGCAAATATAATTGCATCATCTTGCTTTCCTAATAGGTAAAAACTTCTATCCAGTGCGCTGGTGATCAGTAAAGCTTTCAACACCAGGGGGCGATAGTGTGCACATTTTCAGCTGATAAAAATTCCCCCTGGTGAGACAAAAATAAAAAGAAATTATACACATTCTCACACTGAACTGGCTTTTGCAATTTACTTCTTCTAAATTATGTTACAATTACAAAATAAAAGCTGTATTTATCCAGGAACTTGTTCCTAAGCCACTTTTTCCAAACAGAATCACTTTTCAGGATGAAAGAATCCTGTAAAGTAAATTTCACAAACATTTCTAAAAAGTAAAGCCAGGAATCTTGTGCTTATAAATGTTAATTTACAGTGTTGTTTTTTGTTAGCCATGGCCACAGCCTGCTTTTCCTCGTTGCTGAGTGGGACTGCCCCGAGCTGTGAGAGGATTAGTTCATCCTCGGCTATCAAAGGCCCCTAATTAATCTGAATAAATTACAAGCCGTGTGGCATAATTTGAGCCAATGTAAGCAGAGAGAGAAGGTGTAGGAGAAGATTCAGCAAGAATATCATACTGTAGGTCGCTGCGTTGCTATAAATAGAGCATCCCTTTATTCTGCACTCCCTGCGTCATACCAGCAGCCCCCCTACTCACCAATGCCAGCCCCTGTTCACTCAAATCCAGCATCCTGTCACAGCGCTGAGCATGCACAGCTCTGAGTCCACTCATTCAAACCGATCCTTCCTTTCTTATTTGCATCTCTCTGCAGTTTTGTTTTATATTTTCATGCTTCCGGGGAGTTCTCCTGAACTGTGTCGTGTCTTTGTGTAATTTGGATTATATAATTTTGGGGGAATAAGCTCTCGGAGGCTGACAGATGAGGCACCAGGATAATTCTGATTCCTCTTTTCTGAATAGATGCTCCCAGAACTATTTTTACCCAACTGATTCAGCCCCCCAAAAAGGAACGAGATGCAACAGGAAGAGGCAGGAATGACGGAGAGTAATCACTGCCTCATCCCTAATAACTCATTGCTCTATCATGCACTGGTAGAAAAAAAATATATACATATTTATTAATACGTATGAGTTTGATGTAATCAATTATGCATTTTCTGGTATACATTATTCTCAGTTTGATGAAGTAATGCAGCTTCTTTCCTCCACCTTGTTACTTGTACAAACAAGTAGTTTTCGACATCAGCAACATTAAAATGCTGACCAATCATCTTTACAACTTAGGGAGGAAAAGTGAGTGATCGCTGGCAATTTGGCATTTTTACAGTTTGGATTGGATTTTTTAAACAAATGTTCACAGTGAACCGAATTGATGTAAAGCAGAGCGCCAACATTCCTGTACAGCTGATGAAGACATGAAGAAAACAACTTTAAGTCGTCGCTGATGATGGTTTTGCAAATGAATGAATCATAGGATGTAATTTGTTTGATTATACTTATAATCATTAATATTATTTGTCCCCATAATCAGACCCAGTATGTCTGTGGTTATTTGTATGTGTTCAAAGAAACCTTGCAACCCCTTTTTTCCCACAGGTTGTGAATTAATGTGTTAATATCAGTGGGAGGCAAAATAACTTGGATTATATCCCAAAGACTGTAAGATCAGAACAAAATACAAAAGAAAAGTCTCAAAGATTACAACACAAGAATGAAACTCGCAATATCTGGATTAGTCAAATGTCGACTGACATGTTAAATACTGATTGTGGAAAGCGCTGCTTGTGTTGCGATTTAATGTCAATATCACAAATGTTTATGTCACAAGGGTTCAAGGCAAAACATGCAAACTGCATTAATCTTGAAGCAGAATTTTAATAGCCAGTTGCAATATGTCAATACTACATAATGGTGTACATGCTATCATCTAATTTCCTTTTTCTATTTACAGTAATACATTTTTAAATTATGATTATTAGTGAGTGCATTCAATAAACTTCACTCAATTAATCATATGATTTAAGATGATGAAGTGAGTCTAACTTTTTGATGGACTGGTAACATGTCCAGGTTGCACTCAGCCTCCAATGAGCTGATGTGTCGGATCTGTGTTTGCCCTCAGGTATCATAATTACATTAACTTTAGGAATATAATACTGGTTGCATTGACTGGTTGTCAGAAATCTCATTTAAGCCACATTGCTCACTGACAGAGACAAAGACAGAGATAGGAGACTCTTACGTTGCTGAATATTGAGCCGTCATGTCTGGATCTGTTTCCCCTTAAGCCTGCTGGATGACTTCATGAAGCCAAATGGGATTTTAAGCAATCACAATGACACAAACCCAAGTTCATTGGCAGGCAGCCAAGCTAAAACGGATAGATCAATGAAACTATCAAGTCAAAGCTTTGACTTTAAGAAACATGTCATGACAATTTTAATTGGGTGGTTTTAAATTTCCTTGTCTTGTTACAGTTCAGTGGCCTCTCCAAGCGTTGGGTTGTGTAAACAAATGGGGGAAAATAGACTTTATGGTTTGTGTGTGAATAACCGCTCAGAGTTGTTAGCTTTGCAATTTGTCATTCTAACATGTGATTAACCTGTGCAAGTATCTTTCCACTGACCACAGCCAAGCTGCAGCTTTTCCGGTTCTTTTTTTTTTTTTTTTTTCAGCTTTGCAGCCAGCATTGTGTCAGTCAGAGAAAAATACTTTCACTGCTTCAATGGAGACGTCCATGGGGAGTGAATTTCAAACTGTGCCATAATAAAAATCAACAGATGGATTCTTTGAAACCAGTGCCAACAGCAACAAGCATTTTTTTTTTATTATTATTTTCTGTAGGCTTCACCTTTTCATGGAGTTTGAAATGGACATCAAGGACAGGATAGATAAGACAATGAAAAACTGGAACATTTCCAGAGACAGCTTTGTGCTTTGAGGTTTGATGGGAAATCATTTGAAGTTTTAAAACAAGCAAACACAAAATGTGCCACATTTGGTTAAATTGGAACCATAAATTTCGGTGTATTTTATTAAGGACCTGCTTGACAAATGCAAGTAATGTAGTACACAATTGTAAATTTGAAGGAAAAGGTCACATGGCTTTCAAATCTTATTACTAATAAAAGTGTGGTGTACATTTGTATTCAATCCCTCAGACTCCTAAATAAAATCCAGAGTCACAACAGTCTTCAGAAACCATCTGATGATTAGAGAGCACCTGTAGTTTTATTATAAACACAGTTGTTTGTGGAGAAACGGTAACATTGCATACAAACATATAGACAAGTAGATGTATGCATTCATCTACAAAACATAGGCAAAGACAGGGATATGCAAATAGCAGCAGGGATGTTATTTAAAATGAGAAAAATTGCTAATAACTTTTTTTGTAATGGTTACCAAGTCTTGCAGCAGCTGGCAGGAAGGATCTGAGGTACTGCTCTTTTGTGCACCTGGATGCCGCAGACTGTCAATGAAGGAACTTTTTAGTTCAGCACCAGTTTCATCTATAGTGATGTTATTTTTAGTTATAGGTTTTTTGTTTCCTACCACCGGCACTGGGTCAAGGAGCTGGCCTTTCTGATGAGGTTAATTAATTGGTGTAGATAATCTAATTCTCAGTCAGTAAAGTCAATAAAGGTCTCCAGGAGCATTCCCTGCACTCCAAAAGATCTCAGTCTCCATAGCAGGTCGAGTCTCTTTCTGCTAAAAGCATCAGTGTTATGGCTCAGATCCAGTTTATGGAGTTCAGTCACTATATTTGCAAAGCTGGAATCAGGAAAGTTTTATTTTTCTCCCAAAAGCTAACTACAAATAAATATTTACATTTTAAGAAAGAAAAAAATGTAAGTCCAGATTCTTTTCTTTTTATTTTACAATTATGCACGATCTGGTCTCGCACATATAATCCTAATTATGACTCTAAAACGAGATGAAAATGTGAAAAATGTCAAAACCAACAAAATTCCAAGAAACTTTATATTTTGCTTTGATGGGATCGTGTGAAATTAGGTTTGTCTGGAGTTTCTAACTGAGTGGATTAAGCCTGCAGTCATAACTGAGCACAACGGACCGGGACACATTTCCATTTTGTTCCACTTTGGCGTTATTCAGTCCGACTGATCTTTGACAAGGGACCTCATGAGTCTCCTCAGTATCCAGATGATTACAGGCAGGAGGAGGTTACTGACCTCCCTCTGTCAGAATTGTTCTTGTTTTTAGCTTCATGAGTTCTTGGTTAAGACAAACAGATGTTGGGTTGTTTCAGCTCCATTGGACGTCTCTAAAGGTCGCCATTTATGTCTATTATTAATAGCATATTAATAATAGACTAGTGTTCTGAAATTTGATTTATTGTTTCCTGCATGTTCACAACTCATCACTCCAAAACAACACATGAGGGAACTTCTCCAGGTTTGGTTTTGGTATAAAGCAAGTCTGAACTCTTGCGTATTTGCAGTGTCTTGTCAAAGACAGACATGTTTTACCCTGTCACAGAATAAAACATGACAAGCATAACAACATAAAACAGGACACTAATTGATTTATAAATCCTTGCAAAGTACTATACAACTGCTTTCATAATAAATTCAAATGCTTTTGATGTGAGAGATAATCAGACTACAAGTGGGATGTTTTTCTTCATATGATCAAAGTTAAAATAAGGCGAACTCTGACGCACATCACTGAAAAAGCCAACTCTTATTAGAAATATCTAAAATGGGAACCACGCCACAAAAGAAGAGGTTTGAGTGTCTTCCTATAAATCGCCCCACAGCCACACAAGATGTTTTCTTCTGATTTATGTGTTTAGCTTCAGATGAAGCAACTGGGAAGAGAGGTGGGACCAACTGCAAGTCATTATCCACCTACTCTACAAATTCCTGCAGGATCTTCAAATCTCAAGATTGAATTACAGCGTTTACACCTGGACAAAGTGTAGTCAGGTCTTGTCTCACAATACAATGGCTGCCATTATACTGATGCTGCATTACCTGTTTCCAGAACCTGCTGAAACACTACCTGCCATAACTAAAACATGCAGCCTGCGCTTGGATGTTTAGCTGCAATATGGCTGACAAGACGGCCCTGAATTGGATCCATCTTGTCAGCTGAAAGGATTTTTGTAGCATCTTTATTCTCTGTGCAGGATTTGAATAAAATAATCTTGAACAAAGTCAGAGACTCTTCATTCTCTCTAGATGAACTTTTCAAACTGACTTTCCACAAAATTATAGGAACGATTTGACAAATTTTATAATGATGTAAATACACCGTTTCATATGTTTATCTGTTTCTAGTTTTATTTCTTTAATGCTGTTTTACTCCTGAAGATGCAGAAGAGAAGCGCTACATGCTTTGTTACATGCTCTTGTTAAACAATGAAATAACATTGGTATTTGGTGTTCTGTAACTAGGACTTTTAGCAAACAAAAAACAAAAAAAACCTTTTATTTCATGTGGAAAATAAATGACAGAACAGAGAAATAAATTAAATTTCTGATTAAAAAAAATATTTCATATATTGTAGATAAATATGTTGATTAATTGATTGAAAAATGTGTGTATACATTTCACGACAAAATTTAAAGATTTCTGCTGACTAAACAGATTATTCTGCTGCTTCTTAGCATGTCTCCTCAAGTGACTTTCAAGTGAAAATGGGAGCCGCTGAGGCATGTAAAGGCATGCTTTAAGAGGGATCTGCAGACTGGAAGTAAAGGCCTGCAGCCAACAGACAAGGAAATAAAGAAACGTTCAGAGTCAAAAGACTGACTGAGAGGGTAGGCTGCATTTCAGAGAGCTGACCTGGCAATAAAATCAAGTATTTTAGAATAAATAAGGCTTATAGAGTGACTGAGTGAATAAAGTCATGAAACTATAACTCAGCTTGAATACTGCTGAAGCCAAAGCTCTGTCCAAGTGTTTTTAACCCTTAGGAGTCCAGGTACATATGGTTGTTTTTGACCAATTTTGATTTTACCTGAATAGAAACCATTATATTATATATAATATTGCCTTATGTGGTAGCATTTTTTTTCAGGAATATCTGAACCCTATGAATTTACACTTAGTTTTTACTTTGGGACATGCTGTGGCAGCATTTTGGACCTTGAGTCACAGAAAAACAAAACCCGATTTTGAAAAATGTTAAATCTTTTCATTGTGAAAATGTCAAATATTGACTAGAAATGTTTTTTTTTTATCATTTAGAATTACAATAAATACTGTAAATTTCTTAAACTGATGTAAATATATCGCAGACAACACAGTTTTACAACATTATTAGCATAAAAATGAAGGCTATTCCTAATTGGTCTGTATGCAATTTTTGGAAAAAATATCAAAACAAGATGAGAAAAAATGTAATTCTTTGGAAAAACAAGGTGAAAAAAAAAAAGGTATTTTCGGCTATAGAAAACCCCCCCAGAGTTAGCAGTGCCTGTAAGCGGTTTACTACTAGCTGCCGGGGGAGTGGCTCTGCCTCACCCCGCAGCAATCGACTCCTTGCAGCTGTGCAGGGCCTCCATTGCCCTGCTTGGATCTCTGAGCAGCTGCCTCTCATACTCTCAGTCTCTGATACTCTTTGTCAGTTACTACTAAGAATGATCGATCCGCCATCGTCATCATGACAATCCTCAGTAAGGCCAGACTTCGACTGCAGTTTTCCCCTCTTCGCACCATTGCATGCTGGGTGTTCATTCTTCACAGAATCCTGTTCATACAGAACAGAAACCACTAAGCCACCATTCGCCCCGATACCCAAACTTTGCAACAGTTTCATGATCTTGGTGTCTTTGCCGCTGCTCCGTTTCCACTTCTTTTTCAACGTAACTTGAGCAACTTTACTTCGTTTGTTAGTAGCAAAATACAGCCCATAATTATTTGTTGAAGATGTGAGATCTCCAATAACAAAGGAATAAAATGTTACATTTATTGTTTTACGTTTGGAAGCTAATTTTCTGTAACATACCCAGATAAACCCGTTTTTACCATTTCTCTGACGTTGGGAAAAATATGGTTTCCTTATTTTAGCATACTTCCGGTTTTACTTGGTCTATTAACACAATTTAAAAATACATCCATATTTCCCATATTAAATCCCTCTGGATGTCCCCATGTTAAATACACCCTAACCCTAACCTAACCCTAACCTACCCTAACCCTAACAACATTAAAACTTGTGCAAGTACTCTGTGTTCATAAGATGAAACAAAAGCTAAAGAGGTCATTTGCAAATTCATGAATGTAATTTGTACCATAAAAGCTGATAAAGTGGTCACCAAGACAAGACGAGCTTTAAAAGTGGAATCTTGTTCATGTAAATAAAAACTAAACACTTGTTGGTCAGATTATGTGAATATTATGGTGGGAAATATTCTTAGTTTTTTTCAAATTTGACAAAAATCCTTACCTTTAAAAAACTACAAGTTTTTATATTGGCAAAGTGATCTGTGCGCTGCATGTTAAACTGCATTCAACATTTTTAGTCCCTCATTACAAGTTTGTTTTATATTTCATTCTATCAACCAGATATAATGTACATAATATAAATTCATCTTAGACCCACTGAAAGTCCCTCTCTTTGTGTTTGCTGAAATTGATAAATGATGGGAAGATTCTGCAGCAATAATCAATAATCAATTTATCAAAACCACAGAACTAAAAGCCACAGAGGAACTTTCGAGGAATAAATGCACTGCATGATCAATTTGTTACGCTCTATTATTATATTACCCTTTCACTGACTGGTTGTCTCAAGGTATCAGTTTCTAACTCGATAATTAATCTCATTCAGCAGTTGAGCGTTCCTGCTCGAACTGTTCTCGTGATATTACACGAGCTACAGAACCAGCTGCTCATCTGAAAGAGCAACACGTCTGAACGACTCACCTGAGGAAGCCCATTCTTCATCGGGGGGACCCAATCCACTCTGTCATTAATTATTAATCCTGTTTAATGTTTCAGTCATATTAAATTGTGCAGAAGGATGAGTGGATTATGCAGCAGATGTGACTAGAACTCACAGCCAGACATAAAATTATTTTGGATACCAATAAGAAAGCAGATAATTGAAACATTTAGATATTTTTTTTCTCTGTATTGTTCTTGATATTTTGCAACTTTCCTCAGCTTGAACAAGTCCAGCTGTGAAAAAATAGCAGCTAATAAAAAACAAAAAACTAAATAAAAAATTAAATAGATAGGTTGAGTATTTTAAAGATATCCAGAATAGGTGGGTGCGTAAAATAAGTTTAAATTATTTACCATTATTTACTGTTTGTGAATACAGAGCCACAGCTGTGTGCATTGCAGCATTTAAATTTTGATAATCTGACCCTGGAGTCAGCAGCCAAAATTAAATTTTTGCTTTCCACTTTTGAGCAATTGTACATTTTCCTTTTGGTGAATGTGCTTTTGTTTGTATTTTTGCAGTCCACCTTCTCCTGTTGTCTCTCTGTCTCTGAGGACAATAAATGGGCCATTTTGCACCTCGAGGCCTGAATGTTCCTGCTGCAGCCCAGTATCTCCAAAGGACCAACATAGAGAGGCATATTTCCCAAATAACAAGGAAAAAAATGGAGGGGATTCATTTCAACAAGATTTCTGTGGACAAAGTTATGACTGTTATTAAAAAAAATAGTCTTAAAGTTGAAGCCGTGAGATGAAACCACTTGATGATAATGTTAGAGATGAATGAAAAGAGAGCAGCGTAGTTGAAGCAGGCCACTGTTGAAGAGGAGAGTAATGCAACGGAGTGATGATGCTCTGTCTGTCCCTGGAGCAGAAGAGACACAGATGTCAGAGAACACAAACTCCCCTGAGAGAGACGAGCAAAATCTGCTCATTTTCTCCACTTACTCTGAGAAAAACAATTCTGTCTAATTAGCTGAACGTATTAACATCATTATCTACCTTCTGCTGAGAGAATTATGACCCTGGGTGCACAGATATATATATATATGTCTTATAGGATTTTTTAATCTTATAGGATTTGTAAATAGGTGGTTTTTAGACTGATGTTTTGACAGTAACAGATGAGATAAACTAAAGGAATG
Source organism: Poeciliopsis turrubarensis (assembly GCA_010277015.1). Taxonomy (NCBI): domain Eukaryota; kingdom Metazoa; phylum Chordata; class Actinopteri; order Cyprinodontiformes; family Poeciliidae; genus Poeciliopsis; species Poeciliopsis turrubarensis. Next base: position 6,600,988 of record VMRN01000004.1, read on the forward strand.
TGCAGCGACAGCTCTATCTGTTTTCTTGATCAACCTGCAGTGTGTCTTTCAAGATGACTGAAAGCCCTTTGGCAAAATCTTAAATACTTTAATTCAAATGTATGTTTTAAAGACATGATACTGAAAGTTTGATATTTTTTTATAAGTAAATATGATGGACATAAAAAAAAAAGTTTGCAATGAAAAGACTATGTATAAGAATTTTCATTTAATTTGTCACATTTTCTTATATTGTAATAAAAAGACTGGAATCAGAATTGATGATTATCAGATTTTCTGATTAGAAATTATGAAAGAGTGGGACGTAGAAGGATGACTCAGGTTGGACAATTTGGAAGCAGAGAAACTGAAATGATTTGAACATTTATCCCTCTGTGCCAAAGAAGGATAAAATAAAAAATTAGACATGGATTTTGATGATAGAGATGAGGAGAAGAGGAAGATCCTAAAGACTCCTAAAGAAATCTACAATAAAAAGTAAATGTGAAGTTATTTCGCTTTGCGGGAGCCTTTAGATTCAACATCATCATCTTTAGACCAAAGACATCTCAGCAAATTTGAAATGTCCCAAAAAGCACTTTTCAACTTAAGTCAAAAGATAAAACAAAGGCCCAAAAGAAACAACATCCCCTCAGGAATCACCTCTGTTCACTGGAATTAATGTCACTGTGACCATTTTGTCACTGTGTGCCCTCTAGTGTGACATTTTCCATCAATCTCCTGGAGTCAAGCATGCGCCCTCCCTCCAGAACCATCTAATCAAGCACAAAAAGGGGGAAACAAGTTATCTCAGCAGCTCGTTATGCGTGAAAATGATCTGTAGGCTTGTGACGTGGGTCTTAAGGAACTTTTGTGGGCCACGCTGCAGCTCAACACGCTGCTGCTGCCGTCCAAACTTGGTGGAGCTCCCTGCGGAGCTCCTGGCTGAGCGCCTGCTGCCACATCAGGCGACACTTGATACTCAGCTGCGTCCCGATCAGGTGCGCCTTGAGGGGCCGTCCGGTGTGTGACTGTGCGACTCTGGGATAAAGAGAGACCCTTTGGACGCGGCGGAGCACCTGCAAGGACACTGCGGACTATCGCCTTTTCATTTTCTCCACTCGCATCCCTTTCCAGCCGCGCATCGCTCGTTCGGAAGGAGAAAAGGGGAAAAGATGAGCTCCTCTCTTCCCAAAAGCGAGTCGACCACCTCTCTGCTGCGGTCGTCGGGGCTCAGCCGCAGGGTTGCGCACCCTGATCACGCCGCCGCTCACCGGGTCCACCACCGCACTCACCATCATCAGCATCACCGCCCTTCCAGAGCTGGAAGCAGCGAGGACGCGCCCTGGTCGGATGAGTGTGAGACTAGTGCGCGGAGACCTCTCTGCCAGCCGCGACACGCTGAGTCTCGGCATTTAGTTGAGCATCACCGGGTGCAGAGGAGCTACTCTCACCGGCAGCCGAGCCACCTGGAGGATGATTACGCTCCGGAGGAGGATGCGAGGCACAGGGCGAGTCGGCTTCACCAGAAAGAGCGCAGCAAGTCCTCCAGATCCAAACCTCATCACCATCAGCATCATCAGCACCACGACTCGCCCCCCGCAGAGCGCCTCGTCCACCACGACGACTCCCGGCAGGAGAGGAGGACCTCACCGACTCCTTCTCTCCCAAAACACCCCGACGAGGCGGATTTTCTCTTCGAGCAGAGCGAAAGAGTCGTGACCGGCTCCACTTCCACTCTCAGTTCGGACGCACCTGTCCGACCGGCATCCCGCCGCAAAGCCAAAAGACTGGGCTCCGCGTCAGAGTGCGACTCCAACCTTCATCCCATAGTGAAGTCGGTGTTTGGGCAGGTAACTACCAAATTTAATTACTTCAAAGTTTCCTTTAAAGTCCAGCTCACAGAAAACACAGGAATGTGTTGGAGTTTGTTCAAGATATAGTAACATTTTATTAGATCAAACCTCATCACATGAAGAACAACTTGAAGGTTTTAGGGGGAAGAAAGACTCAGAATGAACAAAAAGACATACATTTTTAATCGGTTGTTTGAACTGACATGTAATTCATGGGAAAAGGGATTGCTTCCTGCAGAAGAAAGATGGTCTCCTGTCACAATGAGTGCAATGAAATCCTACTGTTCTTCACAGTCATGATCAATCCATAATGGACTTCGGCACCCCAACAGAACTTGACTGAGCTTTAAAGTTCATGTAAGGCTCATAATTTAATACATGAAGTTAAAGTTAAATCTACAACAGGAGCCATAGATTTAAAACATTCTCCCAAAATCCTAAATCAAGTTAATGATCTGTGTTAATGTGTTAATGCGTGGTGTAGATAACAAGCCGTTAGAGGCTACTGGTCTGCAGCGCAGCCGGCTGCGCTTCGGTTCCTGACCTTTTGCTCTGTCTCGTCCCCTTCTCTGACCTTTTCCTGACTGATTACTATGAACAAAGACCACCAGAGTCACAAAATCTAAAAAAAAAAAAAAAAAGAAAAAGAAAACACGCTTAGAAGTTCGGATACGCTCTGCATCAATCCAGTCTGACCTAATAAGTAAATAAATAATAAAAACAATAATTGTCACATCATGAATAAGCTTCACCGATCATCTTAGATTGATACAAAAACACTTTCAACTGCAGGAGCAGCTCAAGGTGTTATGCTAATATTTAAAAATAATACTGCAGGGAAAAAATAGCAGCAGTAATATTACTGTTCTGCTATATTTGGACAAATCCACTGTCCCACTGAAGTTCCCTGCTTTGACTGCAGCGCAGAAGGGAAAGGCGGTGAAAGTGTTGATTGTTCTGCAGGAGGTAAAATGCTCTCAGGTGAGACGCAGGCGACGCTGGAAGCAATAAAGGTTCAGCCAGCGGGTCGAGGCGGATTAAAAATGAATGTTGAAATCTGGGTGCAGCATGTGTCTGGTGTCCGTTCCTCTATCATATCCTCCAGTGTGAATGCAGCGCCTTTCATCAAGACTGTCACCTGAGTCTTGATGTCCACAGAGCTCTTTACCTGCTCTGTGGAAAATGTTTGCATAGACCAGAGCAGAAAAACAATAGGGGATAAAAGAAGTACATTCATAAAACATGCCACACTGAGATGTATCCCTTGTTGCTCTGAAAGATTGTGCAGCTGTACAGTGAGTTTTCCAGTCTCTCCCCTTCCAGTCCCACCCTAATCTCCTCCTTCGCCTTTAATATCCTTCCCAGTCTTTTTCTTTCCTCATTAAAATCTGTCTTTTTTTGGCAGATGATAAAAAGCTCGAGAGGAGACAATTACCTCCCCGTGCACTGATGTGTTCCCGAAATAACTCCTCTCAATCCAGGCCAAAGCTTCAATCAGTCGTAGGTGGTTCCTCAGAGGAAAAATCCATGCCACAGTGTGCTAAATAAGGCCTCCAAAACTGCTGATGTCTGAGGGAAGAAGAGCTAATTAGGCATTTATTTTATCACATCTATAAATCAGTGTGTGAGTCTTTAATTGGTGTGCTAAATGATGTGTGACTGAAAAACTTTGATTTTGGGAGCAAGGAGAAATATTCCCTCTTGAAAGGATTTTGATGCAAAGTGCCTGCTGTAAGCTACAGTAAAACACCCAACGATTCCAGAAACATCACTGATGATTTGTCCAGATGCATCAGCCTGCAGTATAAGGAACAGATACGTTTCTTGGCTTCCAGATTCATTTGAAGCTAACTTGTAGTCCGAAAGCATCTAAGACTTCCACCATTTTGAAACAACTCCGTCCTATTGGTATGTACAATTCACATGTCATGAACCCATTGTCAATTTCGCATCAGTTAATGGTATTACCATTATTTATATTAGAGTGGATCTGAAGTATTGAGGTTATAAGTCACAGGAAGCTGTGAATTGAGTGATATGTCTTAATATTCATTAATACAAACATCAGAAACTAATATCTGCAGTTTTTCACTCTTGAAGGTGAAACCAATCAGCGCCAAGGAAAATAAATACCACACTTGGATTGCCATTGTGCCAGCTAATACCATGTACCGTTACGCAATTTCCCAATCTGCATTGTCTTTTGGATATTTCAGTTAAGTTTTTTAAATTTTTGAGAAATAATTGAGTTTCAATCTTAGAATATGGAACATGATCTCAGAAAACAAGTTAAATACATACTGAAGGTTTGAGAAGTGAAAAGTTGTATTTGGATAATTATTTACTATTGAAAACCAAAGTTTATTTCACTACCAGAGATTTATAAAACATGTAAGTTGTTTGAAAATGAAAGACTATTGTAAGCGCAGCACAACTCAGCTAATCAGTAATCAGATTCAAAGTGAATAACTCTCTTGAGGTTGTCATACTAAACCCAGACACCAAGAGAATAATCTACTTTAGGTAAGATATTAACTTCCTATAATTTTTTAACTATTCCTTTAAAGTTCTACAGCAGATTTTGAATATAAAACGTCAGGATTAAAAGAGCAGGTTATTTGCTTTTTGCACTCATTGCATTGTGAGACATCAAACACAAGAACTCTGTGAACGTCGCTTATATGGGAATAAAACTGAAAAACAAATGAGATGCTTTCTCCTCGGAGAGACGCAGCAGCATCACTCAAAACCCAGGGTGAGATGTCAAACTCTGCAAACTCTTTCATTTCACAGTTTGTTATGTAACATCAAGATCTCCATGCAATCTCAGCAGAACTCACTTGCAGGGAGTAGAAGAAGCTAAAAATAAGCCCATCAAGACCCGATTATGAGACTGGAGGACAGCAGTGTTTTCTTTTAGGTATTACCTAAATAAAAAGCGGGGAAACACTTAAGCTTCTGCAGCAGATTAGTGGATCAAGTACCTTTCCTTGAGCCAACATGTGGCTCCCTAGAAACTAGTTTACAATCCACACCTTAAAATGTTATCATGAAGGGATCATTGTAGCAAGTGCAATAAGGTGAACTATTTTAGCCAATTTGCATGTAAAATAACCTTGAAACATTATGCAACTGGAGTTTTTTAAAGTCCTGGTAACAACATTTTCTTGGAGGAGAAGCAAAAGTTCACAGCATCACTGCAATAAATAATGACATGACATGTTTTTCTCAGCTTGCTGTCATGTTTCAGATTTGAACGGATCTAACACAGAACAAAATGGTTAAGCAAACTAATTAAATAAGAAGAACTTACAAGGAGAAAAAGCATAAAGAGAAGATTATGGGATGCAGTAGTGAATGGCAGAGTTGAACTGAGGCATAGAGAACTGCATCCAAATCTACAAAGAACGGAACTGCAACTTTTAGTAAACTGCAAACAATTACGTTTGGGAAGGTAGGACAAATGTCTTGATTATCTTTCCAGCTAATCAAATTCTGGAAGACATGATATATATATATATATATATATATATATATATATATATATATATATATATATATATATGTATATACAAATGCTAAGATCTTTGGGAACTTTGCATGCTGTCAAGGAGTCGGAGTTGTGTAAAATAAAAATGCAGAAGAAAGCTCGTGTTATCCAGCAGAGGGTGCAAGCACCTATAAGATAAAGCTCCCAGAATATATTTCAGAGAGAACCTCGCCGTCCTCTGCGTCCCATGAGTGAACTCAGAAACGTTTCATGGTAGAAGGAACTGAAGAAAACACGAAAACTGGATAAACCAGGTAGAAATATATGCCTGCTCACAATGAAAAGCCCTAACGTCAGATGAAAGTCTTTTTACAGTTTGTCCTTCTGCATGTGCAAGTGATGGCGTTTTATTTTTTAAATCTTTCTCCTATATAGTTATTTAATTTTTCCTTGGGTCACCCTGACCTTGATGACATCAAAGAATCGACTAAAAGAAATAAAAACCCATCAGTACCACAAAGAGGAAGCAAATTAAAAGAGAGCGAGGGGCTTGATCTCACCGCTGCACATGTTCTCAGTTTGTCTGGAGTGTATCGGGCTATTTTTAGACACAGTTGGGTATTTTTATATCTGTGCTGCCAAAGATGGAGGCAGAAAATTTACCCTTCGGTGAAATCCACAAAATTAGGATCAGATCGCATGCATACACAATATACAGTTTGAATTTATGGTTTGTTTAATTTATGAATGTTTGTGATGATCTGAATTTAAAATAAGAAACAAAAATGACATAGATTTACTGAAAAACAGGACAAAAATAGAGACACACTCGGTGAAAACCACATCTAGGATGAAGTCTGGTGTTCTGCTCAAATGTGATTTTAGTGGATCATTTGGATAAAAGTGTGACGTCTCAGCCCAAGCATGAGAAGATGACGCAAATGTGTTTTTTTTTCTTCAAATGCTCTTTCTGATGCCTGAAATCCACAGAGGGAAGGAATCCCATGGTCACATTATTTCGTCTCAGCATCCAGATGCACTGAGAAATATAATTGCCTTCCTCGGAGGACAAATAGACTTAAAATACACAATGTAAGGAGGAAAATATTTCTTCTTTGAAAAACATACAATTATAACTATTTGGTACTTACTTGAGCTCGGATAAAATCCGAGATCAGGCGAAAGGCAACTTTCAGCAGAGTGGATGACCACAGGACTCAAAACTTCATGCAGCTCTTTAAATAACTCCAAAAGTTATTTAAAGAAATAATTCAATAGTGTTGATAGTGTAGTTCTAACGACACTATCTACTTTAGATAGTTTCATGGATCGGGTTTGCAGCTGCATCCAAACCTTACATCACCAGATGCAACACAAAGAGTCAAATGTCAAATGTGAAGCATTAAACCAGTGGGGACAGTAGAGACACAGAGTGACAAACTTGCTCTTTGTCAAACGAGTCTGAATTTGTCATTTTCCAGACTGCGCTATGTCAAGAGTCAATTTTGGATTGATTTTGTGGGTTTTTTGTGAACTTGACCCTTTGGTTCCAGTGTAAGGGAACTCCTAATGCTGCAGCATTGCAACTTTGCTGGAACAGTTTGGAGTTTATGTCTTAATATCTCAACATGACCTTGTGGGTCATAACACAAAACAAGGTCCATGAAACCGTGGATTAGTTTGGTGCACAAGAAGTTGACTGGCCTCCAGAGAGTCCTGACCCCAACTCAACAACACCTCTTTGGGATGAATTGAAGTGGAGACTATCAGCTGAGCTTTCTTGTCCAACACCAGTGTTTGACCTCAAAAATGTGTTCATAATGGAACTGATAGGAGCGGGATAACATCACAGTGAACAGTATTAATTAAGAATCGGATGTAACTCAAGATCATTTCGGTGTGAAGGCAGACTAGCAAATATTTTGGCAGAACAAGATGTTAGACGTAGAAAGGTGGAAGAGACACACTCCAAAAGATTGTAACTGAAGCGTTACGTAGCTCTCCCTCGTATTTACTGAAGGGGAATAAACATAAATAAACTCCATTTGATTTCCATTCATAGCTCAGCACTATCTTGGTCTGTCACATGAAATTAAAATAAATGCATAAAACATGGGAGATGTGAAGAAGTTGAAGGGCTGTAAATACGTTTCCAAAGTGTTTCGTAGACTCACATTTCAAATATTTCTTCTTGTAGTGAGCGACCTACTGTTTATTTTCTGAAGCGCCTGCAGCATTTAATGAAGCCTGTTAAAAGCAGCTTCTAAGTTAGATCCTAGAATCACTGTTTTTTTTTGCAGGATGCTGTTAGCATGCCGGTTCCAAGCACTTATGTAAGATAGTAATCAGGATTTTCTGAGTTAGAGAGTGAGTGAGTAAAATCCACCAAGGAGAAGGAAAAAAAAAGACAAAAAAGAAATAAAGGGAGAGAGATGGAAATGAAGCCTGTGCACACTGTGGTGTGACATTATAAGAGCTGACGGCTCCTGTATCTGACGTCTGATGTGTTCTGAAGTTCACAATGAGCCTCCGGTGAGAGGCTGGATGAATCATCTGCAGAGCAACAAAGAGGACGCTGAATGGGAGCTTAGATCTGAAATGACTCCGGCGTGAATGTGTTTATTAGAACAGGAGCGAACAGACAAGGTCGAGCAGGAGAAGAGAAAATAGGCGGCTGCAGTGACTGACGCTGGCGTTACCTGCGGAGCTGAGACTGTGGGCGATGGCTTTATGAAGGGAGGATGCTTTTACTGCATGTGGAGTTTGGACCTTCTCTACGCAAAATAAGTCAAAAGTTTGAAACTAGAAAACTGATTTAAGATCAGTGAGAAAATAAATTACAGAAGAGCATGATTTTCTTTAAATTCAGAAGTTCATTCAAAACTCAGTAGAGTCACAATTTCAACTCACATGTGAAACTTGAAATCACATAGTGAGTGCATAAAATACAATACATTAATTGGTGCATCTTGCAGAGATGTTCAAAATTAAATCAACCTTTCAGCAGCAGCACAATCTAACTAAATGTTTTTCTTTGTGTGACTCAAAAAATTTCCTATAAAACGTATCATTTTCATTACTTTTTTAAGTTGATTGTAGTACCTGAAATTATTTCAACAGTAATCCATAACTGCTTATTAAATAGCATGAATACGAGCAGATAGAGGCCCTTTTCACTCACAGACACAGAGAACAGAATCTCTGAAAGGCAGATATTAGGCTTGTAAATAAAAACCCATGAAGCATTTAAAGAAAGCTGTTAATGATTATTAAAATAATCAATAATGATGTGGTGATTCTTAGAATCAGTATTGGTATTGCTCTTTACAGACACACATAGTAATGCTGAAAGAGTGATCATTAAAACCTCATTTAAAAGTTACTAAGCTTTTGGATGAAGTGAAGACATTTTCCTCAGGTTTCTTCAAATGTATCATTAAACTTGGCCCCTTTCTTTTTAATAGTAAACAATAGATAATCATAAAAACGGTATTTTTGAACATAATTATACTGTTATTCAGTATAAAGAGATGCCTCCATGTCCGTGGTCCGTCCTTGTTGTGTCCATATTTATACTATTTTTAGCACAGCAAAACCAAGCATGTTCCACTCAGATGTGTGGTTTTTCACTGAGACATCTCAGGGGGCGATATGATGCTGGTTTAAACACTATTTTCTCAGAAGAGCAGAAGAAGAAGGTCCAAAGGTCAGGTATTTAGCAAAACTTGACAAGCTATAGAAGAATTAACCTGAAGGCTTGAACCTTTTTTGAGAAGTGAAAACAAATTTCTCAAAACTGTAGCAAAAGCTGAGAAAAAAGATTAGAGACGCTTGAAATCCCCATTTACTTGAAGATTGACAAGGAAATGTTTTCTCTTGGAAGAAGTAAGTAGAACAGACATAACAGAAGTATCTCTGCGGCTGCCAAACACAGAGCAAGAAAATGAAAAGCAAACAGGTGTCTGTCAGACTCTGATCAAACCTTTCTCTGTACCTGAGAGAAACTTATTGCTTCTGGCAATACGCTGCCCTCTTGTGTGCAAATTATCCAAACTCACAGACACAAAGTGTCTTTTCCTGTGCAACATAATATTCTAAGAGCAGGAATTTTTAATAGACAAGCCATCAAATTGAATAGCAAAATGTAAAAAACCCCAAAACAAAAACGGTCAAATGAGGACTAAATCCCTGAAATGATTGAAAGGTTCACGTTAAGGAGCTGAAATAGAAGCCACAGTACAAATAAAATCTTTAAAAGACTTCTCCAGACTGAAAAACCGTAAAACTTTCAAGAAAGTCTTACATCATAATCACTGAATAATAATAAATTCATAATAAAACGTTATGCTGAACTAATATATGGAAGTTACGGCACCAAAAGACATTCTGGAAACTGAAACAACAATATAAATTTTGTCATCAAAACTGTAATTTATTTTTCTATTCAAAGTTGCATTGGAAGAAATATTCTGTTTTTACATTTACTCCTTTCAACTGCTGGTTTTAGAGACACTTTATATATTCTGTGTTTATCCTCTGTGGCAAATGTGTGTGTGCGTGTGCGTGTGTGTGTGTGTGTGTGAGAGAGAGAATGTGTGAAAGACAAATTGTCGGCGAGCATTTCTTTCCCTGTCTGTGTGTGTTTGCGTTTGCACGTGCTGCTCCGCTCCTCTCTCCGTCATGGTAATTCAGCATCCGTGTGTAATTTCTTTACCGTTTTGGCTTTGATCTGAATCCGAGCCCTGAAGCTTATCATGACTTTGTGTTGCCTCCATGTAGTCGGGGATGGATGCTGGGGGTAGAGTCGGAAAAGGGGAGGAGAAAAGAGACAGAGAGAGAGAGAGTTTTATTTTTAGCTTCCTAGCCCCACATCCAAGTGTGTTTGATCAAGTGTGTGTTGGTGTGTGTGTTTGCGTGTTTGGATTAGTGTCTTTAGCCTCTTGGTCAGAAGAAGGTAATATGCTTGTCCGAAAGAACTTTGTCAGGCACATTTATACAAAGATGGTTTAAAAGTGTGGAGTTAGCCGGAGTTTTGGAGGCGGATGGGGGGAGTGCGGGAAAAAGAGCAAGACTGACGGACACACAACGAGAGACAGCGAGGGTAGAGGGGAGGGAGGGAAGACACTGTGGGAGAGAGGATAGAATGAATAAGCAATCCTGCTTTTCCACTTCAGGCACTCGCATCTTCCACAGATCACATGCATGCTTCCTCTCCCTGATAATCTTTGTTCTCCTAACCTGTCCTTTATTTTGTCTCAGCCTCCGTCTCCTTGTACCGTCCAGCAGGTCCTCCTTTGTCCTTCTCCTCATATTTCCTCCGTCTTTCCCCAAATGTCCCTTGATGTCAGTCAGTAACCCACTGAACCTTTTTCCCCTTTCTGGTCCTTCTACTCCAATGCATGCCTTGACACCCATCCAAACATGCATGCAGACAAGTGCACTCACAAACCGACATAGTAGCACAGTTAGAGGTAAAACATAAAGGACAGGGAGATTTTGTTGCCTTTTTTTGTTTTCTTTTTGCAATGGGAAACTCTGTAAAGTCACTAAAAAATTTCACCAAGAAGGTAAGCTTCGCTCTGAGGTTTTTCACCCTGTGGTCGTCTCCCTTGACTCCCCCTGACCCTCAGTGCATGTTTGTGTAATGGTGTGTCACCAACTGGATCAGTGGCTGTAATATTTGACTCAATCCCTCCTGAATGATCCCTCTGTTCACTCTGATACTTTAGTCCCCAGCTGTAGCTATAAAGTCAAATCAAACAGGGGATTGGTATAGAATTAGCGTCATAGCTTGTTAACGCCATGACTTTCAGTCCGGATAGTTGACGGGATTGTTTCGGAGCATTGGTCCTGCAGAGTTGGTTAGCGCTTGAGATCTTTACAGCATGATTAGAATCATGTCATCAGACCTAAAAACCTCAAATTCCCCTCAGTTGTTATAAGCAGCTTCTTGTTACTGTCAGAGTCTATCAGATAAAATCTATAACCAGAATTGATTCACATTGCCCCCCAAAAGCATGAAGCCTAACAAACTCGTCTCATTACTCGCTCTGGTTGTGTCATTCTTATGCTTGAATGCACCCCATCATAGCAGCATCATATCTGCAGCTGCACATCCTCAAGAAAGCACAATATGACAAGCAACTGTTGATGCCATCTGTTCGAGGAGCGCTGCAGAGTTTCTTCTCACTTTCTTCTCTAATGTGTGTATGTGTAGATGTGCTCTTTTTTCCCTCTTCTTGTTAGATTATATAACTGGCACGAGGCTTCATGGTACTTTTCTGGCAGAATGTAGCCCTGCTCCATGCATCGCTTGCTCAGATTACCCAGTGGGCATCCGTTCCTGTGGCGAGAACTGTAGGAATGCGCAAATTGGCATTAGGACTGGCATGGTGGCAGATGGAGTGTGAAGGTTGTTTGTAGGATGTCATACAAGAAAAGGAACATTTCATCTGCCTATGTTTGTGAGCTCACGTCAGAGAGAGTTTAAGCAGCCGATAAATGGATGCTCGGTTATTCTCTGAGATGTCGAGTCAGTTGCTTTTACAGTTTCTTGACGATCCTCTTTTGTGGTTTTTAGGGCAGAACTCCACATTTCATGTTCTGAGTTTGACAAAAGATGTCAAATGTTGCCTTTATGCTCCGATATAATGATGGTAGGAGCTTGTGTGATTTAATCTGCAGGAATATGCCACTCTGAGAGGTGGTGATTGTTTTTAATTAACCTGCAGCTCTCACACTAATTGAGACGGCTGCTGAGAGAACAACATCTGCCCACTGCTTGATTGACTCATTGGTAATTGTAATTTTATGGTTAACTGAAATTTTACTTCATCATTTAGGACAACAGGATTGGTTTACAATGTTCCCTAAAAGGAAACAAGACAAGAAGATGCATTGCAAATATGTTTTAGACAATGTGAAAAAGCTCAAACGTATAAATACATGTCCAAGAAGCTGTGTTCAGTGCAGACATTTTGAAATAGAAAGAGCTTGGCCCAACATTAAAATATAAAATCTACATATTTTCCATCCTGTTGGAGGCATTTTTCAATACGAACATACAATACCTTAAATGTTTTCGAAGCACGAGACAACAATTTGTAACCCAAAATGGTTGGGCAATTCTCACCAAATTCCACATAATGTAAAGATTTACCACCACTTTGCTAGATGGGATGGTAATGTACAAGTCAGATTCATTTATGGCATCAGCTGCGTTGTCATAATATGTTACACCCTGTTTTGTTTGACTGGGTTCTTTCATCCATCATAAATAACCTGAATTCACACTTTCCTGACTGACACCCATGTGTCAGTCCACAGTCACCCCCTCCTGCCCCCCGCATGCCCTTTGAACCCGATCCACTTCCACCCGACTCCTTGTTGACACCACACCTCAACAAAATGAGTCACAGTCTCTACCCCTGTCTTTACCTCTGCTCCCATTTCTGGCCCCTCACCCTGGATGCTGCTCCAGGACAAGAAGAAGAACTACAAAGCAGTGCAGTCCAGTGAGGAGGGGGGATCTGGGGGGGGGGCATCTTGAGCCACTAGTAGCCCTGGCCCAGAACGGAGCCAACATGCACAACGTGCTGGGGCCTGCATGCATCTTTCTACGCAAGGGCTTCGCTGAGAGCCGACTGGCTGTACGTAAGTCCAGAACATATAAAGTGCATGCATTCCAAAGAAGATTAGAACAAAATGCAGTTTATGCAGAATAACCACCAGCAAAAGATTCTGTGATCACAATAGGCACCATATATTGTGCCTATTGTGTGTTACTCAGAAGATGGTGTTGACTTGAAAGTCTCAGATGGAAGGAGTGTTCTTGGTTCTTGGAAACAACGCAGACAGAGTGTGTGTCTGCGTGGCATGGATTTGAGTATAACAAGCTGGATACTTGAGTAAAAAACGGAAGGTTACGAAGAATGCACCCTTCGTAACCTTTGGTAACAATTGAAATACATGGTCATTACTTCTTTTCATGTTTCTGTAGAAACGCAGGAAAATATGTCTAGATTTTTTGGGTTAATTAATTAATTAAAAAATAAAATATATTTTGCATAGAACTCACAGAGGCTCTCAAAAGCATACACACTGGTTAAAAGACCAGGGTTTTGTCATGTGAACAACATTCTTGGAAAAAACTGAAACAAAGATTCAAATGCAATGATAACAGTGAACACGCTTACATGTGTATGTTGTGAAGATAGCTTTTTGGCTGACTACCACGGCACACTGAAAGTAGTCATCCATTTTTGGAGACAACATGAGGCAATAGAGACAACACGACAACTGGAAGATTCTCCAAAGTTGATGAAAAGATGGAGGAGGAACTGATTAGAGAGGCGGCGAGGAGCCCAACACCGGCCATTTCTGACATGCACTAGTTGTGTTCTGCATATCAGCTATCTCCTGTATTCTCCTTATGCTAAAGCGCATAGTTAACAAATGTATAAATTACAGTGGTGAGGTCACTCTGAGTTAGGACAAATAGCAAGATGGAGAAAACTAAGTTTTTACTCTTCTTCACACTTATCTCTCATGTGACAGAGCTAATAAATGATGAGCTCAGCTGAGTGAAAGCTACACCAAATCAAATTCAACACCTATAACTAGAACTTGTGAATTAATTCAGGAACAAGTCTAAGTACCAGTCGGTTTTAACCAGAAACGATCACATCTCTGCTTAGAAAGTTTACAATTAATTCAAGTTAATGTCAGCATGACTGCCTAAGAAAAAAAACTAAAGTTTAAATGATCTAAGATGCAATCTGATCTGAAGAGGGCTTCGGACAGAAAAAAGTCTGTTCAATTAAAGTATTACAGTCTAATAGAATTAGAAAACATTTGTAAAAAGATGCTGACAAAATCCTAATGAAAAAGATTAAAAAACTGCATTTACAAAGAAAAACAATGAAGAACCAGGCGTTTTAACAGGAGCGTACACTTATGAGAGCCGCTGTATGCATCCATTATACCAGCTGAAAAACAAAACTTTTATTCCTCACACCGTGAAAATGAAATATTCCAGAATAATGGATTCCACTTTTGAAGAACCTACATTACAAATACCATATTTCTGATGTTTGTCTAATTTCTTTTTGTTCCATATGCCAAATTTTATCCGACTGCCAAGCCTCTCAGCATGTTTTCATCTCTTTGTGATCTTACGGATGAGCTCCTCCTGTCCAGTTGGACGCAAAACTGAAAACTGCTGGCCCACATCCAAAAGTCCATATTTCTGTTTTGTTTTATCCCTAATTTTTTTTGCAGCATCACGTTGTGTGAGGAATGAGGAAAGTTGGCAAGAGTTTAAACATGTCAGCTGCAGTTTGGGTGATAACCTTGCGCTGTGATTTCTTTGCAGGACCGAGAGCTGAGGCCAGAAGAGCTGGATGGTATGTCACACGACGGCGTCAATCAATAGAGCCGCTGTTGAAAACATACTTTAAAATAAAGCGATCATGTTTTACTGCTGTGCTACCATCTCACATCTTAAATTTTGGAGAAATCCAGTCTCTTCTTTGAGTACATTCATTCTCACACTAAGAAAAGCAACTTAAAAAATCCTACTAATTAATGTGCAATCAATGTAATCAAGCATATTTAGGCATATTTTACCACATAAACATATCAGATTGTCTAGAAATTTCTTATAAACGTGAAGCAATGGCATGTTTCTGTTTGGGACTCTCCATAAATGGGAAAGATTAGAGAACATACCAGTCATGTTAGGATTTTTAGATATTGACTTCAACTTCCGAACATTTACAAAATTTAAGTTTATTTTCCAACTACATGACAGCCATGAAAACCACAGCAAAACTAATAGTGCACGTTATTTAACGACTTCTTAGAAGGCTTTTCTACATAATTTTCCCAGTGTTGTCAATAATTATGAACAAAGCTTTATTTATAGCAGAATAAACAATCCAAATTTCTAAAATATTTTAATGCAATGTTATTACGTATTTTTTGTCCCCAGAGTTGCGTGAAGCATTCAAGGAGTTTGACAAAGATAAAGATGGATTCATTGGCTGCAAAGACTTGGGGAACTGCATGCGGACGATGGGATACATGCCAACAGAGATGGAGCTGATAGAACTGAGCCAGCAGATCAACATGAACCGTAACTGTTTGGTTTCGTTTTGTTTTATTTCCTTCTGACGAAAAGTCCAACTCTGGCTTATCTTCTGCTTTACGTCACAGATTTGTGAATTTTCTGTGATGTGGATTTGAGGTTAACTCTTGTTTCCTAACAGTGGGAGGACATGTTGACTTTGAGGACTTTGTTGAACTTATGGGGCCCAAACTTCTGGCTGAAACAGCCGACATGATAGGAGTGAAGGAGCTGAGGGATGCCTTTAAGGAGGTGAGGAAGAACCCACTGCTGTGTGACACTTAACTCAGGACTAATTAACGTAGCATCTGTGTGCATCAAATGCTGAAAAATATTTGCATCATCGCATAAAATGAAATGAGTAATACGCAGAGGCAGTACCTATATGCAATGCATTATATTTGCATTAAAGAGTCTCATCCTGGTTCAGACTTAAGAGATAAAAAAAACAACAACAAAAGAACAGATTATGCAGTGAAAAAAGGCTACAAAAAGAAAAAGTACAGTCAAGAGTTACACCAGCTGCTTATTTTAACAATCTTTTCCCTTATTTTCAGTTTGACACTAATGGTGACGGCCAGATCAGCACAGCCGAACTCAGAGAAGCAATGAAAAAACTGTTAGGACAGCAGGTACGGAGAGACTGCCCTCCTCTCTGCATCTCTCCATCAATCAGTGTCCGACTGATTTCTGCCCGTCTCTTTTCACGTGCAAATTTAGTCTGAGTGTGTGCCGCAGAAGTTGACACTTTCCTCTCAACTTTACCAGGTTGGACACAGAGATCTGGAGGAAATCCTGCGTGACATTGACCTTAACGGAGACGGACATGTAGACTTTGAAGGTAAAACAGCTAATATGTTAAAACACAATATAACATAACATATGCACCATTTATGATCTGGATCTGCATTTTGTGGTAGTTCTCAAGAGTTGTGTGTTTATTCATGCACACAGATACATTTATTCAGAATGAGTGTGCATCTTTCTCGTGGTTTTGGAATGACGGGATGAAGGATGAATGAGTTATTTTATCTACAAGGCAACATGTTGCGGCACCTCAAAGATCACCTGCAGAGAAAAAGATGGATAAATGTAAAGTTAAAAAACAAAAACCAAAACTAATTAACTGTTTTATTGGTTTAATTTTTATACTTTAATTCTTGAGCCATCTTGCAGGAATTTCATTAAAAGTTTATATCTAATGTTCAAATGTTGACATTTAACTTTTTTTGAAGTTTGCATTTAGTACTCAAAAAACTGTATTTTTGATAAATGAAAGTAGACAAACTAGAAAATTCCTGAATAAATTTAACCGGGGCCCTGCCAAAGTGTCCCATTTGAAGAGTCGATTTTCGGGTTTAATCTGACATTAAAATCTCCGCGACATATTAAAATCCCCTGACTTTTTGTTGTCATTATATCAATTATTTGTTTATAAAAGGACCAGTCACTTCCAGGAGGAATATACACATTAAGGAGAGTTATCACGATTCCTTCTACTTTGCCTGTAACCAAAACAAATCTGCCTTCATTAGGCCCGAGCAGCTAAGCGCTGCGAAGGCCTATTGTTTTCTTGCTGTTTATTATTATTATTCTTCCACCCAAATGAATTGGCTTTTTGGGAGCTTTATCATATTCAAAAACTCACCAAACTTGGCGGAGGCCTTAAGCCTGTTTAAAAATTTCGTATTTTAGGGTAGTCACAAAAATCGCACAAGAAATGGCTCAACGGCGCCACCCAGAATTTCAAAAAAGACCCTTTTCTACCCTTTGCTATTCACTTACTTCATCGTAGAGACTTGAAGTTTGGTACACTTGTAGAGCTTCCCAAGACGCACAAAATTTACAATTAATGTCATAGTGCAAGTGTTACAGGAAGTTGGCCATTTTGGATTGAAGTTCCGATTTTGACCCCATTTTTGCCGTTTACAGCCTTCGCATTTGATCGAACTCCTAGGGATTTCAATTGATCGGCTTCAAACTCGGTCAGTCTGTTCATAAGGCATGTCCCGTCTAAAGTTATCCAAACGGTGAATTTTTGAGTATGCTGAAGGGGGCTTAGCAGGGGTCAAAGTTCACCAACTCGCCAAAAAAAAGTAAACTGTTATATCTCCTACACAGAAACACACAGAAGCACCAAAGCTACTGTGATTGATCATCATCGGGTCTCCTACAATACCCTATGGTCGAATGATGACATCACTTAGGCCACGCCACCTGAGAACAGGAAATGTCATGTTTTACTGTGAACAGTCGCTATCTGACCCCTTTGACCTCATCAACTTGAAACTGTGCCCAGAGACAGAAGACATGTTGGTGTGTTGAGGATTCCAACCCCGACCAGTTTCGATGGAGCAGGTGGCCGTGGCGGCGTGGCGAAGTGACCTGTAACGCCATTGCCATACGTTTGGCTCTCAATTCCAGAGTTTCGGGCCAAGCTGCTCCAAACTCACTAAGATGGATCCTCATCCACTCCCCGACAGGAATCCATCACAACATTTGGTGGGCGTGGCCTAATTTTTCTATAGTGCCCCCCAGAAAACTTTAAATGATCAGCCCCAAGCCATGCTTTAGCCTACAATTACGAAACTTGGTACACGCGTCTATCTTGTCAGAACGTACAAAAAAGTCTCTTGGAGCCATGGTCTAAACCCCGCAGGAAGTCGGACATTTCAGATTGAAGTTCGGATTTTGACCCCATTTTTGCCGTTTACAGCCTTCGCATTTGATCGAACTCCTCCTAGGGATTTCGATTGATCGGCTTCAAACTCAGTTTGTTTATAAGGCATGTCCCATTTGAAGTTATCAAAACGATGAGTGTTTGAGCATGCTGAAAGGGGGTTACCAGGGGTCAAAGTTCACCTACTCGCCATAAAGTAATAAACTGTTATATCTCCTACACAGAAACTCACAGAGGCACCAAAGTTACTGTGATTGATCATCATCGGGTCTCCTACAATACCCTATGGTTGAATGATGACATCACTTAGGCCACGCCCCCTGAGAACAGGAAATGTCATGTTTTACTGTGAACGGTCGCTATCTGACCCCTTTAACCTCATCAACTTGAAACTGTACCCAGAGAGAGAAGAGATGTTGGTGTGTTGAGGATTCCAACCCCGACCAGCTTCAATGGAGCAGGTGGGCGTGGTGGCGTGGCGAACTTTTGACTATTCGCCGTGAAACATCAAAATTCAATAACTTCCAAATGCAACATTACAGCTACATAAGACTTACTGTGTCTCTCTACAGGACAGTCCTTACATGGTCACTTAATGACATCACCTTAGCCAAGCTAACACCACAGCAGCCCATGAAATATAGGTTATATTATGCAGGTTAACGTATTAATTATTGAAATAATAAGTTTTCAATTTTTTTTATTTTTTTAAATGATTTTGTTTTGTGGGTTACAGTAAAAACATTCATTGATTTTGGTTAGAAATTATACAAAGGTGATTCATCAGCAGTCACTGTTTAGAAACCATTTCCGTAATTCGCCACTTGGGGTCAGTGTTACTCCACCAATGAAACAACGCGCTTTCGGCACACGGATAAAAATGATGAATAACTATATCTGTATTTCGCCAGTAGGTGTCAGTCTTACTCCACCAATAAAACAACATGCTTACAACGCTAGCAAAATATAATAACTATACTAGTATTTCGCCAGTAGGTGTCAGTCTTACTCCACCAATGACAAACAGATCGACGGCAGATGACCGTGAAAACTTTGCGAGAGCGTCTGCCGTGACATTTCCAAAAGGATAGCGGTTACATATAATCTGAGAAGTTATATGTAACCTGAAAGGTTATATGTAAACCCTCAGATAATTTTTGTTGGCTTAAAACATGCACTAAATGTAGCGTTTTCTTAATTACTGTTATTTACTACCGCAAGTAAATGCATCAATATCACTTTTCCCTATCTTACTGGTCAGTCAAGGGTAAAATGAAATTTAAGCAATTTGATTGGGTGCGATGGACTGACTTGTACTGCAGCTGTGCCTGCAAGCTGCTACATACTGGCAGTCGCTGGCGGCCGTTCATGGTCGAGGGTCTGTGTATTCCGCTGTGGACTGTACTTTTTTTTTTTTGCTAACCAGTTGGAGCTGTTAACTTTAAATTGTCTTAAAACAATAATTTATTGCAATAACTTAAGTAAAATGAGTTTTGTTGACAGGTAGGATTAAAAGTTTATAGATTTTGACCAAATTTGCTTTCTGGGACAATTTATTATCCAGTAACATTTATCATGACAGAACTAAAACAGAAACCAACTTGAAAACATTTGAAATATCCTAAACAAAGGTGACCTTAAGTACAGCTTTGGTTATGTGTGGAGAACCTTAAATTCTCTTATCAGATCACACACAAGTTTGTAAAAAAAATTAGCAGAGGCACTGTTGCAAATTAAACAAGTTTATTGAGCTCACAAAATAAAATAGTTAATTTTATTGTACAACACTGACCACACTAAAACCAGAAGTTTTAGTGTAAGGTTTCCAGATGGCCCTGGAAACCTTACAGCTGAAAACTATAGTTAACATCCAATTAAATAAAGTTTGACTGCTTGGGGGAGGAATAATAATAAAATCCAACTAAATATACAAATATAACTAAATGCACCCGACTGCTGCCAAACAAAATAACACTAAAAAAAAAAAAAAATCCCTGGTGAATAAAGCAAAGCAAAGAAAAACTCCCCTTCCACTCGTCTCCTCAATCTAGATAAAACAGCTTGGAACCCAGGGACAGCAGAGGTCCTTTTGTTTTACAAACAAGCCAGAAGGCTGTTTGTAAAACAAACAGCCTTCCCTAGACAAAAAATAAATAAAATGCTTTGATCGATAACTATCCAGAAAAGAAATTAAACTACTACAACACTGAAATTGAAACAAAACTGAAGCAGTAGCAGGCCAACCTACAAAAAAAGAGAGTTCGACAAGCACCTTAAGTAGCCAGATAATAACTGCCTTTACTTTCTCTGAAGTGAAACAATTAACTGCACTCTGTACGTCTCTCTAGAACCAAGTTACCTGCAACAATCAAGTGGAGGCATCAGAAATAATTCTAACCCGCCTCATGCTTAACGTTAAACATACTTCTGGATGAATCATCAGCCTGGGCTCTGATCCCCTCAGCGATCTACCTGCTTTTAAATGTGAATGCCAATTACCTGTCTCCCTAATAAACCAGCTGTAATCCAACACAGCGTCTTCCTTATATGGGCAAGAGGAAGCATGTGCAGCACCACACTTCCAGGAAAGATGCCACGGCTACACAAATGAAATAATATCTCGAAACAAAACTGTCAAAAAAATAAATAAAAAACAAGATCAGATTATATAGAGACTTGTTAAAACCAGTTTTTGGTAGGGAAAAAGAAAAAAAACAACAACTTAATTTCCATTTGCATAATTTATCAAGCTCTTTTTAAATTTATCAAGCAATTCATTTGTTGGTTATTACAATACACCAATCATAAGTGCCTTACCTGCTCACATGGGAACACTCACTCAAAAAAAGCTGCTGAGCATCACTGAAGGATCACAAAGGTCATTCATCAGCATCTCACTGCGTTTTTGGGTTTAAGAAAAATCCCTATTTAAAATAAAGCGATCTTAGCCTGGCAGCCCACCAGGCCAATGACTCAGGGAAAAACCCCCGATTCTGTCAGTATTTCTGAATGGTCTCTGGACTGCTCTTGGTCTGATCCCTCACCTAGGAGCCATCTGCCCTGGTGGACCCGACCCAAGCACAGGCATGAAGCCTCAGACTGCTTCTAGGATCGCTGGGACACACAAACCCCTCCACCACGATAAGGTGGCAGCCCACGGAGGGGAAAAAATAAGTTACAAAGTTTTCTTACAAACTGAACAATGAGTAGCAAAATCTAACCCGTCTATATGAACAGTAGTTGTACAAAACGGTAAACTTTTTATTCTCAGTTACTTTTCTTTCCATAGAAGCTACACTTGGTTGGTGTTATGATTGGCTGTGGTCCCTTCCTGGAGGAGCGCACTGATTGACATGATGCTGCCATCACCTAACCGGTCTCCGTCTTCTGCTGGTAACTTCTCACTTCTATGAACATAGAAAGTCCTCCTGATCAGGTGACCCGTTGTGCATCTGCTCCGTCTTCTCTCAGCTCCTTTCAGTCGTGGCAGATGGCTGCTTGTACTGAGCCCGGTTCTGGTTCTGTCGGACGTTTCTTCCTGTTAGAGGGGAGCTCTTCTCCCCTGTCACTTCATGCATGGTCTGTATGAGGAATTACTGTAAAGTCAGCCATAACACAAGCCATTAGCTGTTGCCCCCTGCTGGTAAGGAGTGAATGCTGTAAGTCAATGACTCCATGTAATCTGATGGGTTTCCTTTTGTACAAAGCATTTAACTACTTTAACTGAATATAATGTATTTATAAGTAGGACCAATTGGAATCTATGACTGAAATGAAATGATGTTGTTGAATGCCTTGACAACAACACTGTTGTGAATTTTTTGGTTGTTTGGATTTTGGACAGAGTTTTGAGTTGGTTGTTGGGGTTTTGAGTTGGTGGTTGGGGTTTTGGACAGAGTTTTGAGTTGGTTGGGGTTTTGAGTTGGTTGTTGGGGTTTTGAGTTGGTGGTTGGGGTTTTGGACAGAGTTTTGAGTTGGTTGGGGTTTTGAGTTGT